>JANAVB010015599.1:7684959-7842459 GCA_029216955.1 Iris pallida
TTCGAATGCTCCTAGTGGTAAACCTCTGCTCTACCAGTTTTTCGTCGTCGCACACAATTCGGAGAGATTGAACCGAACTTAGCTTTTGCCGAGAAGATAGAAAGAAAAATGGAGAAAAAAACTTTCATGATTTTTTAGAGGGAGAGAGAAGAAGACCAATTCTATACTCCCCAAATAACAAGACCTATGAGAATAATAGTCTGCCTATAACAATAGGTTTTAATAGAAATTAGTAGGATTTAATGGACATAAACACCAATTAACAAACAACCATAAAAACCAGCCATTAAGACATTGATTAGAAAATAATGGTGATTAAAATGGTTTTTTTATTACCAATAATTACAACAATCTCCCCAAAAATCAAGTTTCAAAAAACTGAGATAACGATATTCAAAAGAGTAGAAAATAGAGAAGTTTTTGTTTTTTAGAAAAGAAAGGAACTCAAAATATATATGCTATTCTCAGTCCTTTCCAACGGACATGAGAATAAAAGTCAATTTAACCCAGACGTTACAGAGGTGAATAAGGGCCAATAAACACAGAGAAAAATGATAAGAACGTGGGAGTAATTAAATTAACGTTGGAAAAACTAATGAGCCAAACGTTCAAAATTTAAAAGAATAAAACGATTATGAGCAACAAAAGATTTCTTAGGGTCTCAACCCAAACCCGAAAAGAAAATCGGATCGGCATTCGGTGCCCGTAGATATGGCCGTATACCCGTACCTGTTACGCGTGCTGACCCGAACCGAACTGAACCAGACTGGACGGGCAGCGGTGTTGCGCACGTGTGGCCCAAAGGGCTACTCATACAAGATCACGAGGGAGCAAAAGGGAGATATATATATTTAAATGTCCTCACATGGCTTGGTCCAGCCGATGTGGGACTAAACATGTAGAGGAAAGTGAATTTTTTACCGTGTGTGAACACACAACCAACAATCCCCAAAATATTCAAGTTCAGAAGTAAAAGAAGATGAAAGAGTAACAGAAGAATAATAGAATTTTAAATGTCCTCACATGGCTTGGTCCAGCCGATGTGGGACTAAACATGTAGAGGAAAGTGAATTTTTTACTGTGTGTGAACACACAACCAACAATCCCCAAAAAATTCAAGTTCAGAAGTAAAGAAGAGGAAAGAGTAAGAGAAGAATAATAGAATTTTTGGGCAGTTATATACTATGCATAGATGAGAAGGACTACAGCCATGAATCTCACTTAGTGACTATTGTCTTTATCTAAAGAAGAGCTGATGGACTAAGCCTTGAATCGGACTTCTTAAATCAGATTCAGAAAATAGCACACATAGTACACTAAAGGCTCTTGGGTCTATTGGGTGGCGCGTTTGATTGGCCATACGCACTTTTCTATATTCATGAGAGTTGTCTAGGATTGTCATATCCTATAGTCGCGACCATCACGACCACTCATATAGGTATGTCCTCAAGGTTGGTGATAGGATTCACCCTGTATATCATGCTTGGACTTATTAAGAGTTAAAACTCACCCTAACCATATCACACCGGAACACTGTCACCATAGGGATGGGGTATCCATATACAACATCGTACAGTCTCTTGGGCATTATTTTAAGAGAATTTAATATCAAGGTCAGTGTTCCATAATAGTCACCTAAGTCCAGCTTGTTCCAACCCATTGAACCGACTTCTTGGGATCTCCAGTCAGACTCGGTTGGATTTTCACTACTAGTGACTAACTTATGGACTTAACCCCATCCCCCTCAATGATACAAGAATTAATTTTCTAGACAAATTCTTTGTCAAAAGATCTGTAATTAAAGTTCTTTTATGACTTTTATAGTCAAGAACCATATTTTTGCCTTTTCGACTATTTTAATGTCTTGAGACGCAGCTGTAGGTACCTGTTTATCTTAGAATTCACGAGATCATGCTTTTAGCATAATTTTAAAATAATAGGTACAAAAATATGTCGATCATGTAAAGTATAAAATGTCTGAGCTATACGGCTACAGTACATAATGTGACTGAAGTTAACATTTCAGAGTATATAATACTCTTAGCTATGATAGATTGGTTACGTAAACCTCAAGAGATGACAACTCCTCATAGAGTATATATATATATATATATATATATATATATATATATATATATATATATATATATATATATATATATATATCCATTAATAGATTAGATGTCATATGAGTCAGTTACCCAGTTTGTATTTGAATGACCTTCTTTTGACATATGAGTATCTAATATGATATAATTTATAGTCTAGAATACCCTTAAAAATATTATTTCTAATATAGAACAGAATAACTGGTTTGACTTATTTAGTTTCTTCCTAAATCAGATTTGGTGACATCATAATTATTTTACAAAAGTGTGGTTTCACTATTTGCTTGTAGAAACCTTAGGATAGTGAGTCAAAACACTACAAGAAATCCGGGTTTCCGTGACAAGTAATATGTGACAAGTGTAAAACTTGTCACTGAAAGGGATATTTCTGTGACAAATAATTTTTGTTGTCACTCATAATTTGTTTCTGTGACAACTGTTATTGTCCGTCACACAATTAAAATATTTAGTGACCATATTTTTATTGGTCGTCACTTAATGTGGTCACTGAAATAAAATTATGATTTTAGAGACAAGTTATGTGTGATAAGGAAAATAGTTGTCACTAAAATTTTTTGTTATAGTTACAAGAAAATATTATTGTCACATAAAGTATTAGCCACAAGATTAAAATTTTATTCTTGTCACTTAAAAGTTTCTTTTAGTTACCAAATAATTGAACGTCACACAAAAGTATTAGTCACAAAGAAAAAATTTATTTCTTGTAACAAAAACTTTAAATAAATTAAAAAAAGCTAAATAAAAATATATCCTAATTTTGATACTATTTTGACATTGCTATTTAAATTATAAGAAGATTTGACTATACCAAAAAATTTCACATCAAATATCACAATCCTAATTATAATCCGGCTGTATATAAAAAATCATTAAATATTTGCAAGTCTCCAACCGGATTTTGAATCCTGTGACACTACAAAAAAAACCTTTATTTACGACAAACATTTACAAGGGTTCTCGCAAAAAGTAATAGTTACGACAAGAAAAAATGTTCCATCAGAAATATCTGATAGAAGTGCATACTAATTCTGATGCATAAGGCACCCTCAAAAAAAATATATATTTTGGTCAAAATTGTTCAATTTTTGGCAGGAGTTATTGGCGCCCTCAGAAAATTTAATAATTAATGGGTGAAAAATGACCGCTTGGAAATTTTACTTTCCCTCCCGAGCCCTCTCAATTTTAAGTCTCATCTTCTCCCCTCTCTTTCCTCCCTCTCCAAATTTCCTCCTCGTACCAAATTCCCCAAAGCCCATTCTCAAATACTACTCCTTTATAATTCAATAATCTCTCTCTTTTATATTGATATAGCTTCCTCCCTTCGACTCTTATATTGTTATTGCTTCCTCCCCTCTTCTTAACCATGATCAGATCAGGATACGATAACTCCCAGGTGATCCTAAGGGCGAAGGGGCTAGTGGACGAGCTCTACAAAGTCTGCGACACCTACTTCCCTACTGATCCGGAGGAGAAGTCCTATAGGTTCCAAACCCTAGCGGACTTTGCTCTCTCCTACACCGTTTCCTCATGATCAGGTATCCCCACTCCTTCCAAATTAGGGTTCTACGAATGTTGATTTAATTTGGGCATGAATACATGGATACGACATCGATGTCGGTGTTCGGTTTTGTATTTAGGAGCGTCTATATTGTGTTCGTACGTGTTCGACACGATATGACTCGTACATGGTATTGATTCCTTCATTCCATTTCTCTCTAATCTCACAGAATTAGAGTTTCATTATAGAAATTCCATTCATGATTGGGAGGATCTTCTGCTTCCAGGCTTTTAATTTTTTTAAGCTTTTGTTGTAAGGATTCAGATAATTCCTAATTCCACTCATCTTATCACATATATCTAACTATTTTCGTACGGACAAATTCTTACAATTCTTTGAAAATCAATGTCCATCCATGGATATGAGGGCTGTGGTTGAAGTAGTACCCGAACCTGACTACTGCTCAAAGGCTTCTACTGAAGCTCGATCAACACTGACTACTTTCAAAGGCTTGTTGCATTTTTTTCAAGGTCACTATCCAGTTCCTTGAAATTTTCTAGCATTTTTTTTCTTAACTATCTCACTAAAAAGCAAGAAAAGATTGCTTATATTATCTTGAATTCTAGTTGCAGTGAGATAATATTAGCTTCTAAACAAAAGATTTCCATACTATGTTTGAAAAGGTTGGACTTTATGTTTGTTTTCAGGGTTTACTGGTTTGATTTGAGTTTATCACCTACGTTCCATGGACATAAGTACCTGAATACTACACGACACAATACAATTAGTGGGACATGAGCAGGATACATATTTTAGGGAGTCCTACTATATTTTGGATTTTTTTACTACATACTAACTTGTAAAATGTTAGGAGTTAATAGTTTAATTGACCATAAAAATAATATTGTTGCCCAACTATTTGGAGTTCGCATATGACTTTTTTGACATTCTTCACTAAAATTGCTTGGAAGATGCTTAAAACAGGAAGAAATTGTCCTTTCCTAAAAATGCTTGAAAGATGTCCCTAACTAAATCCAGATCAGAAGACTTTGGAAGTTACTTATATTCTGATGGGTGCCCTATTATAAGATGCTCCCTTGACATGTTCTCCAGAATTAACCCCATTAAGATGTAAATAGGGAAGACTGCCTTGGTGGTAGACATCTGTAATTATTGTTAGTGGTGATACTATTATTCAAGTGTACACATTTTGTATGCTTACATGCAGTGTCAACTATACCTGATTCTTCGCATTCATTGCATCAGAGATGAGTATTGCTCCCTAGAGTAAATCTTAGCATCTGCCCTTCAAGAATTTTTAACGATCTAAAGAGAAGTTAGAACGGCTAGTTGGTTGCACAATCTTAATTTGCATGATAGATAAAGCATATTTTCGAATTCTAGTTTGCCTTTTTGTATAGGTCCTCGGAAGAGTTTAGCCTCCTTTTGATTCAAAAGGATGTTGCTTGTAACTGAGTACTTTGAACAAGATAACCCTTAGAGTTGTATACATCCACCGGTCCACATTAAGTTCCTATTTAAAAGAAGAACCATATGGACCATGGATATATGTACACATGTGTGTGTGTGTGTGTGTGTGTGTGTGTGTGTGTGTGTGTGTGTGTGTGTGTGTGTGCGTGTGTGTGGTGTTACGTATACCTTCTATGCTTTCTTGTATGATACCTGCAATTGAATGTATTCTCTTTCTTTCTTATGATGCTTTACAGGAAACAACACTTTATGTGACACTTGAACCTTGTGCAATATGATCTGAGGCAATTCTTCAAGCTAGAATCGACACTGTTGTATGGGGCGCTCCGAACAAGCTACTAGGAGCTGATGGAAGTTGGATTAGGTATGTGTTCTCTTTATCTGATCTGTTGCTATGATTTTTCTCTTTCACATTTAGATGTCAACATGTTATTTCATTTCATTGTAATTTTTTTTTATCAAACTGAATCTCAATGCATTATATCATCAACTTTGTTACCTTGTACAATGTTATCGAGATCAGTTTGCATATAAGGTGTGCTTTTATAACTAGTGCAATGCAACCCGAACCCCTTCAGTGCCAGGTTCTACCCAAAACTAAAATAACCCCTCAGTATCAGGTCATACTACATCGGATCTTGATATATAACCAATAAGTTGTTGTAATAATAATGCTGATTACTATCATTTTTTTCTCTTTGCGATATCTGAAGCAATTGGCTTTGGGTGCTGAAGGAGGCCATCATACTCTTCATCATTTTTTTGTGGTTTGATTCCTATTTCTAACTTGTTTGAAAATGAGTGATTAATTGTATCCTAAATATCTTTCTTCTTTTACAACTTTAGAGTCTATTGTTATGATTTATTATCATATTAAACTATGTCTTGCTTTGCTATCTGGAATTTGTAGGTAAAAGATTGCAGGACACACTATAATGGTGATGCTGACCCGCAACAACCAAGGAAAAGTTCTCGTTTACCGCACGTCTTATTTGTGCAGATTGTTTTGAGGTAATAGAAGATGCTTCTGAAAACTAAACTCAAGCCCTGAGATATTTATTTTGGTGGTTATAGTTCTTCTTCCCTATAAATCCAGGATAATCGAATATTTGCAATGAACCCATAATTTTCAGTTATTTCTAAAATGTGTCTATGTATTGTCTGTACTATCATTTTATGGAGAAATTAACATTTCAATTATGGTGATAAAACTTTTTAAAAACTGAAGTAGGATGGATTCTTGTTTCACATGCTCGCTTAGACAAGTATTTGCATGATGATGGACCATATGATATATGCAGCTGTCAGGTGAGCCATTTTATATGACCGTGTAACCGGCATCATGTTCAATTGTTAATTGATAATTTTACATGAATGTTTAACACATAAAGAGTTAGAACATTACATGTTATAATTATCGTAAAATTGAATTCATGATTGCTTGATGATTGGCATTAGTTTAGAGACTAGACAATGTGAAGAAACTAGGTATTTTATTTCACGATTATCTTATTATTTTCACATACTAAAACTTCTGTAGTTTGCGTTGCATTACTCATAGTCAACTGAGGCACGTGCAAGGAGATCCTTGGCTAATATATCTGCCTTGCTTTGTGACTACATGGACTTAGGCCAAGGAAACTATGAACGAAGATAGGAATCTATGATAATATCTAGCTAGAAGGTTGAAACGTTTAAGACTTCAAATTGCAATTCATTTCCAACAGTTTTTTGAGTGCTACCTACAGAATACCAAAGAGAGATGTTGCCAGATATAATTTCATAATAAAGACACTTTTTTTTGTAAATATCAATATTAACCTACATATTAAATTGCTCAAGTCTAAACAACAAGAATAAAAATAAGTACTTTAATGTTATAAATGGCTAAATATGAAGTTATGCCAATAATTTAATAATTAAAATAAAGACCATTATCTCGTTAGTGCCTAACTTTGCTGAAATGATTGTGTTATTCTTAGTTGAAATATATCGAGATGCCGTAGCAGCTAACTTTGCTTTTAGATTCCATTTTAATTGAATGTCCTGGCTCCAACTCTTTTCCTTTCATGCCAAAAGTATATGTTTCCCATCTTTCTTTGATTTTGATAATTATACTTATATTTGTTAGTCTTTCTTTTCTTAATTTATTTGTCTACTAAATATTTTTGTGACCTTTCGGCTTTGTAGAACCGATGAACATCACAACAATGAGAGATGTCACAAAGCTTGAAGCAATAGTAAAAGAAAGGGAATAGCTATGAGGAAATAAGAGAATAAGAAGAAGATTTTTTAGATTGAATATGAAGGATCATGACCCTGGCTACTTTGTGCTAGCATAAACATTTATGCCATTAATTTTTTAGATTTTTTATTTTGGTCTGTCTAAGCTGATGTTGGAAGATGAGAATATATACTCAACCACAAAAATGCTAGTACTTCGATACTGAGTATGTATTTGATGCATCTTCTTCCTTTTTCATACTATTTTTTCTTTTTTTGTTTAATGTCATTTTTAGTAATTATCAGGTGCTAACAAATATTTGCAAGTCAGGCTTCATGATTACTTATGTTGTCAATCTTTGTAGGTCATGCTTGTTCTGACTACTACAGCGGTGTCAGTTACTATGGCTATAGTGAACTTCGCTCACACCAGGAACTCCAAGGCGAACTGGGTCACCTTCTGCCCCGGGTTCGACAGCTTCTGCTAGTAGATTAGAGGCGCAATGGTGGCTTCCTTGTGATGTTCATGTTGTTGCCGATGGTGGTGTTTTTGTTGCTTCTCTATGGAGGCATCATGTCAACATGCTCATCAACAAAAACTAGAGAGTAGTTAGTGTATCTAGGATAGAGGATTTTTTTTCTATCTTTTGCGTTGAGAATGATTGTTTGTTCAATTTTGTATTCATCTTGAGGGTCTGAACTTGAATGTTGTGTTATGTTCGACCATTCCAATGTGAATTTGAATTTATCTATACAAATGTGAAGATTAATAAGAGTTCATCTTCGACTTGCTTTGAAGTTGGTTGTATATAGGTTCATGGCAAATATATTGAAATTATATATTTTTTTCAAAAAAAAGAGATAATTTGTTTTGTGTTTTTAATGTGTAATGACAATGACAAAAAAAAAATACTCGTGACAATTGATTTCCATCAAACATATAAAGTGTACACTATGGTGACAATAATAAATGTGTTACTACAAGTGTTTACAATGATGACATGTACTTGTCACTAAACATATACGTTTATTGTGACAACAATAAAAGTGTTACTAAAGTTGTTTTGTGATAGCAAATGTCGTCACCAAAATAATTTTTATTTTTGTCAAAAAAAATTTAATTTATTTTTAGTTACAATAAAAAGCTATTTTGTGACAATATTGTGCGCCACTTATAATATTTTTAGTGATGAATTTTGTTGTCACGGAAAGTTTACTATCACTGACAACATATTCTTGTCACAGTAAAGAACTTTCTGTGACAACGACTTTTGGTCGTCACCTATACTTTTAGCTACGGAGGTATAGGCTACGAAAATAAGTCGTCACTGTACTCGTCACAGAAGATGTGTTGTGACGACTTTCATAATTTCTGTGACAACTTTACATGTCACAGAAACTATGTTTTCTTGTAGTGAAACTCATCTGACTATGTCAGAACTTAAAGTAAGATACAGTAACTTTCAAATTTGGCTCTAAATATTTATCTTTACAAGCCATGTTACAAAAAATGACAGTCTAAAGCACTAAAATAATAGTTTACGTAATTTTTGCTAATTGACCTTATCAAATCTTTAGTTTATCAAGTTTTGATTAACTTGGGTTAGCTGTAGGGGCCGGTTTCTAGCTAGCGAAGGTCCACAGGAGGACGATTAAGTACCGTGTCGCTTAGAGCTATTTATGCCTGGTTGACAGCCTTTCGGCTTGTACCCAAAATAATCTCAACTTTTAAAACTTAAGATTTATAGGGATTTGCAATATTATTAAACTATTTTCTTTTGACTAAATTGTTTGAACGTGTCAAAGAAAATTATAATGTCACAGTTTATATGCAAACTAATGCTTGCATAATATAATTTAAATATTGTGACAGAACAATATTGTGATTTTTTTATGACTAGAAATTCTAACAGTGTGACAATATGGTCAGCTAAGGTTCATGCAAACCGACCATGAAAAAATAACATATAACATCACTTTAATACGATAATTCACAATATCATAATCATTTCTAAATGACCAGGACTTATTCACAATAATATGAAAGATATGTTATTTGTATACACTATTTTTAGATACTTTTATTATTCTCACTAAACATCTACTAATGTCAGAAAGATAGAGCAAAGGACTTTGTTTTACGTACCTTTACCCTCAGCATGTTTTGGTCTTTCCTAATAAGTCACAATTTCTAATGCTTCTGGCTTAGAGAGATAACATTACAAAGATCATAATAAGAATAAGTGAGTACAAAAAATAAATTTGTATTACCATCACCGTTAACATTTTTCTACTTTCCAGAAAGTTAAAAAATTCTAATGATCCTATCTTCGAAAAAATAGAATTTAGTTTGCATATTACAGGAAAGGTAACTGAAACGATACCGGCCCAAACTTGTTCATTCTCGCATAACAATGCATTTGCTGCAGTAATTTAACAAATAATAGATCAAACAAAAGATCCAAAATTCAACAAGACAACATTTAAGACTCTCGGCAATTTCATAAACATAGATATATCTGTAGGAGCGTAAAAAGTGCTTCAAAGAAAGAGTCATCTCATTCGTAAGTGGCCTGCTTTACGCTTAACAGAACGGGTAATTTCTTTACGCCCAAGACAAGGCTAATTGTATTACTCCTAAGCAGATTGATCACTTTACGCTTGGGTCTGCACCGGTGATTTTACGCCAAGGATTGAGCAGCCTCTTTCACACTGGACAAAGGCTATCAAATCTCGCATTTAATGCAGACTTTGACATGAAGATATCAATGATGGCATTTACCACAGAGTTCAATGGAATTTGTCTCATACAAAGACCATTGTTGTCGTTTATAGAGATCGAGCTACTTTACGCTCACTGAATGGTTTCTTTTACGCACGGAGGTTTACATGAGTCCTTACGCTCATAAAAAACAATGTGTGCGTGAAGTCTATTTGAGCCATTTTATGCTCAAGGTTATTCAATAACCACTTTACGTTGGAAACCTATGACAGAGCTAGTTTACGCTCATCCTTTTACGCCCTATTCGTTCTGGCCAGTTTGGAACGTGGTGTGCCTACGTGGTCTTCATGCCACATATTTCGAAGAACGTGTGTACATGTATCCTATTCTTACTGAAATGATGGGACACGTGTCAGCATATACAGAGGATGATTCTGATCGTGGAGGGCAGTTGTTAGCGTAAAGACAGATGTTGATGCTCTTTTACGCACGAAAGCCCCAGTCCGAAGCGATAAATGACATGATGTTTCGAGATTTTGATTCTCTGGAGCATCCTTTCGGAGTAGTAAACTTTTGCTACTCCGAAAGGTGAAATGGGTCTTGCCCTTCATGAGATGCAGTTTATTTCGAAGCTGCCAATGGGGGAGGCCCCATATGAGGAATACCATAGCTGGTGGAAGCTACTGCTTCGAATAAGCCAATATCTTTCAACTCTTCCTCAAAGTTCTTCATCATCCAAAGGCTTATCTGAATCCAACTCTGGTTGAATGGAGTCAACCATCCTGGCAGTCTGGGGTTGGTTTGAGGATACAATACAGCTTTCTTCATAAATTTATTGACAAACATCGGGATTTGAACTGGCTATATTAGGCCCGAATGTTCGCTTGGATTAGAGCCTGGCATAAGGCCAAAGATAGAAGTAACACCTCCATTGGGAACACTGGCAAAGTATCCCATATCATGGGCACGCTCTCTCTTGAAGACAATTCTACCCGGGCGTCCATGACTGTTGGGAGTCAAATTCCACAACATCTGTCGAGGATGAGTGGCATGGACGAATGCCGATAAAGGATAATCTCTGTCCATGTCTGGAAGATACATAGCTCTATTTCCAAATTTAAAAACCCAAGACTCTTTCTTAGGGTGTGTCTGGGATTTACAATCAATGGCATCTCCGAACAGAAAGGATGGTTTTGCGAAGTGTTGTCCGTCCAGTGAATCCAACAACTCCCCATTTATCATGGATAGCAACAATCTATCCCCTTGAGCTGCTATCAACTGTGCCCTCTCTGTCGGATACTCGGGGTTCGACTGGGGAAATTGGACATGAGATAAATCTTCCAAATATTTCGAACCTACCATGCCAACTGATGATCCGAAAACTTCAGCGAGGGGGTGAACTTGCAGATCCACTGATCGAATAACAAAATAGATCAAGTTAGTTCGAAGTTTTTTTAAGAATTGAGGAAAAACTCATGCAGTATTGGTTCGACAAAACCTCTTAGAAAAGATTGATTAACTTCACGCTACCATACAGTGACATGAGCGTAATGCAACTTTTTATGCTGGCATGTACGAACATGAGCGTATTTAAGTTTTACGCTAGCATATTAGCTGTGGGCACAAAAATAGATTTATGCTGACATGTGTAACGTGGGCGTATTCTTGTTAAACTTTACGCTAACACGTATAACGTGGGCGTACAATGTTATTTTAACTTTACGCTAACACGTACAACGTGGGCGTACAATCTTATTTCAACTTTACGCTAACATGTACAACGTGGGCGTAAAGAGCTGAAAGATTGGTCTATCTTCTTCTTCTCCGACGAATTTATTTTCTCTCAACTGAAGATTAGGGTTTTTACCTATCATAGGCGGAGCCACGGCCGGGTTAGGGTTTCGTTGTGGGGATGATGACTGAGTAGAGGTCTTCATATGATCGGTCGACGAGGAATCAGTGGTTGGTTTCTTCCCCTTGCTGCCGGCGGTGGATGATTTCTTAGGAGCCATCAGATCAGAGTTTCGAAGAAAGAAAAGGCAAAGAGATTCAAGAAAATGAGGTAAAAGTGTTTTCTCTCTCTGAAAAGGTCTATTTATAGAGACATTCAAAACTGACTGTTGGATATCCCTATATTTACGCTGACTGTTGGATATCCCCGCTCTTACGCGGATGACTGTTGCATATCCCGAATTTTGCGTTCATTAAATCTCAACTTTTACGCTGCTGTTCAAAGTGTTTCAAATTTTGGAGACATTTGAAAACTTTGAAGGGGGTCTTGTAGGAGCATAAAAGTGCTTCAAAGAAAGAGTCATCTCATTCGTAAGTGGCCTGCTTTACGCCTAACAGAACGGGTAATTTCTTTACGCCCAAGACAAGGCTAATTGTATTACGCCTAAGCAGATTGATCACTTTACGCTTGGGTCTGCACCGGTAATTTTACGCCAAGGATTGAGCAGCCTCTTTCACACTGGACAATGGCTATCAAATCTCGTATTTAATGCAGACTTTGACATGAAGATATCAATGATGGCATTTACCACATAGTTCAATGGAATTTGTCTCATACAAAGACCATTGTTGTCGTTTATAGAGATCGAGCTACTTTACGCTCACTGAATGGTTTCTTTTACGCACGGAGGTTTACATGAGTCCTTACGCTCATAAAAAACAATATGTACGTGAAGTCTATTTGAGCTATTTTACGCTCAAGGTTATTCAATAACCACTTTACGCTGGAAACCTATGACAGAGCTAGTTTACGCTCATCCTTTTACGCCCTATTTATTCTGGCCAGTTTGGAACGTGGTGTGCCTACGTGGTCTTCATGCCACATATTTCGAAGAACGTGTGTACATGTATCCTATTCTTACTGAAATGATGGGACACGTGTCAGCATATACAGAGGATGATTCTGATCGTGGAGGGCAGTTGTTAGCGTAAAGACAGATGTTGATGCTCTTTTACGCACGAAAGCCCCAGTCTATAAATAGACTCATTTTTCTCATACGACAGACAGACAGACAGAGAGAGACAGGAAAGAATACAGAGATCAGAGCTTCGAGATTTTGATTCTCTGGAGCATCCTTCTTCAACTTTTTTTCCAGAACAAAGTTAAGCAAAGCTGGAAAGCATTCGGCCTCGTCATCAGTGCCCAAGTGCGTCGATACCTTTCTGGTGCATTAGTTCTTCCAAATTGTTCTACTTCAGGCAGTGATCTTCATCATCATCATATGGTCCAAGGAACAAAGTGATCATTTACGAATCAGACTTCCATAGCAATACTTTTCCAGAATCGAATTTGTACTTCTTGTACTTTTTCTTCTTGTTTTTGTTTTCAAAAGCCAATTCCTCCAAGGCATTTTGTTAATCGAAACAAAAATGGCGACTCTGCTGGGGACGACCTTCTCCTCTGACGAGGAGGTGATTGCTCAATACGATGATGTTTCGGTCGGTTCGACCAAGAAGACTCTGGTGGTACACTTCGACCAGACTGCCTATGAAGAAATGCTCCGAACTGGGGATGGTTCTCGCCATTCCAATGTTCAAAAGTCTCGCAAAGCACGAAAAGTTTGGATTCCCAAATCCAAAGTGATTTCTGATCTCTCTGCTGCTTCTGATGACAAAGGGATTCTTCCCACTCCTGTCGTAGGGGCTCCTGTTCATAACGAGGCAGTCCCTACTTCAAAGTTGCACTCGAAGTGTGGCGATTTGTCTCCCATTTGTAACGGTGAAGATAATCAGGTTTCACGCCCACTGCGTAAAAATCAAGTTTCACGCTCAGTAGGTAAGAACCAAATTTTACGCTCAGTTCATAAGAATGAGACTCCCATTCGTAATGGGGCAGACTCTAAAGCTTGTGCTTCTGGGTGTATGAATCAGTCTCCCGTCGGTGACGTGGTAGGCCCAAATAAATTACGCTCCTCGCGTAAAACAAAATCTCCGTTGGTAACGTGGTAGATAACAAGATTTTACGTTCCATGCGTAAAGATAAATCTCATGTCTATGACAGTGTGGATAAAATCCAACAAAATCTCCCGTTGGTACAACTTCTGTTCTACACCAACAACCTTCTTATACTGCTTTACGCAAGGTACCAAATTTACAAATCACACGCCAAGAAAATGGAGTCCTGCGTGCTAAATCTCAAGATTTACGCACACAATTCCAAACGCGTAGAAATATACAATTTGGTTCTGCGAATGCAGCCAGTAATCTTCTTTATACACAAGGGACTAAACGTTTTTCTACCCCCAATGTAATAAAGAAGAATACTTCATCCACTCCTTCTGACTTGCGCGAATTGCTAATACAAAAGCGTAAGAATAGACAATCTCCGGTGGCATTCCCCCAAGAAAAACATCTTTGTGAATACCACCAGGTTGTAATTAACTGTTGTTGTTCAGCTTCAAGACGATCGGTTTTTGATCGATTGAGTTTCAATACACCTCCACATCAAGCTGAAGACCAAGAACATGAGCTGCCATATGTGTCAGTCAACATGGCATCTCATACTAACAGAGGACGACGACAGAACACGTCCCAAACTCCAAGTCAACAACAGTTCAACAGGCTTCTTGATTCCTTTGAAGGAGTATATCAGAATACTCGATCAAGAAGACAAAGACAATTGCAGACTTCTGATTCAAAGGCTGGGGGTACTCAATCTCTTGAGTCTGACACCGATAGCGTGGATTCGTACTTCTATACAAACCCTTCTGTATCTTCAAGAGAGATTGAATCCTACGCTGTTGGAGATGAACCAGAGACGTCATCTGCTAATACAGAACAACGTCTCACTGCTGTTGAACAATCACTGAAGGATATGCTTAATATGGTGCAAAGCATGCATCAAATAATTTTGAATCAGCAAACTACTCAACCGACAGTAGTAACACCGGCACCAGTAGCAGCACAAACTCAAGATAGTCAAGGGGCTGAAATACCTTTGAACATTCAAGAGCCTGCTGCTAATCAAAATTCTGCATCTCCGGATCCCATCATTCCAAAAGATGTACCACCTCCAGTGGGGGTCATGGTGCATCCAACGACTACTCAGTCGAATGTGCTTCCTCAAACCAGCGAAGCCATTCAAGCAGTGCATGAACTTAAAGCACAGTTTAAAGTTTTAAGGCACAAAGATCAACTCCAGAGGCTAGGGATTAAGCAACCTTATCCTCCTCATTGGAATGATGTACCCTTTCCACCGAAGTTCAAACCACAATCCATGGTTTTGTTTGATAGAAAAGCATCTCCCAGTCAATATATCAACTACTTTGATATTATGACTGTACACTTGCAGAAAAATGATGCTCTTCTCACTCGAGTGTTCATCGGGTGTCTGTCGGGTTCAGCTTACGACTGGTATCGTAGCTTACCCGATAACTCTATTTCGTCTTTTGACGAATTCAAAGCAATGTTCCTCTCCCGCTTCTATGAAGGATGTATAGACATGAACATGTCCTCCTTGATAGAAATCAAACAAAAGGAGAAAGAAGATACTCGGACGTTCATTAAACGTTTCTGACAGGCTACTCTAAAGATGCCTCCTGGTATGCCAGATTCAGCGTTGATTGACACATGCAAGATGAATCTGCGACCATTCATTGCTGTCTTCACAGGTTCCCAATTCTCAGATTGGGCTTCATTTATCATAGCAGCAGTTTCTGCCGAGACCAATGGTAGGTTGGCTCGCGAACATGGGATGATTTTTGCTTCAGAAGATAAAGGGAAGAAAAATAATCCTGGTAATAATCCTGGCAATCGTAATGTGAAAGGAAAAGATACTCTTATGGTTAATCTTTCCAAGAACAAAACGACATCAGGTAATCAGGAATCCTCCAGGTCAAAGGAAGAATACTCTTTTGACGAAAGTGATATTCCAGGGATATTCCAATGTCTGGTGAAAAGTGATAAACTTCAGATTCCAGAACCAAAGAGGCCTAATGAGGTGAATCTGACCGACAATCCCAAGTATTGTATCTATCATAGATACATTAATCATCCTACCAGTGCTTGTTATGTCATGAAAAAGAAGATCCAAGAGCTGATAAATGGTGGCGCCATTGCTTTAACCAATGATGACCATACGGTGACAACCAATATGGTTTCTCTTCAGTTTGTGGATTTTCCTCCACAGCAAGTCCCAGATGGAATTATACCAATTCCGAAGGCGACGATGAAGATTGTGAATATCCCGCCTGCCAGGAAAGAAAATACAGGATTGCTGCCTCTCATATTGAAGAATGGTGAAATCATGTGTGTATATCCTGACTTAGTGCCTGAACTGGAAAATAAAGGTAAAACTTCAAAATCCAAGAAAGGCAAGAAAGTCAAAACTTGCAACATGATTTCTCATATTATTCCAGATCCTGATGACTTGGATCATCTATGGGACGGCCTCCCTCTGGAAGATAGACTGAAAGGACTAAACATCTGTCCTCCAAGTCTAGCTCCTCCTACCAAGCTCAAGCTTACTCATCAGCAGTGGCTAGCTATGAATAGTGTTCTTTTATACCGGGCATAACAAGTCTTTGCTGCTTATGAAAAAGCTCCAACAAGGATTTCTCCTCGTATTTCGAATCCTTCTTCTCCCTTAACTACAGAGACGTCTGTACTTCATTCTCCTGTAGTTGCAGAAATTCATTCCTCTTCCTGTACTAAAACGCCTGTTCAAAGTCCACTGCCTATCCATTTGTATAGTCAGCAATCTGTTATTCTCATGAAGAAGATGGGTTACGACTTTCAAAAGGCAGAAGGTTTGAACCATGATAAAGGAATCCGTCTTCCTTTACAAATTCAAAATCAGAATTCTACCGCTGGATTGGGTTCTGAAATTCCTCGTAACAGTCCTTACAAGAAGAAGGCTAAAGGAAGAAAGACTAAATCATGTAATATGGTACTTTCTTCTCCTGAGTCTGAGGAAGAAACTTTTGCTGGTACAAGATCTGGAAAAGAGTACCACAAAGACTATGAGAGATCCTCCAAAGAAGCAGAAGATGTAGTGGAAACGCTACCGGTTCAACCTTCTCTTGTTCCTGCTAAACCATCTGTGGTTGAAAAGGGGAAACAGAAGGCAGTACGCTTTGATATCCCATTGAAGTCTGCTTCCAGTCAGGGGGTGACAATGAAGCCTTACAAGTTCGATATTCTAGCTCAGTTAGCCAATACTCCGGCTAGATTGTCTATATTTGAACTGCTTTGCCTCTCCAGAGAAAGCAGAGAGACTTTGAGCGAAGCTTTACTTCAAGCAGATTCATGCTTAGCTCAACTCAAGACTCCCGATAATATGCCAGTGTCATGTCCACAATGTCATAGTGTGATGGAAGCAATTCCCAACATCATCTTCACACAAGAGGATATGCTATTGAAACACAATAAGCATGATAGGCCTCTGTGCTACACTGGATATATCAGATCCACTGAAATTGACAGGATCTACATTGATCCCGGGTCCTCAATCAGCATAATTCTTCAGAGTATGCTAAGACCCCTGAGGATTCCTACTAGTGAGCTCACTTACACTAGTACCACTATTGTTGGTTTTAACTCTGGCAAGAGTAAGCCACTGGGGAAGATTCAGTTGCAGATTCAGATCGGCGATCTTCGAACCATGGTAACTTTCTATGTTATCAACTCGGATGTATCCTACAATATTCTTCTTGGAAGACCGTGGATTCATGAGCACAATATTGTGCCTTCAACTCTCCACCAATGCTTCAAATATGTGGATTCCCAAGGAGTTGTGAAAACTGAATTTGCTGATATTAATCCTTTCAAGGGTGTCGAAGCCTACTTCTCTGATTCAAAGCTTTATAAACAAGAGCATATGAAAGAGATATCAGACATGGCTGAAGAATCATCATCTGAGGATCAGTCTATCAATGAAGATCCACCAGAAGAACAACCCTTGAAGATCATAGTCAAGGGACGAATCCAACCTCAACTTGTCAATGATCAACCTTTGATAATCAAGGTTAAAGGAAGAACTCAAACTTCATCTGAGGAATCAATAAAAATTCCTGCTAAGAGCCAAGTTCAACCTTTTATGATCAAAGTTAAAGGACATACTCCTGGTACGAATGATCCAGAATTACCATTGATCGTCAATATTGGCAATTCTATGCAGAAGACGGATGATGGTCCACCGTCGACTAATCCGAAGCGTAGCAATCAGACTGTAAATGATGTAATTGGTTTTTGCCGTCCAAAAGACAAGGCACTATGTCACTGGACAGACTATTCATGTCATCTCCAGAATAAATCCTATTCGGGTATTGATGAGAAGACCGAGCATTCTTAATTCCAGGTTAGCTACCTGGGCGATGTTGCTCACTCCTTATGACATGATCTATGTGCCTCAAAAATCAGTAAAGGGCCAAGCGTTAGCTGATTTCTTAGCTGCTCATCCTGTACCTGAAACTTCAAAGTTATATGAAGACATTCCAGACGAAGTAGTGGACTGCAACATGGCTTTGAAAAAATGACATATGGCAATTATATTTTGATGGAGCATCACGAGTGGGACCTAAAAGCAATATTGTTTCTGGGGTAGGAATTGTCTTGGTTTCTCCCGACAAAATGGTTATATACCGTGCCTATTCTCTTAATGAGCCGTGCTCTAACAATGTAGCAGAATATAATGCTCTATTGATTGGTCTCCAAGTAGCAAAGCAATTGGATATCGGATTCCTAGAAGCTTATAGAGATTCATAATTGATCGTCAATCAAGTTAGAGGGACGTATGAAGTCAGAAACCCTGATCTCATCCCTTATCATCAGGTGGTAGTTGAGTTGGTCCTTTCATTCAAAGGATTCTTCATTGAATTTGTGCCACGTTCTCAGAATGTAGAAGCTGATGCTCTTGCCAGCTTAGCTGCAGATCTGGCGGTCCCGATCCGAAGGCAAAATACAATTACTTTGTTAGATCGAGACTTGTTCTGTGTGAAGAGTAATCTGCATATTGAACAAAGTTATGTTACAGAGGCAAGTTCCCAGCAGAAAGATTAGAGAACACCATTTATTGATTATGCAGTTCACGGAATCTTGCCTGAAGATCCTAAAGAAGCTGCATCAATTAAAAGACGATCATTTCGATTCTATTACGATCCGTCTTTACATATGCTATATCGGCGTTCATATGACGGACTCCTGCTGCGTTGTCTTTCAGAAAGCGCAGCCAAATAAAAACTGCGTGAGGCTCATGATGGTGTCTGTGGTGCCCATCAACCGGGTCCAAAGTTGCAAGATTGTATTCGAAGAATGGGGTATTATTGGCCCTCTATGATAGCAGATGCTGTAGACTATGCCAGAAGATGCAAAGCATGCCAGATTCACGCAGACTTTATTCATCAACCTTCTGAATTTCTACATCCTACAGCAGCCTCTTGGCCTTTCGAAGCTTGGGGTATGGACATCATTGGTCCTATTAACCCCCCTTCTGTCAAAGGACATCGGTTTATACTAGCTATAACCGATTACTTTTCAAAGTGGGCAGAAGCAGTTCCACTTGTTGAAGTAAAGGCATCTAATGTAGTCAGCTTCATTAAACATCATGTCATTTATCGCTTCGGGATTCCTTGACGAATAATTCATGATAATGGACCACAATTTGCCAGCCAGGCATTTTATCGGTTCTGTGACAAGAACCAAATTCAAAATCTGGCTTCTACGGCTTATAATCCGGCTGCTAATGGTTTAGCTGAAGCCTTCAACAAAATGATTATCAAACTTCTCAAAAAGTTTGTCTCTTCTAATAAAAGAGATTGGAATGAAAAGCTTGGAGAATGTTTATGGGCATACCGAACAACAGTCCGGACTCCTACTGGTTTTACACCATTTTCACTGGTTTATGGTTGTGAAGCTGTCCTCCCATTGGAAATCCAGATCCCTTCTCTCCGAATCGCTATTGCTAATGAGCTAACTACAGAGAATAATGATTGCTTACGCCTCCAAGAACTTGAAGGATTGGACGAGAAGCGTCTTCAAGCACAACAGCATATTGAGCTATATCAAGCCCGTATATCTCAAACTTTCAATCGTAAAGTCAAAGAGAGGGTATTCAAAATTGGCGAGCTTGTGTTGGCTGTCCGGAGACCAATGGTGATGACTCACAAGAGCAAAGGGAAGTTCCAAGCGAAATGGGAAGGCCCGTATGTGATTGAGTCCGTGTTCTCTAATGGTGCTTATCGATTGTCAAAACCCAACGACGATCTACTCATGCTGCCGATCAATGGCAAATTCCTTAAGAAATACTATGTATAAAAAAAAGATAGGACAAAAATAAAACTTCTTTTATTATTTTTGTTCAAGATAAAAGATTAAGGACGAGGGCCACTCCCTTCCTTATTAAATACATAGTCAGCCAATGCAGAGAAGGCATTATTTCCTGAACCCATGAAAAATTGGCAGACAGCCATCCTCAGTGCTTCTTCTTCAAGAGTTTTCCCTGACTCTACTAGGAAAGCAAGAATGTCCTGGGGTGGCTTGGGCGTAGAAGAACTGTTGCCTACTTCAGTCGGGCTTGTCACTATTGGCTCAGCTGGGCATGTCTCAATGACGTCCTCAATGTCCCTAGAGACTTCATTCTTTTGCTGGGCATCCTCAGAAGACATTCTCAATTGAGGAGCAGAAATGAGAATGAAAAGGTTACAGAGAGTTCTCGCCTATTTATAGAAGAGGATTATTAATGAACTGGTCTCTAAAATTGAAAACGACTTTTTATTTCCGAAAAGACCCGTTCGTTCACATTGCTAGGTTCATCCATTTAATTATGGAACTGAATCGTCCTTTCTTTTCCCGAGAAATACGTTGATTCGTCCGACATGTGTGCTCACAACATCTATCGTTTTATGCCCCAGCCACCAAGGTTTGGTTAAGCTGACTTCTCGTCTCCTGGGAGAAATTTTTTTAAATCTTCTATTCTTTATCAATTGATTAAAAAATGGGATTAGTTATTTATCATGTTTTTATAACCTCTGGATAAATGCTAAATCTACCTACTTTTTTTATCTATCATTTTCTATTTAACCTCTGCATAGAAATCAATCTAATTTTCTTTTGAGTTCCCACACACTGTCATGTCCATATTACCTCTGATAGTATTATGAACTCTAAATTAGGAAAGAAGATTTCATTATCTATCATGTCCATATTACATCTAGATAGATACAAATCATCGAGCATAGAAGAATTATCATTTCCACTCTCATATCATCATAAAAGTCTATTACATTTCTTAGACTTTTCTTCACAATAGAAATCTATTACATCTTGGATTTTTATTCTATACACCAAACAAGGACCTAATAAAGATCTATTTTTTTCTCTGGATCTTCTCCGTCGGGTTCGTTGTTGGTGGCAGTTCCTGACTGTCTGAGCTCCAGTGGCAACCAGAACAGCAGGAATCAAACTCTGGTCTTCTCTCTCAGACGAGAGGAGAACCCCAGAGTATGACAGCCCGAAGGCGTGTTGCTGCCAATACAATTGGTGGATTAGGGGCAGCACCTCAAAGGAGATAGGAACGTATCCAGCATTGGGATACGATTCCTAGTTCTGCCGTGAAAGAAACTTTACTACCCGATTTCTTGGGGTAGAGTTGACTCCACCATCCAACTCTCCGTGTATAAAGGCTCTTCCTACCAACGGAGGAAGACCCCTCTATCTCACGAAAAGTTCTGAGTTGTCTGATTTGCGCGTCAAAAGCGCATGAGCTCCCTGATGCCGGTGTCAGAAGAACGCTCTTCACAGCGTCAAAATCACCCATGCCAGTTCTGAAAAAGCTCTTCAACCAAGCTTCTGCAGAAAACAAAGAAGAAGAAGTGTCATCAAATATGCTAACTAAAGACAGATAGCAAGCCACGATTTTACGCCAGTGCTTCAAACAAGGCTTTTTACGCCAGTGCTTCAGCACGGCTTTTACGCCAGTGCTTCAAACAAGGCTTTTTATGCCAAGTGCTTCAGCACGGCTTTTACGCCAGTACTTCAGCAAGGCCTTACGCTCGTAAAATAGCTGTTTTCAAAAACAAAAAATTCGAAGACAGAAATTTACTTACGATCGAACTTGCCATTTGAGTCGGAAGGTTTGGCTCTAATGATAGTTGAATCTGCGCCTAATGAACGGCCATGCAAGGGAACGACGTTGAAAAGCTCCGCCATCTCTTATTTGAAGAACAACATCGCAGAAAGCTATCTTCAGAAGGATGAGTACGAGAATACATGAAACATTCTCGGCTATTTATAAAGACTGAAGAAGTTATTAAGATGAGCCTATTTCGGGAGAAGATCTTATTTAAAGGATCTTGTCACCATAAGATAGACACCACGTGTTGGTTTGTTTCTCGGGAATCAACAATCACGGAAGCAGTCAACAGAAGTGCATAAACAAATGCGCGTTCATAGATGGGGTTAAAACATCAAATTTATAAAAGATGGGAGCGGATCCCAACATATAAAAGTCGCAGTACACAGAATATTATTATTCTTTGGGTTGACAAAGGGATGCACCCAACTCACGCATATTGTGAATCCCAGAGCGACGCATCAGACGAAGGAATGCTTCCGCGTCACCCGGTCCCTCGTATGCAGTTGAAGGACCACCATCAATACGACTGAAGACCGCTGGGGTCAGCCTAAAGCACTCTAGAAGATTTTGCGCTCGCTCGTTCTCTATCTCGAGGTTAAGCCTGGCGACCGAAGCCCCCTCAACAATTGGCTCTTTCTTTGGCGCCATATCAACTATGAGGATGAACATTAAAAGTAAAGAGTTGGTCCTTATTTATACAAATTAAAATAACTCTTCACATTCCTCATCGGAAACCGCTCACTCGGGAAGATGAAGATACATTTGAAAGTTACGAAGAAGAAAATTTATTGTGACGGTTAAGTGTTGACCGACATTATTTCTTCTCTCTTGAACTTTACGCTGACTGTTGGATATCCCCGCTCTTACGCGGATGACTGTTGCATATCCCGAATTTTGCGCTCATCAAATCTCAACTTTTATGCTGCTGTTCAAAGTGTTTCAAATTTTGGAGACATTTGAAAACTTTGAAGGGGGTCTTGTAGGAGCGTAAAAAGTGCTTCAAAGAAAGAGTCATCTCATTCGTAAGTGGCCTGCTTTACGCCTAACAGAATGGGTAATTTCTTTACGCCCAAGACAAGGCTAATTGTATTACGCCTAAGCAGATTGATCACTTTACGTTTGGGTCTGCACCGGTGATTTTACGCCAAGGATTGAGCAGCCTCTTTCACACTGGACAAAGGCTATCAAATCTCATATTTAATGCAGACTTTGACATGAAGATATCAATGATGGCATTTACCACATAGTTCAATGGAATTTGTCTCATACAAAGACCATTGTTGTCGTTTATAGAGATCGAGCTACTTTACGCTCACTGAATGGTTTCTTTTACGCACGGAGGTTTATATGAGTCCTTACGCTCATAAAAAACAATGTGTGCGTGAAGTCTATTTGAGCCATTTTACGCTCAAGGTTATTCAATAACCACTTTACGCTGGAAACCTAAGACAGAGCTAGTTTACGCTCATCCTTTTACGCCCTATTCGTTCTGGCCAGTTTGGAACGTGGTGTGCCTACGTGGTCTTCATGCCAATTTCGAAGAACGTATGTACATGTATCCTATTCTTACTGAAATGATGGGACACGTGTCAGTATATACAGAGGATGATTCTGATTGTGGAGGGCAGTTGTTAGCGTAAAGACAGATGTTGATGCTCTTTTACGTACGAAAGCCCCAATCTATAAATAGACTCATTTTTCTCATACGACAGACAGACAGACAGAGAGAGACAGGAGAGAATACAGAGATCAGAGCTTCGAGATTTTGATTCTCTGGAGCATCCTTCTTCAACTTTTCTTCCAGAACAAAGTGAAGCAAAGCAGAAAAGCATTCGGCCTCGCCATCAGTGCCCAAGTGCGTCGATACCTTTCTGGTGCATTAGTTCTTCCAAATTGTTCTACTTCAAGCAGTGATCATCATCATCATCATATGGTCCAAGGAACAAAGTGATCATTTACGAATCAGACTTCCATAGCAATACTTTCCTAGAATCGAATTTGTACTTCTTGTACTTTTTCTTCTTGTTTTTGTTTTCAAAAGCCAATTCCTCCAAGGCATTTTGTTAATCGAAACAATATCCAATACTGAATTTGAGTATTTGTAAAAATATATAATATTGGGCTGATGATTTAAACCACTAAGTTCTTTTAAGTAATAAACTTTAGATATCCTAGGTAGTTGTATGGACAACTTCTAAAATACACATTGGTATATTGTGTCAACAATATCTGTCCTCTCTAGTGGATTTAACTCCATGTTGGATAGATGAGCTAATGGTGAGCACGAGTAAGAACCATGAATGAGAAATTCAGATGAAAGAAAAAATACTTTGGAATATCTTTCATTGCAATTATGGTGTTTGTGCTTCTTAGAAAGCATGATGAGCAAATATTTTAGTCAACACTATCATAAGAGGACATGATATAAACATTTATACATCCAACAATTTGGAGCACTCAAGATTAAAGAAAACCATATGCACACAAAATAGATTGTATATGTATACAAGACTTACCTATTCATGGCATTTTAACCTACATGAGACTAAATTCTAGACATGTGAATAGAAATTTTGAATACAACCTAACTTATACAAGAACATGAATAGAAAGCAAAATAACTCCTTTTCGAACTAAAATAAAAAAAGATGAATGCACATAGAATTATCCTCCAATAGTACTTATTATCATAAAAAGAACAAATAAAATTATTAGGAAGCAGTTCAATAACTTTCAAGCTAAATTGACCAACCAGAGCAATATAAGTAACTTTCCTATGAAACCAGGAACTAGTAAGAGCAACATGGTATTGTAGCAAAGTGTTCTCGAAGATGACCTACAAAGTATTCTTGTGTTTTGTTAGGTAGAGATACTTTGGAATTAAGAAATTACAATTCCTTATTGCTTTCATTCATGTAGCTGCTTTACAAATCATCTCAAATGCAAAGAGAGAGAAAATACATGTGTTATTCCTCACAACAACTAGAAGATTATAGGATTGAACTGTTGACAGGATTGAACTGTTGACATCTCAGAGTCATGGGATTGCTTTGCAGTTCATTAAGTACCTCTTTGGTTTGCATAGACGGTAACTAAACTCATGGAATTGTAATGGTAGTAACATGTCAAGGTGGCATAGCCAAGTGAATTGGATAAAAAGGTAAATATACCATAGTATCATATTCAAGTCAATAAGAGAATTCATAATTTACATGAAAGTCGGTGATGTGTACAAATTCTACATTATTTGTGAGATTTTATTCACTTTAGAATTAATGTGTCGCAATTTGTAAGAGTTTGTAAACTACAACATGCTGTAACAACAAATAAGGTTAACATAAGTTCTAATAAATATGAAACCTCAATAATATTGCATCAGAACTTGTATAATTCAGTTATTGGCATCAACGTTGCCAATTTGCATCAGGATATAATTGTTAACATATGTCTGCATATTACAATGTTCTACAAAAGAATTGCCAATTCTAAAACCTTATTGACTATCTCAAAGTAACAAATTCTTTCAAACCTAATCTGTAGTAGCATATCATTATTTCACACAAAATAAATAAACATTGGAGAGAAAAAAACTAGTGGAAATCACAAAATTCACATTAGGGTTAATCTTTTATAACAAGAAATAAATGATCTCAAATGAAATTATATTTGAAAATTTTGATCAGGTTTTACAGGTGTCTGTCACATGTTCATGGAGTGTTAGTGTCTGGCATATATGTATCACGGATACAAACCACATGAAAGTAAATGGTTGTGCTAAATTAGCTTATCTGGTATCAGCCAATTTAATTTACAAGCTCTTTCTAGATGACATATGGATCACAAATCATAGCTGCAGAACATGTTAATCTTAATAGTATAGTTTGTTTCCTAAGTGAAGCGATTAAGATATTTTTCATTGTGCAGATTAATATCATGTGATTATGAAAGAATATTAAAGCAATTTATCACATCATTATAACTGAAAATCGAAAAACTACTCAGTGAGATATGAAGCAGTTTCTTATTGACAACAGAGGACAGTGCATTTGAATGTCATGCGACCGATAGTAAGGGCTTCTTGCACTACAATATTTGGTGGTCTTTGAACAATAGATAGATGCACCTAATTTATTCGACAATAGGAGAAATTGTTGATTCTAAACCATGGTCCCCACAATTCTACTATTTTATTTGTGGTCCTAGATGAACATAGCACAAGCTGGTTACGTTTCTACTCCACACCATTATAACTATTTGACAGGCAACTTACCCATGTAATCCAACAACAACCATCTCTGTAAGCCCCTGAATATTTTGACCATTTTTTTAAATAGCATTTTTATCCTTAAAATAAGTCATTATAATTATTAGGAAATTTTCTAGGATTTTTAAATAATTTTTATATAATTTTATAGCTTAAAAATATCAACTTACAAATTGTTAAATTGTTTTAATATCAATTTATAATTTACTGAATTGTTTTTATATCAGTTTATAATTTTTCAAATTGTTTTATATCAGTTTGCAATTTATATTTTGCAAACTGTAAAGCGGTAGGGTTAGTTTGTAAAACCCCAAACTTGGGGGACCTAACTGTAAAACACCCGTCACCCCCCTCCCCACGATCTCACCTACGACCGACGACCGACGACCGACCTACAACCCTAATTTTCTGTAACCCTAACCCTAATTCCACCGTCATTCGACCCTATAAATAGACCCCGACCTAAACCCTAATCCTAGACATCACTCCGACAGCCCTAGGCACTGCCCTATCCTATTTCTTCCTCGACGAGCTCGTCGGAACCCTAGATCTAGGAGCGCCGCACCTACAGGCCATGCCACCGCCTCCGACCACTGCCATATTGTTCGTTACGACGTGACGAACTCAGTGTCATTTTCCTCCGTCGACCCCGACGCCTCCTCCGCCGTATAGCACCCTCGACGGCCACTGCCCATCGGACACGGAGAACTCGTGTCGTGTGTGTCGTACACGCCTTGGACACAGGACTCGTGTGTCTTCGTGTTCCTAACTGTCAGGACACGAAGACATAGAACCATGGGCTAATGGGTTTGGTTATTTCACAAGTTATCGGGTTTGGTTTGTTTTCCAACACGTTATTCTATTTCACTATATAATTAACTCAGACCTAACCCTAACAGCAAGCTCGAGCTGACCCACTGGTCAGTCGAGTGGTGCTTAGACCCACCCCCTGTCCCAACGGGCAGAGTTCGAGCCCCTCTTTTGTGTTCTTTTGTTTTGTTTTTATTTTTATTTGTTTTATTATATATATATATGTATATATGTATTTATATATATATATATATATATATATATATATATATATATATATATATATATATATATATATATATATATATATATATATATATATATATATATATATATATATATTAATATAAAAAAAAAAAAAAAAAAATAAAAAAATAAAATAAAATATATATATATATTAATATATATATATATATATATATGTATAGATGTATGTATATATGTATACGTATATGTATATATATATATATATATATATATATATATATATATATATATATATATATATATATATATATATATATATATATATATATATATATATATATATATATTATATATTGTTATATATAATATATATATATATATTTTTTATTTTTTTTATATATATAATATATATATACTGTATTTGTATATGTATATATATTTTATATTAAGTATTTATATATATATGTATATTTATTATATATATATATATATGTTCATTATATATATATATATATATATATATATATATATATATATATATATATATATATATATATATATTTTATTATATATATATATATATATATATATATATATATATATATATATATATATATATATATATATATATATATATATATATATATTTATGTATATATATATAAATGTATTTGTTGTATATGTGTATATATTTCAAATACAATTTTGTACAAAATGTTATTATATGTAAATTCACAAGTTATTTTATTATATAATTTTATGACCTATATATTTCACTACTTTAAATATATATTATTAAAATACTTTAATATATATTTTAGTATATGAATTATTGTATTTTATTAATCATGGTCATTTGGTGTCCAAACCTAGCATGGATTTTTTGGCCCAAATATGTGTAAATACATTTAAGGTCTGTACAAGTCATATTGGACTTGATTCATGGCTTTGGTCCCATATCTGGACTTCGGTTCAATTTCGTATACGCGGATAAAATAGTAAATAATTAATTAATTATTTTTCAGAAATTGTTACTTGTTGTTTTTGAATTTTTATATAATTTTAACTGCTGCAAAAATATAGGAAAAATTGTATTTAAATACTATGTTAATTTATCTAATTTAATATAATTGTTCCAGCATTTATTTCATAATTTGGCATTTTATAAAAATAGGAAAACAGAACTCATTTTCAGAGTACTTATGTTTCCTGATTTTTAATAAATATCTATGAGGGTTTATAAATTCTAAAAAAATTAGTATAAATTTCTATAATTAATAAGAATCATTTTGGTACTTTATTTTATGTATAATTGAGCCTTTTGTCTATCTTAAAAATTGTTGGAACACAGTACACAGTCTGATTTAATTATTGATTAATTACGACTTACGATGTATTGTGTGATTTTGGGATATTGTAGTATTGGACTTCACCATACCATAGTATAAAGGCCATAGAAAGTTGGTTTGGGTATTGTGTTACCCCACATTGGTCTCCTATGCTAAAGTCATCATTTGGCTAGTGTCCAGTCAGAAATTCGTGTTACACCACCAGTGTCCTAGTGTTTAACTTAGTATAAAAAGTAAGTTTATGTATTATTTTTATAGTGATGAGACACCAGACATCTATAGCGTTTCCATCACTACTTTGCTTTGCTAGAGGCAAGTACCTCTACAAACTTTATTTACAGCATATAATGAATTGTGTATAAACCATGCTAAAATACCACTATCTAAACTGCAAGTCATATATCACCATGTTTCATATACTTTATACTGCTCTCAGTATCTACCATGCTTTATACTGTTCTCGTATCACTCACATGTTATAAAACAGATTAAGGGAAAACTGCTAGTAGAGTACGTGATCATGCCCCCTTCTCCGTATGTATTTACCGCGTACGGTAACATTCTATATGTAACTTTGTCGTAGGTCTGATCCGGCGTTTGTGTATGGATATACACCGATGCCGTTATTGTACGTATGTACACTTCAGAGAAAATTTGATATGTACTACTGTACATCCTATTTACCTATTGACCGATCACGTACATGCTACAGTTTTAAACTTTAAAACAAACATATGATGCCATGATAGTTTGTGATATGCCATGATCCCTACACTCCTGTTAATTTCGTGTTTCGTATATTTAGTTTGCTAGAAATCAGTACTTGCTCCCGTCTTGACAGGATAAACGTTGTAGGTATACTTACCGAGGAGGAGTTGCTATGTGATTCCTATTATGGAGTTGCCATCTGTCACGCCCCGATTCGGGGAATCGCTCGCTTTGCTTCGATTCACGCCGAATCGATCGTCCTCGCTAAGGCGTGATGCCGTACAAGTCTGGAGTTGCACTTGTACAAGGCTAGAACATGCACATTTATATCAATTCATCACATTTGAAAAATAAGCCACAGTTGCGGAAACATTAAGCAAGCGGAATAGGAAGAAAATATTCATTTTATTGATGATTGTAGTCAGAATACAACTTTTCTCGATAACATTTGAAATGCCTTTTCGGCTACATTGATTCATGAAAAGAAGTACAACTGATAGGCTGCCATGAAATAATTTCCCGTTCCATACATCACGCCCCTTTAGTACTTTGAAATATAAGCAGCTATCTTTGAAATCTCCGCAATACTTTGTGCGTCTTTAGGAAAAACAACTTGAAAGGAAACAGCAGTTCAAAAACTTTAATTGCGATGTGCGCCCGAGCCTTCTCCAGTACCTGTGGAGGAGGGGTCAGCACATTATAACAATGCGCTGGTGAGCCCCGTTGGCCCACTCAGCTAAACCAACATTTTATTAATGACAAGCATTTTAAAGATATGAACTTATAAGGGACAGGCGACATTTAGAGTAAATCACAATTCAAGTGACATGGTAGTTCAATAAACCATGTTTAGTTTACCATTAGCCGAATCCAGCTTTCCTGCATAAGATACAGGATAATAATAATATACTTACCGCCCCTGCATAAGACAATGATTAGCATACATTCCCACGATGTGACCACTGGTGTTGTTAAACCATATGGACTCTTTTCATTCATTCATTTGCATTTGGGACTTCAAGATAATGTGATGACAGCACAGTAGGGAGCTAGCCTCTATGATGCCTCGCATTACTCATGTTCCCCAAAGCACTTCATTATTTCCTCCTAGGCCGAATCGGTACAGGCGCCCCTGTACCGTTCGAGGAAATTATTGCTCAATCCTTGTATACAAGTTGTCCATGGTCAGGCGAATGTGTGTCCGACTCGATATACACAGTGTGCATAGAATATTTGAAGTAATAGGCAACATGATCATTCTTAGCATTTCATAACCATCATTCTAGGCATCAATTCAATCATTTCAATGTTCAGTTCATTGCAGTGTAATCAATTCATTTCAATATTCTATCTCTAACATCTTAGTGGTATTGACTTGTGGCATTAGCATCTTGGTATCGATCAACGGATGTTGTAAGACAATTATTTAGTTGGCATGAAGGAATAGCGAGAGGGACAATACCACCACAGAGATCCACACTCACCAAATTAGAGAATCGTCGTGAGAGAGAGGAACACTTGCACGCTTAGCCTTCCGTCACGCGTCAGTCTGCATTGGCACCAAAAGATTGATTAATAATCCGTCTCGTTGTGTTCTCTTCTCTCAGAATTCTCAAGAATGAATGCTATGCAAATCGATGAAAACGGGCAAGAATCAAATCATCGAAAATCATTCAGAAAAGCATCCATCAAAACCAAGCAGCAAAACCAGCAGCAAAACATCCAGAGAAAACTCTTGGACGCATTTCAAGAGAAACCGATCCATTAATTGGAAAGGTTCTTATGCACTTGTCCGTGATCGATTCGATGCCGACGGTAAGTTTCCCCAATACTCAGTTCCGACCGAGTTAGCCAAGCTACAAGCCTTACATAGTGAACCGCTAGGAGCGGGACACTACATAATATACCACTAAGAAAAAGTTTCGTCCTCGAAACTTAAAGCAAAGGTCCTACCTCAAAATTATCAAGCAGCGAGGGGTACTTCACTCGCATCTCTTCCTCTAATTCCCATGTCGACTCCTCGACAGCATGGTTCCGCCACAGCACGTTGACTAGAGACACTGCTCGATTCCGCAAAACTTTCTCTTTCCTGTCCAAAATCTGGACAGGCTCTTCAGTGTAGGATAGGTCAGCGCTCAGCTGCAGCTGGTCGAAATTCACTATGTGACTTGGATCATGCACGTACTTCCGAAGTTGAGATACATGGAAGATATCGTGCACATCAGCCAGAGCCGGAGGTAGTGCAAGTCGATAAGCCACTGAGGCTACCTTCTCCAAAATCTCGAATGGTCCGACGAATCTCGGGCTTAACTTTCCTTTCATCCCAAACCGCATCACACCTCGCATGGGTGTGACCTTCAAGAAGACATGATCGCCTGCTGTGAATTCCAAAGGTCGTCGATGAACATCCGCATAACTCTTTTGTCGACTTTGAGCAACTCTAAGTCTTTCTCGGATTAAGCGAATCCTCTCGACGGCCTGTTCCACAAGTTCTGGTCCGAGCACTTGCCGTTCACCGACTTCATCCCAGCATATCGGTGATCGACATTTCCGTCCATATAAGGCTTCGTACGGGGCCATTTGGATACTTGCCTGATAACTGTTGTTATAGGCAAATTCTGCTAGTGCGAGGTGCGCGTCCCAACTTGTCTTCGAGTCGAGCACGCACAATCTCAACATATCCTCAAGGATCTGATTTACTCTCTCTGTCTGACCATCAGTCTGCGGATGGTAAGCCGTACCGAAGTTCAACTTTGTGCCCATTGCCGAGTGTAGACTTATCCAAAATCGCGACAAGAATCTTCCATCTCTATCCGACACTATAGAAGCTGGCACCCCATGCAATCTGACAATTTCATTTATGTAGATCTGAGCCAACCGTTCTACTCCCCATGTAACTTTTATTGGAATTAAATGTGTCAACTTGGTTAATCTATCCACGATAACCCAAATCGCATCATTTCCCTTCTGAGTTCTTGGCAAGCCAACTATAAAATCCATACAGATATTATCCCACTTCCACAGTAGAATAGCCAAATTTTGTAGTTCTCCGCCTGGCCGTTGATGTTCGGCCTTTACACGCTGACAATCCATGCACTGTGACACGAATAGCGCCACATCCTTCTTCATACCATGCCACCAAAAGGTTGAGCGTAGATCCTTATACATTTTCGTGCCTCCCGGATGCAAGGAATACTTCGCAAAATGAGCCTCGGTCAGTATTTCCTTCCTGATATTCTCGTCCTTAGGGACGCACAATCTTCCCTTGACACGAATAGTGTCATCTTCAACGGTAAAGTCCGACGCCTTTCCTACTAGAATCAACTCGCGTATCTTCTGCAGAAACGGGTCATCCTTCTGAGCAAACTTAATCCTTTCCTGGAGACTCGGCTCAAGTTGTAACTGAGCCAACTGCACATTCTGCGGACGGATCCTGAACTCGATGCCCATCTCTTCAAGATCCCGTAGTACCTCTTTTGCTATTGCTAGTGATCCCACAAATTTCCGACTCAAGGCATCAGCTACCACGTTCCCTTTACCCGGCGTGTAAGAGATTGTCAAGTCATAGTCCTTGATCAATTCTAACCAGCGCCGCTGCCTCAAATTCAATTCCTTTTGTGTGAATATATATTTCAGGCTTTTGTGATCCGTGAAGATCTCGCAGGACACACCATAAAGATAGTGTCGCCACAATTTCAACGCGAACACAATCGCCGCCAGTTCCAAATCATGTGTTGGGTAATTCTTCTCATGCTGTTTGAGTTGTCTCGAAGCATAAGATATGGTCTTCCCATGTTGCATAAGAACACATCCCAAACCAAGTCCCGACGCGTCACTGTAGATCTGAAATCCCTCAGAGCCTTCCGGAAGTGCTAAAATTGGGGCCGTGACGAGCCGCTGCTTGAGTTCTTGGAAGCTACTCTCACAGTCGTTCGTCCACTTAAATACGACTCCCTTCTGAGTCAGGCGAGTCAAAGGCGAGGCGATTCTCGAGAAGTCCTTCACAAATCTACGGTAGTACCCGGCTAAACCAAGGAAACTCCGTATTTCACTAGCTGATGCAGGCTGCTTCCAGTCCACCACTGCCTCAATCTTCTTTGGGTCGACGGCAACACCTTCCGCCGAAACAACATGTCCTAGGAACGACACGCTGTTCATCCAAAATTCGCACTTGCTTAGTTTTGCATAGAGCTGGTTGTCCCGCAGCGTCTGAAGTACTTCTCTCAAGTGCTCGACATGAGTCTCTCTATCCTTTGAGTAGATCAAGATGTCATCGATGAACACAACAACAAACTTGTCTAAGAACGGTCGAAACACTCTATTCATTAAATCCATGAAGGCTGCTGGAGCATTAGTCAAGCCGAATGGCATGACCAAAAACTCATAGTGTCCGTATCTCGTACGGAATGCTGACTTAGGAACATCTTCGGGTCTGATCTTCAACTGATGGTATCCTGAACGAAGATCGATTTTTGAAAACACGGTCGCCCCTTGTAGCTGATCGAATAGATCATCTATCCTTGGCAAAGGATACTTGTTACGGATGGTTGCCTTATTCAGTTCTCTGTAATCGATGCATAGTCGCATCGTTCCATCCTTCTTCTTTACAAACAGTACTGGAGCTCCCCATGGAGATACACTTGGACGAATGTTTCTCCGGTCTAATAATTCTTGTAGCTGTACCTTTAGTTCCTTCAATTCTGCCGGAGCCATCCTGTATGGCGCTTTAGATATCGGACGAGTATCCAGAAATGTATCAATTGTGAATTCAATTTCTCTATCCGGCGGCATCCCAGGTATCTCGTCCGGAAACACATCGGGGAACTCTGCCACAATTTTGGTCTGATTCGAATCCACACCCTTCATTTGAGTATCAAAAACAGAAGCAAGGAACCCTTCACACCCAGAGTACAACATGTGCCTTGCTGTAACTGCCGATATTACCATAGGTCCTTGGAACGCCGAGCCGCACGAGTAAGAGAACTCTGTTTCTCCGGTTAGGCGAAACACAACTCTCTTATCCGCACAGTCGATCGTTGCATGACAGGCGCTGAGCCAGTCCATTCCCAAGATGATATCGTACTCTTTGATGTCGAGTACAATTGCATCCAGAGATAAAGTCTTGCCTCCAATTTTAATATAGCCGTCCCTGCAAATCAAAGTTGCAGGCATATCTACTCCCGAAGGAGTGCTAACACACAAAGCTGTCTTTAGTTGAGTCATACAAAATTTATTTTCCATTGCAAAATCAGAAGAGATAAAGCAATGAGTAGCGCCAGAATCAAAAAGTACTCTTACAGGTGTGCCTTTATATAGCAACATACCTGTTATAACATTCTCCGTGGTCTGGGCCTCTGCCTGAGTCAAGGCATAAACCCTTGCTTGCCCACCTTGTTGATTCGGTGCATTCCCAGCTGGAGCCGGTAAGGCTGGTGGCGCTCCGCCACGATGCTGGTTGTTATATTGTCCCCGGTTGTGGTTGTTGTTATGCCCACGATACTGATTATTGTTATGCCCACGAGGAGGATACTGATTCCCTCCTCTATTTCTGCAGTCAGCTTCCTTGTGGCCCTGCTCGCCGCATTTGAAACACTTCACCCGACAATCTTCGGATCGATGTCCCCAACGGTTGCAAAATTTACAACGTTCTGTATGTTGAGGCCCTCGATTGTCTCCAGTATTGTGACGCTTAGGTGCGTCATTCCTGCTAGCAGACCAAGGTCGTTTCTGATTATTGAGTCCTTGGTTGCTCTTCATTGTCTCACGACTAGCCGGTTTATGAAATCTCTCCATCTCGAGAGCTGTCTCGTACGCCTCCCGGTAAGACGTACATTTCCGATTTAGCACATCCTTCTCTAGGCCCTCATTCAAGCCTTGCACAAATCTTCCTCGCTTGGCGTCGTCATTCGGTACCATGTACCCAGCGAATGCGACTCTCTTCAAAAACTCTGTCTCATAGTCATGCACTGACATACTGCCTTGTCGAAGTGCAATGAACTCATTCTCTTTTTGTTGTCGGACAGCGGGTGGAATGAAGTGAGTAATGAAAGCCTGCTTAAAGGCCTCCCAAGACATCTTTATATCCTGACTATTTCCGCAAAGTGCCTGTCTCTGCGAAATCCACCATTCCTGGGCCTTGAGGCGAAGTTGTACAGCAGTACACTCCACTCTCTTACTGCCCTGAATCTCTAACATTCGGAAATAGCCCTCTAGTGTGTTCAAGAAGCCCATCACCTCATCTGGCTCCTCTTTCCCATCAAACTCAGGCGGGTCGCAACTTTTAAATTCAGAGAACTTAAAGCTCGTCCTCTTCCGTGTCGGCGTCTCAGGTTTCTCTGCCGGCACCTCCACGGTCTCGGTTGCTGCGGCCTTTGTAGAAACATTAGAATCGGCCGACAGCTTGATGACAATCTGAGTTAGACTATCAACTTGCTTTTGTTGAGCATCCAGCTGCTCCTGAAACTGATACTGAAGCTGCTCCTGAAGCGCGCGATGTTGAGCTTCGCTTTGCTTCCTCTGAGCCTCCATTTGCTTAATCAGTTTCTCAATCGGGTCAGACGATGAATTCGTCTTTGAGCTATCACCCTTGGTCATTCTACAACAAAGAAATAATTCCATTAGCACTCATAAAATATTTATGGGCTTATTGTATGGAACATTATTTCATGCCAGCGCCATCGACACCATCAATCGAGAAAATTTGCATCAAGACTTCCTTTTTGAAACATTTATTTTTGAAATCCGCGGAAGTGAAACCTGGCTCTGATACCAACTTGTCACGCCCCGATTCGGGGAATCGCTCGCTTTGCTTCGATTCACGCCGAATCGATCGTCCTCGCTAAGGCGTGACGCCGTACAAGTCTGGAGTTGCATTTGTACAAGGCTAGAACATGCACATTTATATCAATTCATCACATTTGAAAAATAAGCCACAGTTGCGGAAACATTAAGCAAGCGGAATAGGAAGAAAATATTCATTTTATTGATGATTGTAGTCAGAATACAACTTTTCTCGATAATATTTGAAATGCCTTTTCGGCTACATTGATTCATGAAAAGAAGTACAACTGATAGGCTGCCATGAAATAATTTCCCGTTCCATACATCACGCCCCTTTAGTACTTTGAAATATAAGCAGCTATCTTTGAAATCTCCGCAATACTTTGTGCGTCTTTAGGAAAAACAACTTGAAAGGAAACAACAGTTCAGAAAGCTTTAATTGCGATGTGCGCCCGAGCCTTCTCCAGTACCTGTGGAGGAGGGGTCAGCACATTATAACAATGCGCTGGTGAGCTCCGTTGGCCCACTCAGCTAAACCAACATTTTATTAATGACAAGCATTTTAAAGATATGAACTTATAAGGGACAGGCGACATTTAGAGTAAATCACAATTCAAGTGACATGGTAGTTCAATAAACCATGTTTAGTTTACCATTAGCCGAATCCAGCTTTCCTGCATAAGATACAGGATAATAATAATATACTTACCGCCCCTGCATAAGACATTGATTAGCATACATTTCCACGATGTGACCACTGGTGTTGTTAAACCATATGGACTCTTTTCATTCATTCATTTGCATTTGGGACTTCAAGATAATGTGATGACAGCACAGTAGGGAGCTAGCCTCTATGATGCCTCGCATTACTCATGTTCCCCAAAGCACTTCATTATTTCCTCCTAGGTCGAATCGGTACAGGCGCCCCTGTACCGTTCGAGGAAATTATTGCTCAATCCTTGTATACAAGTTGTCCATGGTCAGGCGAATCTGTGTCCGACTCGATATACACAGTATGCATAGAATATTTGAAGTAATAGGCAACATGATCATTCTTAGCATTTCATAACCATCATTCTAGGCATCAATTCAATCATTTCAATGTTCAGTTCATTGCAGTGTAATCAATTCATGTCAATGTTCTATCTCTAGCATCTTAGTGGTATTGACTTGTGGCATTAGCATCTTGGTATCGATCAACGGATGTTGCAAGACAATTATTTAGTTGGCATGAAGGAATAGCGAGAGGGACAATACCACCACAGAGATCCACACTCACCAAATTAGAGAATCGTCGAGAGAGAGAGGAACACTTGCACGCTTAGCCTTCCGTCACGCGTCAGTCTGCATTGGCACCAAAAGATTGATTAATAATCCGTCTCGTTGTGTTCTCTTCTCTCAGAATTCTCAAGAATGAATGCTATGCAAATCGATAAAAACGGGCAAGAATCAAATCATCGAAAATCATTCAGAAAAGCATCCATCAAAACCAAGCAGCAAAACCAGCAGCAAAACATCCAGAGAAAACTCTTGGACGCATTTCAAGAGAAACCGATCCATTAATTGGAAAGGTTCTTATGCACTTGTCCGTGATCGATTCGATGCCGACGGTAAGTTTCCCCAATACTCGGTTCCGACCGAGTTAGCCAAGCCACAAGCCTTACATAGTGAACCGCTAGGAGCGGGACACTACACCATCGAGGATCAGGCTTTACCTTATGAGGATGTACCTGCGGGGAAACTCGTCTAGTTTTTTTTATTTTCTCGGGACTGTTGAGAGTAGTCATGTTTTAGACTATGTATTTTATGACTGGACCTATATCCAGTTTTATATTTTAGCCATATACTTGGAACATATTTATATACGAGATGATTTTGTGTTTGGTTATATTCTGACTCAATTTGACATATAGAACTGTTAGCACACTTTGGTCTTATCCTATTTGTCTTTAAAACAGCTTACTATGCTTTATCTCAAGCGTAGGCTGGACATGACTCGGCCCGGTCCAACAATTTGGGTAGCGGATCGTGACAATCTCTCTGTGTGTATATATATAAAATTGGCAAAGATCCTAGAAGTAACAAGAACTAAAGGCTCATATTTATTGTCAACACTCTCCTGGACACCTAGGTCAGTAGCTACATTACTCTCATTTCTGAAGGTGCTTCAGGGAACATAAGTAAACACAATGACGTTGGAAAACATTGCGTCAAATTATGCTTATTTACAGAAAGTAGAATCAGTTTGCATATGTGAAACAAATTAGAATGTGCAAAGAATAACTCTTAGATTGTTGAAAATATTTGCTTTTCTCTCCTTTAATAATCTGGAAACAAATTAAACAAAAAACTAAAATTACTGGCCTCTGGGGAAGTCGCGCATGAAGCACTGCCCGAAGAGTCAATTCAGGTCTATGTGCAGACTTTACCGAATGCTCCTAGTGGTAAAACTCCTACTCTATCGATTTTTCGTCATCGCACACAACTTGGATAAATTGACCCGAACTTAGCTTTTGCCTAGAAGATAGAATAAAAAATGGAGAAGCAGAATGGAGAAAAACTTTCATAATTTTTTAGAAGGAGAAGAAGAAGAAGACCAAATTCTGCTATCCCCAAACGACAAGACCTATGAGAATATATAGGCTGCCTTATAATAATAGGTTTTAATAGAAATTAATAGGATTTAACGGACATAAAAACTACCTAAAAAACAACCAAATAAATCTAGCCATTATGACATTGATTAGAAAATAATGGTGATTAAAAATTGGTTTTTTATTACCAATATTTACGACACTAAGGTGTTGCTACATCGATGTTTGATGATGTCATCAAATACGATGTCATAGTGACATCTTAACGACTTTTCTTGACTCGAGGATAACTTACGTGTCACAAATATTAATAACGTCATTACAACCCACTAGCAATATTTTCTCTTGATGTGTTTAATATGAGATGGCAAGGATGTTAGTGACGTTTAAACCTGGCAATTATTCCTGTCACGTCCCGACTTCTCTAAGATGAAAGTCAGCCACTAGACGTGATGCATACATATATAGATTGTACTTGTAGAAGGAAAGAAGAAAAACAGTAATGATGTATCTCAAAACGACGACATTTGAAGCGGAAGAAACATAGTAGTAAGAAAGTCACACAGAATATACGAAACTAATCTCTTTTTTAATAAAACAATTGATTACAAAGGCTTTCAATAGCCCCATGAATATGCCAAGTTGGCTTACAACACTCATGATCTCTCTTGCTCACAAAGGATCTCGTCGTTCTATATATCATGTCTTCTATATCCAAGCAAACATCCTAGATCGGCCGAACATCTTTATGTTGCCAAATTCGAGCTCCAATACTTCATTACGATCAAGCGAATCTCTGTACCTAGGGAGTTGGATATCAGTACATGTCGCGTATTAGTGAGTGGAAAAACCTACTCGCCTAAATCGACACTAAATAATCATGTGAAGCATATAATTTAAACGGTGATCTTTCTATTAGAACTAGATTGATTACAGTTCATATCCATGACATATACTGGAAGCAGGAAAGCATGTCAACATGTACGAAAGTAAGCATGTTATACTTGATAGCGTAAGTAAAACAGAAAACATACTGAACTGCGTCACTTAATAATGACTTCTTAACAGCACCTATGTACCTACCCTTGCACTGATGTAAGGTAAAACTTACTGTACCTACATAAGACATGTTAGCATATCGCCGATTTGTATGAAGGTCACTGGCATTTCGAGCCATATTGGAGTACATCTCGTGATAAGACTGTTAGGGTTATATATTAAAAGCATCACTTTTGTATTAACTTTATTTTCTTAAATTTTGAATGAGAATCATATGGACAAATATTTGCATATTATATTTGTTGCAAGTGTTAATACAAATATCTGATATTCTATATTGTAGATAATATGATGTGTGGTGTCACACAGAAGATCATATTATCAGTTCCCTATAGAATATAAAAATAGTTCAAAACCTAGATGGACTTGGACAATCCATTGGAAAAGTTGTAGTATAAGATGGTATTAGTCTATCTTGACTACAGGTTTACACTAGTATACTTTGTGTGTATTGAACAAGACCACTTGAGGTTGTTCTCTTTGTACTGACTACATAAGAGAACAAACACCTATGTTATTATGGATGCTTGTGCTCTTCATCCAGATATAATAATAGACATATATATGAAACGTGCATTACTTTGACTCATAAAAGAGTAAGATTTATTATGGGTCAACAACCTCTATGAATTGGGTGATAACATTGTATGTATGATGGGCTGTTAATTATAAAAGGAATCCATGTCCCGATACGTCGGGTCGATGATGTCCCCTTAAGGAGCTCATAAGGATTGTCATGTAAACCCTGCAGGTGGATTATATTCGACATGACAAATAAAGTTGAGTGGTACTACTTAAGGATAAAAGATGTCGATCATTATAGTTGTCAGTAACTTAATTTGATCGACGGACATTCGATATCTTAACATGGGGAGCCATACGAGCATATAATAAAAGGAGCCCACAAACATCATTTAGGATTAGGATGGTAGTGCAACAATAGCTCTTTAGTAGATCGAACAATTGTTAATGGGCCTGGGTTGTATGTTCGGGCTGAACACGGGATGCCCAGATCTGTTAGGAGACCTAACCCTAATTTCTTCTTATGGTCCCTGACGTAGCCTTATATATCCTCTATTCTCTGGCCATCATGAGATCATCACAAATAAGAAGCTTTTTCTAAATTTGTGATTCACGTAAGGAGAGAAAGGGATGGCTGCCAAGGAGAAGAAAATGTGGGGAGATTGTCGCCCACACGACGTCCAACCCGAGGAAGGAATACGTGCAAAAGATCTTAGGGTCATGACTGCTCGAGGTTGCTGGAAAGTAACTTCTTCTTTCTGTTGCAGGTATAATTTGTCAACCCTAGTTTCGCTATGAAGGGTTAGAACATGTCTTAGATCTGTTCAACTTCCATCGATCAATACGCACACCAAATTAGGGGTTCTGGGAATCCCCAGTCCCATCAATTGGTATCAGAGCCACCTTGGATCTGCGTATTGATTGATACATCCATGTTGTCTAATAAAACTTGTGTTGTGTCGGTAGATGTAGATCTGTTCTAATTTGGTTTTACAGGTATCTTAGATCCAACTATTATGGTCCAATGTATGTTTTGTTTGTGTTATTTTAAACCACAGACATGTCATGGATGTTGTTGTTGTTGTGGATGTAATTAAAATTATGAGGGTTGATCGTGCTTATAATTTTAATCTTTCAATCTAGATTATGTGTGAACTCCTTCGGGAGGTAAAGAATTAATGTAATTTTAATTATTATTTGATCAATCGAGATGGCGGTGGTGGCTGTTTCTGACGCCGGATGAGATGCTAGTTTTAAGCAGTCCAAAGACAGACATGATTTTCGATGAAGGAATCGACATCCAAATCCTAAAAAAACCTCATTTAAACCACGGACTGGTCGAACCCCGAATAAGTCTGTGCAGTACCAAATTTTGGATTCAGATAGTTGAGGATGGAGCAGGAAAGATGACCATAATAGTTGGATATTTTTCTTCTATTTATTGACATTTTGCTTTTTCTGATTATGCTTGTTCATTATTCTGTGGATGTTTTTTATGAAAACTAAGCCTGCATTGATAATGGACAACATGGACATAATATCAACTAGTAGAAAAACTCTCATTGTTAAATAACTAAGTGGAAGAAGAAATTTATTTAGTATAAATTCCATGGTCCATTACTGGTTTGTAGGTGGTGTAATTATACTTACGTGTTGGCTTTAGTGCCTTCTACCATATCGGATGAGTATAATTATGGATCACCAGTATAAACTTTCTTAGGAATAATTGTAAAAAGTTACCTAGTATGTGTTCACTTCTCCATCTGAAGGAACTCATTACAAGGTAATGGACTTAGTATTAAGTAATGGTATACACTTAGATACAAATAATGGTATCCTCCCCATCAGAGTCACTACTATTATTTGTATGACCAGAGCAAGACCAACAGATTAATTTTATTTGTCATAAAGTTATGTTGACATGATATTAAAATTAATAGAAAAAATCTACTTGAACAAAGTTGAATTTGTATACGTCCACACTATAGTGGCATGCTAAATTCATGGTATTCAAGGTGTTGGTGAATTTCTTATTATTGTTTTGAGGGAATCAATATTTAATTAATTCAAAAAGTTTTTTGCCCTACATAATTTTTATTTATGTGGTTATCATGATTTCAAAAATGGGTTCTTTCAGTCCACTTATGGTGATTCTTAAAGAAAATAAACTTACTGGACCTAATTATATTGACTGAAAACATAATTTGGACATTGTTCTAACTGTTGAAGAGTACAAATATGTACTCAATGAAGAATGTCCACCTAAGCCTGTTGCTAATTCTGATGAAGAGGTCAAAGAGGCTTATAAGAAGTGGATAAAGGCAGATGAGATGGTACGGTATTATATTCTGACATCTATGTTAAATGTACTGCAACATCAGCATCAGGCCATGACCACAGCTTATGATATGATGTATAACCTCAAGGAACTCTTCGAACATCAGAGTAGAGCAGCTAGGCAGTTTACTATAAAGTGTTTGTTGAATACAAAAATAGCTGAATGTACGCCAGTAAGGGATCATATTCTCAAGATGATTGGTCATCTGAATGAGAAGGAGATCCTTGGAGCTGAAATCGATGGGGAATCCCAGGTCGATATCATTCTCGGAACTCTGCCTAAAAGTTTTGACAATTTTTGCCTTAACTTTAACATGAACAAAAGGTTGTATAGTTTGGCAGAACTTACGAAAAAGCTACAGGATGCTGAAGCTCTCTTTAGGTAGAGTGATCATATTTATGTTTCTGAAAAGGCTTCCACTTCTAAGCCAAAAGGCGGTAAGAAGAAGAATAACATTCAGAAACAAGCAAACTCAGCAAAGATGGACATGGGACCTCAAGGCGCTGTGAATAAGCCGAAAGGCAAATGTTTCAAGTATAAAGGGTCAGGACATTGGAAGAGTGATTGTCCACTTCTCAAACAAGGGAACAAAGAAGGTATATCTCATTTACTAGTAGTTAAAACATATTTAACAGTGTTATCTACTGACACCTGGTGTGTAGATACATGAGCCACTAATTATGTCTGTAATACATTGTAGGGGTTCTAGGAAACCAGGCGGCTCAGTGATGGAGAGATATGCTTGTTCATGGGTGACGCTACAAAAGTAGCAGTCATTGCAATAGGAGATGTTACTTTATCTTTTGGTAGAAATAGGTCTTTGATATTGAGAGATTGTCTTTATGCACCTTCACTTAGAAGAAATTTAGTTTCTGTTTCTATGTTAGTTAAAGATAGATATTCAGTTTATTTTAATAAAAATATTGTTATTAGAAAGAATAAATATTTTCTCTGTTCTGGTGCATTAGTTGATAATCTGTATGTCATTAATCCTATTTCACCTACAATACAACTTATGGAAATGAATAATATGTCATCTAACTTAAATAAGAGAAAAGAACCCTCTTGTATGAACCAAACATATCTTTGGCACTTGCGATTGGAGCATATTAACCTAAGAAGGATTCAAAGACTGGTTAAAGATGGACCTTTGAGTTCATTAGAAGTAGAGGTACTACCAGTCTGTAAATTCTGCTTGGAAGGTAAAATAACCAAAAGGCCTTTTACGATAAAGAGGTATAGGGCCAAAGATGTGTTGAATTGGTTCATTCTGATTTGTGTGGACCCATGACTATCCAGGCTAGAGGTGGCTTTGAATATTTTGTCACATTTATTGATGATTATTCAAGGTATAGATATATTTATTTGATGCGCCGTAAGTCTGAGTGCTTTGAGAAATTCAAAAAGTATAAGACTGAAACGGAGAAACGTCATAGAAAATGTATCAAGTTATTACGTTCAGATCGTGGTGGCGAGTACCTTTTTGGAGAGTTTAGGAATTATTTAACAGAGGCTGGGATTACATCCCAATTGACTGCACCTGGAATTCCCCCAGAAGAATGGTGTAGCCGAAAGAAGGAATAGACCTCTTATGGAGATGGTTAGATCAATGATGAGTGATTCGGATTTACCAGATTTGTTTTGAGGATATGCCTTAGAGACTGCAGCTTATATTTTGAACTTGGTTCCTTTTAAGTCTGTACCTCTTACTCCTACAGAGTTGTGGATTGGGCATAAGCCTAGTCTGAAACATGTTCGAATTTGGGATAATCCAACACATGTGCTGAATACGAAAGCAGATAAGTTAGAATCTCGTACAGAAGTACGCCTATTTGTAGGCTATCCAAGTGGAACGAAAGGAGGTTTATTTTATAGTCCTAAGGATTATAAGGTCATTGTTAGCACCAATGCCCGATTCTTAGAGAAAGATTATATGATGAATCATAAACCCACAAGTAGAGTTGTTTTAGAAGAAATGAGAGGTGAGACACCAAGTACTTTAGTACCAACAGTACAAGAAGATGAACCACAAGTAACTGCACAACGTGTCACAAATATTATACCACAACCGATAGTGCATCGTTGTAGTGGGAGGGTTGTGATACAACCTGATAAATATATGTTCTTGGAAGAGTCGTCAGACTTTGTCCCTGAGGAACAAGATTATGATCCATGTACCTACAGCGAAGCACTCCAAGATAAAGATGCAGAGTCTTGGCAAAAAGTAATAATATCTGAAATAGAATATATGGATTCCAATCAGGTCTGGGAGCTTGTAGAACCACCTGTTGGTGTAAAAGCCATTGGATGCAAGTGGGTCTATAAAAGAAAAAGGGGATCAGACGGTAAGGTTGAAATCTTTAAAGCTCGTCTTGTTATAGAAGGTTTTACTCAAAGAGAGGGTATCGATTATGAGGAAACCTTTTCGCCAGTAGCCATGCTTAAGTCTATCCAGATTCTTTTATCTATTGCAGCTCATCTTGATTATGAGATTTGGCAAATGATGTCAAGATAGCTTTCCTTAATCGAAATCTTAATGAAGACTTCTATATGAAGCAACCAGACGGGTTCATTGAAAAGGGCTAAGAGCATCTTGTTTGTAAGCTCAAGAAGTCCATTTATAGACTTAAGCAAGCTTCCAGATCTTAGAACATATGTTTTGATTAGGTGATAAAATCTTATGGATTTGATTAATGTCAGGATAAATCATGTATATACAGAAAGTATGACAGAAATGTGGTGGTATTCCTAGTACTTTACATAGATGACATCTTGTTCATTGTAAATAATATGAAGGTGTTATCTAATATAAGGGTACGGTTATCTAAACAGTTTGATGTGAAGGACTTGGGAGAAGTAGGTCACATCATTGGGATCAAAGTTCGACGAGATCGCAAGAAAAGGATGTTGGGCTTGTCCCAAACTTCCTATATCGATACTGTACTAACTTATTTTAGCATGCAAAATTCTAAAAAAGGTTTCTTACCTTTTAGACATGGGATTGCTCTATCAAAGAAGCAGTTTCTGAGGACACCTAAAGAGATAGAGAACATGAAAGTAATTTCTTATGCTTCAGCAGTAGAAAGCTTAATGTATGTAATACTATGTATGAGACCAGACATCTGCTTTGCCGTTGGCATGGTCAGCAAATATTAGTCTAATCCAGGACAAGAGCACTGGATTGCTGTAAAGCTTATTTTGATGTACCTGAAAAGGTCTAAAGAGTATATGCTAATTTACCAAGCAGATAGTTTAGTTTCCTTGGGGTATACAGAATCAGATTTTCAGTAAGATAGGGATTCCAGGAAATCTACCTCAGGTTATGTATTTACTTTAGGAGGTAGAGCCATTGTGTGGAGGAGTATCAAGCAAAAATGTATTGCTGATTCTACCATAGAAGTCGAGTATGTGGCAGCCTCTAAGGCAGCCAAAGAAGCGTTTTGGCTCAGAAACTTCCTGTTGGACTTGGATGTGGTAACTAGTTTGCCTAAGGCTATTATACTTTATTATGATAATAGTGGTGCAGTTACAAACTCGAAGGAACCACGAGCCCATAAGACAGGTAAATACATTGAGCGCAAGTACCACCTAATACGAGATTTCGTAAAGAAAGGAAAAGTAGTTGTTATCAAGATAGCATCAGCCAACAATCTAGCTGATCCCTTTACAAAGAGCTTACCAGCTAATGCTTTTGATAGTCATATTGAGGCAATGTGAGTCAGATGTGTAGCAGCATGGCTTTAAGTATGAGTGGGAGATTTGTAACAGTATACTGAAAAGCAATGCTTTGATTATAAGTGGAAGATTGTTAGGGTTATATACTAAAAGTATCACTTTTGTATTAACTTTATTTCCTTAAATTTTGAATAAGAATCATATGGGCAAATGTTTGCATATTGTATTTGTTGCAAGTGTTAATACAAGTGTCTCATATTCTATATTGTAGATAATATGGTGTGTGGTGTCACATAGAAGATCATATTACTAATTTTCTATGGAATATAAAAATAGTTCACAACCTAGATGGGCTTGGACAATCCATCGGAAAGGTTATAGTATAATATAGTATTAGTCTATCTTGACTATAGGTTTACACTAGTATACTTTGTGTGTATTGAACAGGACCACTTGAGGTTGTTTTCTTTGTACTAACTACATAAGTGAACAAACACCTCTTATGGATGTTTGTGCTCTTAATTCGGATATAATAATAAACATGTATATACAGTGTGTATTACTTTGACTCATAAAATAGTAAGATTCATTACGGGTCAACAACCTCTATGAATTGGATGATAACATTATATGTATGATGAGCTGTTGATTATAAAAGGAATCCATGTCCCGATACGTTGGGTTGATGATGTCCCCTTAAGGAGCTCATAAGGATTGTCATGTAAACCCTACCGGTGGATTATATCCGACATAACAAATAAAGTTGAGTGATAGTACTTAAGGATAAAAGTTGTCGATAAATATAGTTATCAGTAACTTAATTTGATCGACGGACATTCGATATCTTAACATGGGGAGCCAAACGAGCATATAATAAAAGGATCCTAGAATCATAATTTGGAATTAGGAAGGTAGTACAATAATATCTCTTTAGTGGACCGAGCTATTGTTAATGAGCCTGGAATGTGTGTTTGGGATGAATACGGGATGTCCAGATCCTTTAGGAGACCTAACCCTAATTTCTCCTCATGGTCCCTGCCGTAGCCTTTTATTTATCCTCTATTCTCTGGTCGTCATGAGATCATCAGAAACAAGAAGCTTTTTCTAAATTCGTGATTCACGTAAGGAGAGAAAGTGAGAGCTGCCAAGAAGAAGAAAAGGTTGGGAGATCGTCGCCTACACGACGTCCAACCCGAGGAAAAAATACGTACAGAAGATCTTGGGGTCGTGACTGCTCGAGGTTGCTGGAAAGTGTCTTCTTCTTCCCGTTGCAGGTTTAATTCGTGAACCCTAGTTCCGTTATGAAGGGTTAGAACACGTCTTAGATTTGTTTAACTTCCATCGATCAATATGCACACCAAATTAGGGGTCCTGGGAATCCTAGTTCCATCAAAGACGATGATCACTTTGTGTCAGTATTCCGATTGGCGACCCACAGACCCAAACATACCAAGGCACTATGCTATATACGTTAGATTCGTGGGCACCATATGTAACACCACCTTTCAGTTTTTATGGAATTTTAAAGTTTTTCCCCTAATTTAAATTTGACTGAATAAATAAATCCTTATTTAACAATTTTACTATGATTATTAATTTGAAGAAAATAAAATGAATTAGTTGGCATGGGTGTTAACTTCTTAGTTAGTTATAACTAACTTGAGTGGTCCCCATTTGCCTAACAACTTTATAACTAACTCTAACAGATTCTTTGGTTAAGTGGTAAATATCAGAGTTGGTAAGGACTTTAGAGTAAATCACCCCAAACCTTTCTTTCTATTTATAAAGGAAAGGAGAGAGAAAATGAGCTGTGCTCATTTCTTAACTCACAATCATGCCTCATCCCATCTCAGCTTCCCCAAATTCCCATTTCAAGCTCTGGAACCTAACCCTAATTTCTTCTCCTGCGAGTGATGGCAATGGCGCCAGCCCCTTTCTCCGGCGATTGAAGCGAAGCTTCTACCAGCGGCTCACTTCGGTGATGCACGGCCAGCGGCGACAACATCTCCGTCATTTCTCTTGAAGACGCACCGCAAGAGATGGACGATGGTCAATTCTTCTTGTGGCGAGTGCGCGTAGCTCCGACGCCAGTAGTGGTAGACGACACTTGGTTGTTTAGCAGTAATTTCAGTAGTGTTGTGTCCTTTTCACATGTTGTGCGTGCGTTCATGTTGCTCCTGGTGAACGTTGGATCGTATCCGAGATTGGAAACCGTTCGTGTAGTGTCCGATAGTGTCCAAGTTGTGGGTTTGTGTCCAGCTGCATTCCTCCAAACTGATGTGTGTGTGTTGATTCTGGAGTTGGGTCAGGACCTTCCAAGTTGGGGATCGATGTTAAATTCAAATTGAGGAGGTTTGTGTATGTGTTATCTACTGGAGTTATGTTAGCCTAGTGGTTGCTAGTGTATGTCTAGACTGGGAGAGTATAAGTATTGGGTCTTTTGTGGCTCTATGTACTCTGGCAGTGAGTTTCTGTAGGTTGGTTAATAGCAAATTCATAAGAATTGTAGATGTATTGCTGTGTATACTCTTTTTCTTGAGTTGGTTGGATATAGCCTAATAAGTTGTGTTATGATAATTCTTTGAAGTTGTTAGTGGTGGATTTGAAGGGAATGACCATAGCCTAGAGTAGGCACTGGTGATGCATGGTGAGGTTGGGGTTTTTATGCAGCAGTAGTTGTGGTTGTACATATTTTGGGTTGCCATAATTTTAGTGTAATTAAACTTCTTAACAAATTAGTTATGAGCCTAGTTAAGATCCAGATATCTCTAAGTAATATTTTATGAATATTCTCTAGATAGCTTAATTTTGTACTATTTTAATTTTATTCTTATTAGTTCTGTATATGATCTCAACTCGATATAAATAATTAGATAGTATATTTGTATTATTAGTAAATAATAATCTAGACTCTAAATTACTTTGGAAAGGCTAGTTTTTTTAAAATATTAAATGATGACTTAATGAATGATTAGATCATTTAGTTGAACCCCAATAGCTAGTATAGTATTAGAACTGAACCACTCGTACTTATTAACAGGAGGATATACAGCTCTACTTCCTTTTCTGATTACCCTGAGCAAGGCAAGTACATTCTTTGGTTTATGTTCATTTACATTCATATCCTGTGCTTTTCTTATAATACGTTATGACACGGTATATCATGTACTTTTTTACTTTCATGTTCCTGTATTTGCTTGTATTTGGGGAGGGGAAATACATTTGATATGTGACCAAACCTAAAACAGAAATTTAGGTTGATAGCTTAGGTCTTACATCGTGTACGTGGGACTTTAAGCCGTACCGATATTTATGTACTCCTGTACTTATTCCTGTACTCACCCCAACCGGTCACATATGCTAGTTGTATTTCAAATATTGTGCACATGTCAGGTTCTTGTACTTCATGTTCAGGATTTACTTCATGTACTTTATTTCCTGTACTTCCAGTACTTACATTCCTGTACTTTCATGTTCTTTACTTTCAGTACTTTACATCTTCATATTCTCCTGTACTCATTTTCATATCATGATGTTCTTATGCATTACCTATAATTGTACTTTGCTCCACTCCTGACTGGATATGTTGCAGGTACACTTGAGGATTTTGTACCACCTTTATAGGACAGAGCCTGGGATCTTAGCTAAGAAGTATGGACCATGACTCAGGACTTAGAAGCTATAGTTTGGTTTCTTTGTTTAGATTGTTAGAGTTTACTTTGGATTATTGTATTATGAATTGTATTTTATTTTTTTTACCGAATTTGTCTCCGGATGATCTTGTTTTAAAAATGACTTAGTGGATTGTGGTGATCTGTTCTGGGACGTTATAGATGTTGTGATGTTTTATATTATTTGGTGACTTAGAGTTTTTCTTAGTCTTGTACAGCTTACTGCGTTACGTCTTCCAACGTAGGCTAGGCGTGTCCGACTTGTGACCGATTATTTAGAAGCGGGTCGTGACACCATACCCCTTCCAACAGTTCGTGGTTTCGAGCCACAACCGTTCACTTCACTGACGAAGCATACGATCTGTATATCAACAGTTTCGTGGTATCGTTCCACAACTGCTCGCTTCGCCGACGAAGCCTCTTACACATATCATTCGTGCACTGATGCATCGGTACAATTATTCTATGTTCTATGACTCGTGCACTGATGAACGCTCAGATACAGCTATTCAATATTTTATGACTCGTACACCGATACACGCACCGATACAATATCCGAACTATGCACATGGAATCTATTAAGTTACAAGCACACATGAGTATAATTTATTAAGGCATGACGAAGTATAAAAAACGGATCAGAGTGCACCCACCTATACTATTCTGCCTATTGCTTTGCCAAGTCGATACAACCCAATTCCTTAACTTTATGGATAGATGTGTTGTACGGTCCTCCTATCTAATATAACAATACGAGCGCTCCGTGCTCCATCGAGCTAACCGATTGATCTGAACTACGATGCCCATGCCTCATCCAGTTGCGAGGCGATACTCCGGTCATAATGAATCCGATTGCAACAAAGACATAATATCGACCTCAAAAAATGCTACATAAAGCATATACATGTAACCAAAATCAAATTAATAATTCTTCGAATCAATGACTCAACGTAATGCACCGTGCGCGCGGGACATTACATAATATACCACTCAAAAAAGGTTTGTTCTCGAACCTCAGCCAATACTCATTCCTCCTTGTACTCCTCTCGACCATCTCAAAATTATGTTCTTTGCATCATACACATCACTGATTTCCAATTTACCATTGTTTTTTTGTTTCCAATATTTATGTAAATTTCTTAACACACCATAATCCTTCATGCAATTCCATTTGACTTTAGCATACCACTTAATTTGAATCGTACACATATTAGGCATCCCAGAAATATATACATTTTTGCCAAGCCCAGTGATAGAGAAATAGAACATGCTGTAGGTGCAACTTCATTCCCGAATACAAGCTATTCTGTAATTTCGACTGAACTGATTCTATTATACATTCCTATAACCCGCACATGTACTATTCTAGAACACGTGATCATCCACCAAAAGACTCTACACACAACATGATTCATAACTGTATTTCCAATTCTATATGTTTCATACTTACAATCAAACATATGCGTTGCATCAAACCATTGTGCATCCAAATGCACCTAGTCTCCACAGCACCTTCTCGTCCAACTGTTATACACCTCTTGTACAACTATTTCGATACAATCACATGCTCTAAACTACCAACACATCGACATCTGGGGCTACCACCCTCTAAGCGACTTACCCAAACACCATGCTTAAATTCTGTTGACACCCGAAGGAAACTTATAATTAAATTGACGATATCACTGTTTACATATCAGCGATGAAATCCCATTCCTTAATAATATTTTTAATCGTTTAGCTCGAATCCCCAACAATTTGTATCCTATTCCACACTATGAAACCAACGATGCTCAAAGGCGACAATCTTTTCGACACAAAAGTTTTCTTCGCTGTCTTACATTCAATCCTCTATCGAATATAAAATCTGTAGCATTTGGTTTCTAGAATTATTTTTTATTTTGGAGAATATTTTTTTATTAGGTATAGAGTGGTTAGATCAAGGTTTTGATTTTGAGATCACAATGGTATGTACCTAGACCTGTAGGTGAAATATGCTATTATTAGGTTACATATGGTCACTAGGGTCCCTAGATAGCCCAGATAGGTTATTTTATTATTTTTGAATTTTCTAGAATTTTTGGTAATTTTTAGATGAATTTGATCTATATAATTATTTCTTTATAAGATTTCGAGAATTTCTGTAGGGTCACATGGGGATATGTTTGATAAAATATTTTTATTTAAGTTCTAGATAGTTAAAAATATTTTTTATAAATTTCTAATATTTTTCAAGATTTTTGTGGAATTTTTGAATAATTAAAACATATAGAATTTATTTTTTTATAGGCTTTTGGGATTTACTGTGGGGTGACACGCAGAGATTTAGAGGCCATAACTTTTTATTTAGACTCTAGACACCTACAAATAGTTTCTAGAATTTTTTAGGATTTTTTGGATTTTTCTGGAATTTATTTGGAGTTAAAATAAATTTTTAATGAATTTCTGCAATTATAATAAGTATTTATACAGTCACCATCACTGTCAGCTATCCAGTCAGCGAAGGGGGCCCACCTGTCGGTGCCCACCAGCCTGTAACCGCCTCTCTCTCCTATATATATTATTGTATTTCCAAAAATCCTAGTTTATTATTCCAGCCTCCTTTATGGTTTGATCTTGGAGATCCTCCAACTTCACGAAGCCATTACTCTTAGCTCCGGACTCCAAACGTGCCCCTGTTTCTTGCGTTGGAACCGTCTCGAGGTATATTTTCAATATATCCATTTTGTTTTCATAAATTCTGAACCAAATTTTCTAGAGAATTCGTGGAGTGCCAGTTGTCCGAAATCTGACACGTTTCGATGTTTTCAAGATTCCAGGAGAACCAAGAATCAGAATCATGAACCGTTTGAAGTTTTGGACCTCTGACGGAAAAATACACATCATATATTTTTCCTACCAATTTTCCAGAATATTTTATTTTTTGTTTTTATTTTAGAAGTCTGTCCTAATTAGGAACCCAACAAAACCTAATTTTCGTACCATATCACGAATAACTTTTTATCTGTCTGAGATTTTAGTCATCGTCAATTCCAGTGTTCATGTGACGATGAAATTGATATGTCCATGATTTCAAATCAGAAAGTTGGGACAATTGACTTTTTGGTCAATGGTGCGCCTCTATTTGTATACCAAAAGTCTCAGATCTATAAAAACTATTCCCATTAGCTAAAAACTATATTTTCTAACATTAAATTATGATTTTAAAACTATTATTTCAGAATTAATAGATAATTTCTATAATAGTTAACAGTTGTTAGGAGCAACCTATTTAGCTACTTTTGTAGAATCTAACTTGTTAAATTTATGTGTCAGCGTAGATCAGATAACGTCTTGAGTCACGACTTCATCATTTTTCGGAGCAAAGCAATTATCACTATAGCCTACATTACTTTTATTCTATGTTGCATGCGTTCTATTCTTTGACATTGTTGATTTACCTTTTCTATTTGGATGCACGAGAGTTATACCTGTTTTCATCATACATGATCACCTAATAATTTTTGTCAATGTTCAATGTTCCATGTTCAATGTTCAATATTTATTATTCAATGTTCAAGTTTAAAGTCAATGTTAAAGTGATCATGTTTACTTATGAGAGAGTCGGGAGGGAGAATACAACTAGTATGCATGTGGTCTACGCAATGTACAAGTTTTTCCAATGACAATGTTAGTAGCAGTCGTTGCATCTCACGTACCGACTACTAGATGTCCTAACCTATCCACATGTGGAACACTTGTATTCTAAAATATACAGTACACATGACTTGAATCTTGTTGACATATTGTTAGTGGTTGGTCTTATATTAGTCGTGCTCTCATATTATTTTCGTATCTTAGTTGTACCTTCAACTGTTCCATGTCATAGTTGTACTCTCAAATTATTTCCAAGATATAGTGGTACTCTTTTTGTATCATGTTATATTCATACTTTCTTTATTGTTATTTTCCGTTCTTGTATATTATACTGTATAGTGTAGTGTTATGGTGACTTGCTCCAATCCTAACTGGATAACTATTTTTCATCTTTAGACGACGTAATTTGCCTTGAGGTTTATGGTGCGTATCTTGGTGACACTGATGTTACCAATGTGTCGGTTGCTTCTACTGATGCAAAATAGCATATCTCTTCCTTATGCTCTTTCGTATTATTCTTAGCCAGTGGGCTTTGAGGACTTTAGTTTCTAGTTGCTTTTATATTTATTTCTAGTAGGTTTGTTCCCGAGACTATCTTAAGTTGCAGTAGATTTTTTTAAAAAATTATTTATTGAGACATTTAAGTTTAATCTCCTTGTCATGACTTAGTTACGGATGATATATGTGAACAGTGTACTCGTTATGGATAAAGCTTATCATAGGCATCGTACTACCGCCAATACTGGGGCATAGGCTAGGCTTGGACACGTACTCGTATCCCAAATATGGGTGCGGATCATGAAAAATCACCAACAAATTTTTAATCCAATCCTAACTTATCCGTTTCACTAACTTCAATCATAAGTTCAATACACGTATACTCAACCGTTACATGAATCCAAATCTAACAACATAAATTTGAGGGTCATTCTCTTATCCCTCACTCTGTTACATAACAAATTCCTTGCAACCGTCTATCCTCGTCGCTATGATAAGTTCGTCTACCAATATCTATTCCGATCCTCGACCAAAAAAATCGTTTAAGTATTCATTCAACCGATCATCAAAATCTAACTATATTACTTTCAGCTGAAGGCTATTCCATCAAATTCCAAAACTAATATTCGATAGCCTAGATATATATTCAACATGCACTACTTAATATTTGTCCTCAAGACAATTCCTTATACGACATCATTGGGGTCATCCAACAGGTCACCAATACCTACTTTGATTTGGCGGTCAAGTCTCTAGGGTCAGCTGTCCTAAAACTATGCTCGATAATCATAGATCATCAATGATAGACAGTTACTACAAACCATGATATATCTTATCTCGGATCCAAACCAAAACTCGATAAATTATTTTGGAACTCTACCCAATCCAAGAATATACTTCCAATCTAGAACAACTCATGCAGTAGAGCTAACATATCAGCTAACCATGAAAACAACTAGTCATCTAGAGTCTGAGTCTATCTACCCAAAATCAATATCCGAGACACTAAGCTCACTGAAGCCATCCTCAATAACTTTATTGCCCTGTCGTGAATCCATCATGAAATTTTTGATCACCCTGTTTGACTTTTCGTACTACTACTTAAAAAAGTCTCGATATCATAGGCTTGCTCTTTTTGTATCCTTACGTCACGCTTAAGTATTTCCTGCATGTTCATTTGGATATGCTATGTCCATTCCGATGTCGCAAGGATCAACTTCGAATATGCCTCAACATCAACTTGACTCGCATCACATTCATCCATGTTTAATAAAGAATTTTTTTATACTCGTTACATTATTTCATAATTAGCTGCATCCCACTATACCTCGATCGCGTAACTGTGTTACTAATAGTCCAACATCAAAATCCTTAACTACTAACGATCATATTATTGGATTATATCTTATTTTCGATTGAGCGCTCAAAGGGGAGTGACAATGGTGTTGGTAATTTAGTCCTACATTGGGTAGGAGTTGGGATCATGAGGTGTAGATAATTGGAATTACTATAGGCCTTACATGAGAATTCTCTTTTAAGGCATATAGTCCCAATCCAATATCGCACCTCATGGGCCAACTCTGGTTCTGTGAGACTCGTCTCACAGTATCAGTATTTATATACGTATACGTATTTTGTAGTGTATTTCGTATTTTTTTGGTTTTCAAAATGCTTTAAATTTTTTCGAACTTATAGATTTTCTCCTTGGCCGGCATACCACCAGTATATCGGTGTATACCGACGGCATGCCGTCCAGACAGATTTTCCATATTTTAGATATTTTTGATTTCAGATATTTTTATGAATAGTGTTTTCGATATTTTTGTGAATAGTATTTTGGATATTTTGAAGAATAGTGTTTAGATATTTTTGTGAATAGTGTAGATGCACCCTATTATCTATTGGATATTTGGTTTTGTTTGGATGGCCACGATTGACTTAGATTTTGACGTGGATCACGATCCAATGGTCATGGTTAATTCCCCCTTCTAATATACACTTTCATTTTCTCTCTCCTCTCACTTTTCATTCTCTTCACTCCCTCTTCATTTCTTCTTCCCTTCTCTTCCCCTTGGAGCTTGCCAAGAGCTTGGCCTTGAGGCCTTGGGTGTGGTGTCTAACCCCCCTAGGAGAAGGAGTAGAAGATTAGGCTTGGTTGCTAGAGAACCTAGGCAAGTACATTCTTGAACGATAGTATTTTATTATTATTTTTGTTTTTCTTGGTATTAAATGCTTAGAATTTTCCTAAACTCATTTTGTTAAAAATGTTTTCCTTATGATTCTCGCATATATGCATGTTTCCAAAATTTATTTAAGCAATGTTTTGATTTTCTGTTAAAATCCAATATTGACTTAGTAGAAAACTCAGTATCAAAAGAGATACTAGTGTTACCATCATGGATCTTGGTCACATATATTATATGAGGCCCTTACCTAGTTTGTATACCATAGATTTTGAGTTTTGTAGAAATCAGAACCCGTTTCGGTATCCCGAGGACCTATTTTTAGAGTATTTTGAGGTATTGATCTATCAAATATTTTAATTTGTGAAAACTAATACTTCCATATTGTAGGGAATTAAATTCTATGCGATTTTGACTTTTGAAAATCTGAATTTCGATTTAAAATGAAGTTTTTATGGCTGAAACAAGTTTTGGCAAAAATCTAAATTTTGTTGCTGTTTGGAAGATCGGAATTCCGACGGTATACCGTAGTATACCGAAGGTATGCCAATTTTTACACCAGAAACTTTTTATCTTTAGGCCGAAATACTGCCGGTATGCCATTTTAGGCTGTTTTTGTCTATTTTTGTCCGTTTCTGTCTGGTTTTGTCCGTTTTTGATATTTTTTTTCGACTATAATGATTTCTTAACATGATTAGATGATCTTGCATAGTTAGAGAATGATTGTACACCCTATATACACTTAACACTAGCACATGCTCAATCATTTTTCTATAAAATGTACTTAGCTTTAATTATTGTTTTCCACATGCCATGATATGTCTTTTCGATAGATTCTTTCTTACAAGCTATGATAATTGTTGCCATGTCTTCATTGCTTACTAGATAGTGGGCCGTCATGGCGCACTCATGATACATGTCCTTCTTTGCTTATATGATAGTGGCCAGTCATGGCGCACTCCCTTATTTCTCAATAGTGGCTCGTCGTAGCACACTCCTAGCTTCCAGTTTATTATATTTTCTTGTTGTGGCTTGTTATAGTGCACATTCTTGCTTTTGTCCAGTTTTGCATGTCTCATGTTTAGGATGGATTCTGCGGAGTACCACACCGAGAATCCAACAAGAAAATATTAAGGACTAAACAACTAGCTTGATTACTTAGATCATTGAGGATTTCCCAGTTACCTGTTGTCCCTTTGGTCTTGGTCTTATATATATATTCATAGGATTTGGAGCTATCTGTCATGATGAGCACACTTCTAGTGCACCGTCGAGTGTTGTATTGGGTACATTTGTCTCTTGGACGATGTACCCATTATTATGTCTTAGGGTATATTTGTCTCCCGGGTGATGTACCCACTATTGTAGGATACATTTGTCTCCCGGGCGATGTATCCACTATATACCATTGCACCCTTGGCTTGGATCATTCAGGTAGAAGCAGGCAGGTAACTGGACTTAGATTTCTCAAACTTGTATTTATTAGTAATTAGGATTGTTATAACCCTAGTTAGCTAATGTATGAAGCCGTACTCATTGCTTGGCCGTGTTGGTTGTATGGAGTCCTGTCTAGTCTAGTTTGTCTAGGCAGTGTCGGGATTTATTTATTTCAGTACATCATTGTTATGCTTTACTTTTGCGGGTAAATGATTAGAGATTAAGTCTTGTTCAGAAGAAGGGTAACAACTCCGGTCCTTGTTTGGTTTACGTGTTGTAACTTGGGTTCTGGAAATGTTCCTACGTCATCTAATCATTTATCGTTCTATATAGACCTAACATGCTCACATGTTCCAGTTATCTTACATGCTCACATGCTCTAGTTGCTTAACATGCTCACATGTTCCAATTATCTAACATGCTCATATGCTCCAGTTACTTAACATGCTCATATGTTCTAGTTATCTAACATGCTCACATGTCCCAATTATCTTACATGCTCATGTAGAAGTATGGAATTTCAGGCGCATCTACATGCCAGAATTCCTATGCGCCTAATATTACATGCGCAGGGAACATCAAACGAAGTACTTGGCACAATAAGACAGCAAAAGTATAGACATCAAAAGGATTTTTTATTTCTTATAAAAGTCTATTTACATGTCTAAAAAAGGCTTTACAAAGGAGAATTTCTACAAAAAGAAAGAATCCTAAGACTACAGCCAGGCGCAACAAACTGCTATGCGCCTTCTGCCGGCGCATCATCCGTCAGGTACATCTCTTCAGCGTCTCCGTCAGGCGCATCTCTTCAGCGTCTCAGTTAGGCGCGTGTCTTCAGCATCTTAGTTAGGCGCATCTCTTCAGCATCTCAGTTATGCGCATCATTAAGTCTTAGCATATGCGCTCCACTTCGACCCGATCAAGTGCTTCGACTAATGAGGCATTTATTGAGCAGAACGAGGGCGGGCGACTAACCCCACCCTAGCTGGAGGAAGAGCTCTCCAAAGCCGAAGGAAGAGGAGATCACCGCAATCGATCTGCGGCTAAAGGAACAACTTTCAACACAACCAGAATGGGCAACACCCACTCTAGCAGGAGGAAGAGCTCTCCAAAGCCCAAGGAAGATGGGAGCACCATAATTCCGATCTGCGGCTCTTCCAGTATAACGGAGACAGGGCTCGAGCATCCCGATCTTTGGATGCAACAGGCACCTTCCGTCTGCCTCAGAAGCCCTCGACCCCGACTTTTGGATGTAACAGTCACCTTCATGAGTGCATGAATGAAGACAATGTGTCGCATCTTCACCCTCGGGAGCATCTTGTCAACAGAATGTGTTCGAGCAAATAAGTTCATTCAGGAAGACGTGAGAGAACGAGAAGCAAACTCTCTCCTTGCCACTATTTATAGGCTGGGAAAATCAAACCCATACGCCAAGTGGCGGGCTCTCCGAATCCCGTGCAATAAATTTGCTTTTATGGTGATGAACCTGACGCTTCGAATTCAGCCAAGTCAAAACAGCTATTTAAAGCACTCAAGGAACGCAACAGTCGGACCAATAAAGATGTATCATATAAAATAGATGCGTCGGTCAGATACTGCGCATCCTACAGACGCGCCAGTCGATACCAAGCGCCCTGTATGGATGCGCCCAACAAAGCACAGATCCATGCGTCCTAATCAACATGGACCCATACGCCCAGTAGAACGCAGATCAATGCGCCCACTCAACAGTCCATCACCCGTCAAGAACATTAAATGCTGAAGTCTGACACGACAGCAGCCATGCCTCGATGACAGAGCAACAACAGCTTTTACAAAAAACGAAGTACCGCTGACGTCAGAGTCATTATTACTCTCCTCTGGTGGTTACAAGCCACGTGGCCGGCTAGCCACTCACATGCGCCCCCGTAGCCATGCGCCAGAAGATTCGTATGCGCCTCAAAAGCCATGCGTCCCTGACTTACTTCTGATCCCTAGAGACAGAAGTCAAAGTCGCAGTACGTGCCTCCCCGGCCAAGCTACTGAAGCCCCGCATGCACCTCAAAAGCCATGCGCTTGGACTGATTCGTGATTCCTAAAGATTACGAGTTAAGTCTCCTCATGCGCCAGATCCCAGGCGCAGTACATCAGATCCTTCTCCACCAAACTCGAGATCTCCGAAGCCGAGGACATGCGCCACGCGTCCTTTGACTCAGTTCAGTCGATAAAGGGTGCTAACCACCCAAGATCTCAGCAACCAAAGAATTCTCTCCACTGCCACGTGTCGACTCTTACGCAGCACACGAATACAGCATGAAGGATTCAACCCACAAATCATGGCACATCATCCATGCGTCCTTCTCCCGCCAGCATAAGCCACGTGGCGTTCCCACGTCCAGGCGCATCCGACATATACGCGCATGAGCAGCCAGCCTACAAGCTATAAATAGAAGGATCATTCCTTCATCACACACACAGAGACAGACACCTATAGACAGAGACCTAGATACATACAGTGAGAGAGGCAGATACAGACACTCAACGTCTTCTTCCTCTCTGCAAGCTCCAACACCCAGAGTAACTCATACCTTCAGAGAACCGAGAACTGTCGTAAGATCATCAATGGAGTCAATGCATTCTTACTCGCTCCATCGACACAGGGACCCAGATAAACAAAAGTGTACTCCTAGGACTACATCTAAGTCCTACATTGTAACACTGTTCTTTTTGTAATTGAAATTTGTAATCAAAAATTTTTAATGAAAAATAAGCTGGTGACTCTGCTGGGGATCTCTTTCTCCTCCGCTGAGAAAGCTGTGTCACAATCTGATAACGTGAAGGTCGGCTCCTTCCACAAGACGCTGGTCGTACGCCTCAATCAACAGGCGTATGAGGAGTTCATCTCTGAAGGCAGTGCAAGTCCTTCCAAGCGGCTGCCGAAGACGAAGAAGACTCGCCAAGCCTGGGTGTGCAAGGTCGATGCTCCTGGCACCACCACCAAAGGGGATGCGCCGATACAGCCTACCCTTTCCACTGATGTCCTATGCAGCCAAGATGCGCTCACCGGTATAGTACATCTCTCGAGGAAGCGTGGGGCCGACCACATTCCCTAAACTTCTTCCTCTTAGACGAAGAAGATGCGTCGATGGAGCAAGGGCGCAGCTAACGTCCCGCGCATTAACTCTAATGCGCCACAGAAGGCCTCTGTCTTTGACATACTCACTCGCTGTCGTGGCGAGGAGAATTTGGACTCTGAGTACTATGTGCCCTAGCGGTCTGGTACGAAGAAGTCCAAGGCAGCACGGGCCATGCGCCTCGAACGTGCTATGCCAGCAGTGAGCCAGAGACATGCGCTCACAATCATGCGCGCTGCCAATGGTAAACTGTACAAGGTTGACTCGGGTGCTTCTGCGCCACGAACGAGACGACCTTCAAAGTCCTTGTCACACATGGGCCATCTGCTGTATTCGCAACCGAGTCGTACAAGGCAAACTCAGTGGTCTTGAACCCCCGTGCCTACATTGGTTGTGCATCTGAGGCTGGTTCAAGTCCCTTGAAATATTATTCCCCCACTATTGATCTGGGCACATCTTTTGCGTCGGATCAGGGGGTGCAGCATTCACCTGACCACCCGGGCGCTTGGCCTTGCCATGCGCCTGATGGGGGTGTGAAGGTGAAACTCTCCTCCAATGATCTGCGTAACGTGATCACTCATAAACGCCGATCAGGAGAGTCAACTGACAAGCACAATGCACCCTTCACAGGGCATACCTGTGCTGTAGTCACCATCAACTATTATTACAAGATAGCAGTTCCACCAAGGCAGTCTGTATTCTAGCGGCTGCAATTGTCAACACCTCTCTAACATCGCCTCGGGAAAAAGGTGTCAACTGAAGAGGAGCCAGAATTACAGGTTGCCTCTTGCAACGTAGTCTCCAACTCCCCAGCAATTTGGAAGACGACTGGCAGCTCCTCGACTTTGTCCTCATCCAAGAGCCAGCCAAGGAAGACCAAGATGACTGTCCCGTCCTCAGGAGTGTTTGAAGGCACCCGGGCGAGAAAGAAGATCTCACAAAAAGCTGTGGGTAGTCAAGCCACTTTGGATCTTCATCCTGGAGACGAAGTCAGTCTCCCAGACATAGCTGGGGGTAGTCAAGCCCCTTTGGATCTTCAAGACGAAGACGTCCTCTAAGACAAAACTGGGGGTAGTCAGGCCCCTGCTGATGCTTCTCCCGAAGACGAAGGTATCCTCCAGAACTTAGCTGAGGGTAGCCAAGACGAAGCTCTAGGGGAAGTTCCTCTTCAAGAGAGCGAGGCTGAAAGCGAAGCCTCAACCGATCCATCCACTTCCACTCATATCATGACGGTGTACATGACGGGAGGCGGTGACGCGGAATCAGATGCGCCGCCAGCAGATCTCGTCCAGTGCATGGATACCTTGGAGGGAGGACTCAAAACCCTCTCTGCCTCCATGCAGACACTGACTCAAGCTGTGTTCGAGATATGGTCAGCTTTGGCCAGAGTACCTTCCACCAATCCGGACCCAGAAGCCAACGGAGAATCAAGTGTGCCCCTTCAACGGGCATCCTTGAATACCGATTGCCGCGAAGCACCGCGTGTGTCGGAACCTTCAAATGCCCAACTCCAGGCTGTACCGCCTTCTCCAACTCCCAGCTCTATGGAAGACGTGGTGGAAATGATCAAGTACTTGCGTGAGCGCTTAGAGTCTAGGAACAGACAGGAGGAGCGCCAGAAGATGGGGATCCCGCAACCATACTCCCTCAAATAGAATAAAGTGGTTTATCCTCCCAAGTATAAACCATAAACGTTGACACCATACGATGGGAAGGACTCTCCACGCCGTTATCTGACATATTTCCAGTCTCAAACGGGACATCTCCCGAAGGAGGATGTGCTACTCACCAGCCTGTTTGTCGGGGCACTGAAAGGAGTGGCTTACGACTGGTACTGCAGTCTTCCCAACAACTTCATATCTTCCTTCGATGACTTGACACGTCTCTTCCTCGATCGTTTCTTCGACGGAGGGAAAGACATGACAATGGCGTCCCTGATAGAGGTACGTCAGAAGGAGAAGAAGACGGTTCGAGCATTCATCAAACTTTTTCGACAAACCTGCTTCAGACTGCCCCCGGGCATGCCAGAACATGCACCCCTCTCTTCCTACAGCATGAACATGCTTTCCGCGATCAAGCTCTGGCTCAAATCCACTCTTTCTCCCGATTGGAATTTATTGATTATTGAGGCTGAAGCAGCTGAAAAGAAGGCATCCAATGCTCGCCTTCTGGGAGTCAATTTTTCTGTTTTTGAAGACAAGGGAAAACGGCCTGCTACCAACAACCCTAGATGTGAGTCAAAGGGGAAGCAGGCGCTGACAGTCAATGCCTCCAAAGGTACACAAGCACCTGCTCAGAAGCCTCCGCTTGTGTCGAGGCCAAAGGAGGTCTATTCTTTCAACGACGAAGACACCTTGCAACTCTTTGAGATGCTGAAGCAAGGTGACAAGATCAAATTGCCGGACCCGAAGTGACCCGACGAAGTTGGGAGAGTAGACAATCCGAGGTACTGTCATTACCATCAATTTGTCGGACATCCAACTCAGGACTGCTACGTCCTCAAGAACTACATCCAGCGCATGATCAATACGAACGTCATCTCCGTCGACTATGAGGAAAAGACAGTCTCGGCCAACCTGGTGTCGCTCCAGTTCGGCACCTTGTCGCCAACCACAACACAAGATGGCGTCGTCCCCATCCCAAAGGCGACAATAGAGGTGGTCAACCTACCACCTACTCCTGACAACGTGAGTGGACTTATCCCACTCACCACATCTCGGGGAAAGATCTTATGGGTTCACCCCGATCTTGTCTCCGAGGTTACTCAACCAGGGGTACGCTCTACCTCCAAAGCTAAAGGCAAGAAGATCATGTCTTGCCGCATGGTCTCTTCTGTAACTCCACTTCCCAATTTTTTTTAAGGAAAATAAATTTGATTTCTAATACTTAAATTGTCATTATTAAGTTTTAAATAATAAATTAGTATTAATTTATAAACATGGTAATTTAGTTTGGAGGGAATTAAATTTGGACCACTTTTCAAATTTGAAAAGTTGTTGCAACAAACTTTGTGGTCCCCATTCCTTATTTTAAATTTTTTTAACTATTTTCTTTGAAAATCTGAAATAGTGAAAAAGAAGAGGGTTTTATTGAAAATAATTCAGGCGGGTGGGGGTCTATTGTAATATAGTGTGAGCGGGAGAGGGTTTTTGCAAAGTGTTTTTTTCTCTTTAATAACCGATGGGAAGAGAGAGAGTCATTTCCAGTTTTCTTTTCTCAGCTCCTTTTCTCTGCTGAGCTCTGAGTCCAAGTTTATTTTCCCTAAATCTCGTTCCAGCCAAACCCTAACCCAGATCTCGTCTTCTCCGATGATTTGATGGCGGTGTCGACGAGCGGCGACTCGACTCTCAAGGGCGGTGACCACGACGTTGATCTCGGCGGTTCCTTCATCAGCGACGGCGGTGGGTTGAACGACAGCGAACGGTGCGCACCCCTCCGGCTCTCCATGGCGGCGGTGACGAGACGGAGCCACACCGGCGACTGAACGGCGGGGACAACTCCACACTCTCTCGGCGGTGCTTGGACAGAGTATTCTTCGCTGGCGACTGGGTCGCCTGTAGCAGTACCCCCACCCCGACGTACGAGTTTCCTCGGCGAGTTCCTCTCCAGCGAGCCAAGGGCAGCATTTCACCACTCCAGCTCAACGACGGGGTCCCGACAACTAGTTGATTCCGGTGAACTGATCGTTCACCTCTCGGCATCAATCGTAGGTAATTCAAAACTTTTTCCGTAGCAAATCTTTTGATCCTTCAAACTTTGATTGTCGAGTTCTTGACCAGTTCTGAACCGATCGATCCAGTTCTCGAGCAAGCAGGAGCATCGACCTGTTCGAACACTTGATCTAGTTCCTTGGTGAGTTTGATCTCTGATTTCTTTCTAGATCCAGAGCATAGATCGATTTCTGACTGAATCGTTTAGCCGATCAAATAATTTTCCTGATCAATGTTATTTTCTTTAGCTCTTGTTGATCTGTTTTCAAATTGGAAATTCTGTGTGGGAAATCGGGATCGAATCGAAGCCATTTTGGGAAGGATTGTTTTATACTGTCATGTTCGTGTTATCAACAGCCATCTTCAGGTAAAATCTATTCCAAACTCTTTTAGATTTTGCTGGGGATTTTAAGAGTGTAATTCTGTGTTTGGTATTGTTTCATGTGTCGTATTTATCTCCTTCTAATTGCGGATGGGTCGTGTCCGAGACCTTGTACTATTTGTGAATGCATCGTGTGTACCAGAGTTCGTGTTTGTGTACGTGATGTAGCTGTGTCCAGACAGAGCTTGTGTCTGGGACGTGTGTACGTGTCAGGGCCGGATTAACAAAAGGAGCTGGAGTCTTATTTTTATTTGATAAATTTGAATGTATATATTTCAGTTTTGGGGATGTATGTGTGAGTATTGAAGGCTGGGATTTGAATTTGTTTTGGCATGGGTATGCAGTAATCGGAGTAGCAGGGAGCGAGACCCTTACCAGTTGAATTCTCAATTCGATTTGGATTGTATTTTTGGCAGAAGCTAATTCAGGAGTTTATTTTGATCTTACTTATGATATTTTTTGGTTGTTTAAATTGTATGGTTTGAGTTTTGTTTGAATTCCTTATTTTGTTTTGGAGTTAGGGTTCCAATTTGTATTAATTCTCAAGGATGGGTGTTGTGGTTACTAGTGTTAGTTTGGAAGATCCATTTTAGATTATGTTAACCTTTCTTAAATGTTTGGATCTATTGAGTGAACCTGAGACTTGTGTACCAGGGCTTGGTTCTAGTAATGAGCCTGTTATTGTGTGTATATGTGGTTCAGTGATGAACTTGAATTATATTCAATTTTATTCCTGGATGGCTAATTTCAGTGAGAAATGAAATGGTATTGTTTGAAGGACTGGGAGGTCAGTTACCTAGCTGGAAATCTATCTTGAATGGTTGTCAACCCAACTGTTGAGGATTGGCTTTTGGCTCTTTTGATTTCAGAATTCATGTTTAGGTCTGTGGTGGAGTTGTCCAGGTGGAACATTTCATATAGACTCTGGTTACTTGAGTATCTTGTACTCTTACTATAAGTCTTCTCAATTGAGATCTGCTAGTAGACTATTTAGATTTAAATACTATCTTAATCATGATGAGTTATTTATTATAGAGAAATATAGTTAATTAGAAGGCTTAAATAAAACTAGTTATGGTTAAAAGGATTTAGTTAGCTAAATGTCCTTAATTAGAAATTAATCAACTTGTACCTACTAGCAGGAGGACTTACAGCTCTATTGATTACCCGTACTTTCCCCGGAGCAAAGGCAAGTACTTTTCTACGGTTTTGTGCATTTACATTCTTGTACCATTTCTTGTGACACGTCATGGCACGATATTCATGTACTCCTGTATTCCTGTACCCCTGTTCTTGTACTTATTAGTGTCGGGTGGGGAAATACACTAGCCATGTGACCAATCCCGGTTACTATATATTCCTGTACCTAGCTTAGGCCTCGCACTGTGCACGCGGGTCCTAAGTCGTACCCTATTCATGTACTCCTGTGCATGCTCCTGTACTCACCCCAGCCGGTCACATGGACTAGATGTATTTCGATATTGTGCACATCATGTCTGGTACTTCAGGATTATAGTTTCATTCCTGTACTTTACATGTTCCTGTACTTTACATTCATGTACTATAGTTCTTGTACTTATTTTATGTACTACTTTCCTGTATTTTTATGTTCATTCCTGTATTTCATTTCCTGTACTCCTGTACCCTGTTCATATCATGTTCATGTTTCATTACCTAGAACTGTACTTTGCTCCGCTCCTGAATAGGATATGTTGCAGGTATGCTTGCTGGACATTGATCTACTCTATGGGCCAGAGCCCGGGATTTAGCTGAGCAGGATGAGGCTTAGCTTGAGGCTTCAGGTTTAGATTACTTAGCTTTACTTTGAGATATTGCCTTTAGAGTTCATAGAACTTTTCATTCCTGTTGATTCTGGTACATTATGATATCTGGATTTGTGGATTATGGTGATCATTCTGGGATACGTTTTTAGATGCTGTGATTCTATACTTTCATGTTTATCTGGTTAGTTTTCCCTAGCTTGGTACAGCTTACTTCGTCGTGTCTAACGACGAAGGCTGGGCGTGTCCGACTCGTGCCCGATTATTCGGGAGCGGGTCATGACATCTTCCTCCGCAGAAGAGGCTCTTCATATCTAAACCCATTCGCAGCTGAACGTCCAACCCGACGAAGCTGCCGTTGAGGTGGTGCCTCCCTGCACTACCCCTGCTGCAGAAGAAAGAGGTCCATCTAAACCTCCACTAGCCAATAAACAGAAGCATGTAGAGGCCCATTTCAATAAGCCTTTGCGAAGGAAGAATGCTTCGGGGCTGGCCAAGTCCCACAACTTTGACATACTAGCACAACTTGCCGGTACTCCCGCCCGTCTATCTCTGTACGAGCTGCTTCGCCTTTCAAAAGACACCCGCGAAGCTCTCTGTGAAGCCTTGAAGGATGCAGAGTCCTTCATCAGTCAGGTCCAGCAGCCTGAGGATCCCCCGACCATATGTGCGTACTGCCATTGTGCGGATGAGGTCATCCCCAACATAACCTTCATCCAACAAGACATGCTGCTCAAGCACAACCGGCACAATAGGCCACTATATTATACATGGTATATTGGTTCCGTCAAGGTGAAGCGAATTCAGATTGATCCAGGGTCTTCCCTCAGCATCATCCCTAGGACTCTGCTGTCAATACTGGGAATTCTGATGTACCGACTGGCGCCCTCCAATACGACAATCATCGATTCCAATACGTCTCAGATGCTGCCTCCCATGACTATCAAGCTACCTGGAAGAGTACCGGCTTATCTGGGTAGAACACATACTGAAGCTCCCTTGAAGATACGACTCAAGGGAAGACCTCCTCAGATGTCGGCTCCCCTTGTGGCAAAACTACAGGGAAAGGCACCTGTCATCGAAGGCACAGTCGAGGCACCTCTGAAGGTGCATCTCAAAGGCAAGCCTCCGCAATCATCCAAGCTACAAGAGAAGGCCCATACAGCCCTCTCGGATCCCAAGATCAAATCGGCGATGAACTCTCCCGAACTGGCCCCGGTGCTCACAGATAAAGAGTTAGAAGAGTACATCTCTGCTAATATAGATGCACCTTCCCTTGATAATGTAATCCCGCGGGACAAAATCTCGTGTTTTATCAATAATAGAGTGTCTTTCAATTATTCTAGTCTTCCACATTGGAATGCCTTGTATACACTAGATAATGCTCTACGGTCGTTACAAACACAAATAACGACCGTCAATCATGTAAATCGAGTAGTCCCGTCCCAAGGAGTCTATTTTATAGTCCTACCGCAGAATCGGGATAAAGAACCCATCATCTTCGGCAAAGTCGAGCGTCATCAAGACCTCCCGCCACTCGAGCCAGAACCAGATACCGGCAGAATACAAGTCTATCGGTACACGGACAAGGCAAAGTACCTCATCCAATATCGCACCTCATGGGCCAACTCTGGTTCTGTGAGACTCGTCTCACAGTATCAGTATTTATATACGTATACATATTTTGTAGTGTATTTCGTATTTTTTTGGTTTTCAAAATGCTTTAAATTTTTTTGAAATTATAGATTTTCTCCTTGGCCGGCATACCACCAGTATATCGGTGTATACCGACGGCATGCCGTCCAGACAGATTTTCCATATTTTAGATATTTTTGATTTCAGATATTTTTATGAATAGTGTTTTCGATATTTTTGTGAATAGTATTTTGGATATTTTGAAGAATAGTGTTTAGATATTTTTGTGAATAGTGTAGATGCACCCTATTACCCATTGGATATTTGATTTTGTTTGGATGGCCACGATTGACTTAGATTTTGACGTGGATCACGATCCAATGGTCATGGTTAATTCCCCCTTCTAATATACACTTTCATTTTCTCTCTCCTCTCACTTTTCATTCTCTTCACTCCCTCTTCATTTCTTCTTCCCTTCTCTTCCCCTTGGAGCTTGCCAAGAGCTTGGCCTTGAGGCCTTGGGTGTGGTGTCTAACCCCCCTAGGAGAAGGAGTAGAAGATTAGGCTTGGTTGCTAGAGAACCTAGGCAAGTACATTCTTGAACGATAGTATTTTATTATCACTTTTGTTTTCCTTGGTATTAAATGCTTAGAATTTTCCTAAACTTATTTTGTTAAATATGTTTTCCTTATGATTCTCGCATATATGCATGTTTCCAAAATTTATTTAAGCAAGGTTTTGATTTTCTGTTAAAATCCAATATTGACTTAGTAGAAAACTCAGTATTAAAAGAGATACTAGTGTTACCATCATAGATCTTGGTCACATATATTATATGAGGCCCTTACCTAGTTTGTATACCATAGATTTTGAGTTTGGTGGAAATCGGAACCCGTTTCGGTATCCCGAGGACCTATTTTTGGAGTATTTTGAGGTATTGATCTATCAAATATTTTAATTTGTAAAAACTAATACTTCCATGTTGTAGGAAATTAATTTCTATGCGATTTTGACTTTTAAAAATCCGAATTTCGATATAAAATGAAGTTTTTATGGCCGAAACAAGTTTTGGCAAAAATATGAATTTTGTTGCTGTTTGGAAGATCGGATTTCCGACGGTATACCGTAGTATACCGAAGGTATGCCGATTTTTGCACCAGAAACTTTCTGTCTTTAGGCCGGAATACCGCCGGTATGCCGTTTAGGCTGTTTTTGTCTATTTTTGTCCGTTTCTGCCCGATTTTGTCCGTTTTTGATATTTTCTTCGATTATAATGATTTCTACATGATTAGATGATCTTGCATAGTTAGAGAATGATTGTACACCCTATATACAGTTGACACTAGCACATGTTCAATCATTTTTCTATGAAATGTACCTAGCTTTAATTATTGTTTTCCACATGCCATGATATGTCTTTTCGATATATTCTTTCCTACAAGCTGTGATAATTGTTGCCATGTCTTCTTTGCTTACTAGATAGTGGTCCGTCGTGGCGCACTTATGATACATGTCCTTATTTGCTTACATGATAGTGGCCTGTCATGGTGCACTCCCTTATTTTTCTATAGTGGCTCGTCGTAGCGCACACCTAGCTTCCAGTTTATTATACTTTCTTGTTGTGGCTTGTTATAGTGCATATTCTTACTTTTGTCCAATTTTGCATGTCTCAAGTCTAGGATGGATTCTACGGAATGCCACACCCAGAATCCAACAAGAAAATGTTAAGGACTAAACAACTAGCTTGATTACTTAGATCATTGAGGAATTCCCAGTTGCCTGTTGCCCCTTTGGTCTTGGTCTTATATATATATTCATAGGATTTGGAGCTATCTGTCATGATGAGCACACTTCCAGCGCACCGTCGAGTGTTGTATTGGGTACATTTGTCTCCTGGGCGATGTACCCATTATTATATGTCTTAGGGTACATTTGTCTCCCAGGCGATGTTATTATAGGATACATTTGTCTTCCGGGCGATGTATCCACTATATACCATTGCACCCTTGGCTTGGATCATTCAGGTAGCAGCAGGCAGGTAACTGGACTTGGATTTTTCAAACTTGTATTTGTTAGTAATTAGGATTGTGATAACCCTAGTTAGCTAATGTATAAAGCCGTACTTATTGCTTGGCCGTGTTGGTTGTATGGAGTCCTGTCTAGTATAGTTTGTCTAGGCAGTGTCTGGATTTATTTATTTAGTACATCATTGTTATACTTTACTTTTGCCGATAAATGATTAGAGATTAAGTCTTGTTCAAGAGAAGGGTTACAACCCCGGTCCTTGTTTGGTTTACGGGTTGTAACTTGGGTTATGGAATAGTTCCTACATCATCTAATCATTTGTTGTTCTATATCGACCTAACATGCTCACATGTTCCAGTTATCTAACATGCTCACATGATCAAGTTACTTAACATGCTCACATGTTCCAGTTATCTAACATGCTCACATGCTCCAGTTACTTAACATGCTTACATGTTCCAGTTATCTAACATGCTCACATGTCCCAGTTATCTTACATGCTCACATGTTCAGTTTATCTCACATCTTCACATGTTTTCGTTTAATTCACATGTCCACAGTTTACATTATGTCACATGTCCTATACTTTATGCTACATGTTGTTTTACTTATTGTCTTTTCTATTCTCGAGATAAGTGCATTGGTAGCGCACGAGTCTCGATTTGTATATGCTTATTTTTGTCTCTATCTGTTGCTATGTTAGTTATTGTTGGTTTTAGTTCATAGTTTGTCTTCCTTTGTGGTACTAGCTATTGGGGGTCTGACCCCACTGGTTTTGTTTGGCCAGATCTGATAGAGGAGTCCGAAGGATCTTCCGTACCATCTACTCGACGGTGACTACCCGAAGCACCAGAGTACCATAGTGGGTTTTCTATATCATTCTCCCACTAGTCATGTACATTATTCTTTTATGGCGTTTAGCCTCCGAACACATGTTTAGCTCGTATTTTAGACTTGACATTTAGCCTATGGGCCTAAACATGATTTTCGTATTCTAGACTATAGCTAGAGCTTATCATGTATGACTATTACTCTTGCTAGTCTTCACTTTGTATTACTAGCTTCATGATCATCCATGTATATATAGTTTGGGACGCTTTACTATTTTATGTCTGATGATCATACTTCTTGTACTTTGCATATTTGCCTGTGATTGAGATACCTAGGATTCTTGACCTAGGATTGCCTGTTGGATTGTAGTAGTAACCCCCATGTCTATACAGCTTATACGTTATTTCGGAGTACTAGAGTACTTTGGTATACGTAGCTGGCATGGTTCGTCCCTACTTGCCAGTATTCTGGCTCTGGGGTGTGACAGGTTTAGATCACACCGCATTTCCAATAAGTGGTATTAGAGCCTATCGTTATAGTGCTAGTTTGGTCGGCTCTAATTAGTTCAAAACTGATGGTACTAAATGTTCATGCGTATACATGGATATATGGGATTTTTCTTCTCAAATAGAGTTAGGAGCATATGCAACTATACGGATTAACTTCAAAGGTGGGTTTGATGTATCCACGGTGGAGCAAGACATTTTGGTTGGCATGCAATGGTGATGTAGATGAATGTGTCGGTTTGGTTCTGTGGCCGAACGGATCATGGTGAGAATATGTTCGATCTCCTGGGTGCTCGGCTGCGAGAATGAATAAAGGTACCAGGAATGCTAAGGCTGTTTGTTTGGCGAGAATGAACAAAAAAGTAGCATGGATGTTAAGGTTGTTTCGGTCATACCGTGTTTCCAACACATATCTTTTTAAGTTATAATATTTTTCGACACTTCCATGCAATCTGTCAACAGTCAATAAGCTAGAAACCATCGAAACAACAACATTCAATACAATTATTGTTCATCCAATCATAGTGTCTCAGAATTATCGTCTATCGATCTTTGATATGCTTAAATACCATCATGGTATACATAACCATAAAATCTTCCTTTCGTAAAAGCTCAAATTTGTTCAACCAATGTTATCATCCAAACTGAATATACATTAAACTCTCTCACACTCAAGATAAAACCAGCTGTAGCTATCCCCTGTCATCGAACAATACAAATTTTAATTCCTTATAGCCATTCTTATATTCACCAAATAAACTTTCAAATCGTACTACCGAGTCTTTGTACTTACTTATATTTAAATATGATTGATTCGATTGTTTCCTCGATGTATAATCCTTATTGTTAGCTAATCGTCCAACTTATACATTCTAAATTCTTATCCGACGTATCATCCATTGATACGAGTCAATGCCTAATCATTCTAACCAAGTGCATCGAAGAATACTTGAACAAATACTACCCTACAAATTTCCAATTGAGTCTCGGTACTACCCGTCATTCGCGGGCATACTTACTGCTATCCATAAGGAAAATGTTTCGTTGTACCTATCACTATGTGGTATGGTATATATTATCGAACTAAGGATTCCCTGGACCACAGATTGGTGTGCGTGTTATCGATAGAAAGTTAACAGATTTAAAACGTGTTCTAACCCTTCTTAGGTAGAAACTAGGGTTCACGAATTATACCTGCGATGAGAAGGATACGACAGTTTCTAGCAACCTCGAGCAGTCAACGAACCCAAAATCTTTTGCATGTATTCTTTCTTCGGGTTGGACGTCGTATGGGAGATGATCTTGTAACCTTTTCTTTTCTTGGTTGTACTCCCTTTCTTTTCTCTCGTGATAAACGAATTAGAGAAAGATGCTCTTCTCAGGATACATATGACGACCAGAGAATAGAGGTTATATATAGACTACGGCAGGGACCATGAGAAGAAATTAGGTTTAGGTCTCCTAACGGGTCTAGGTATCCCGTGTTCAGTCCGAACACACAATCCATGCTTGTTAACGATAGCTCGGTCCACTTGTAATGCCTGTTGTCCGTATTACGTATTTTTAAGAATACGTGTATGTATTTTTTCTGTATTGCATGATTCCTTGTTTAGCTTGCATCATTGGCTTGGTTATTTCTTGGCTTGGTTATTTCTTGGCTTGGTTCGGTTTTCTTTGGTTTATCATGGACCAAGGGTGAACCCCTACCTACCACCACCATTCATATTTATTACGCCTTCTCTTTTCTCTCTCTTCATTTATCATCTTCTTCTTCTCATTTACTTCCTTACCTACCAGAGAGAAGAGAGAGAGGTCTAGGCAAGTGCAACTTGCTTCATGGAGGAACTCTAATTTTATTGCTTCATTCTCTTTCTTACAACATTTTAACTTACTTTAGAACTTGGCATTTTCACTTTCCATGGCTAGATTCTTCTAGATCTAAGTTTACTTTATTTTCAGATTTCTTAGGTTTTGATCTACTTAATCCTGTTATTTCTGAGTTTTGAGGGTTCTATGTTGTAGAGAATCTCGTTCTACCCCATTTTGACTTATGGAAGTTCCGATTTGGGCTCCGGATGAAGGTTTTGTGTAGTTTGGAAGCCATGGTTGCTTGGCTCCTCTTCTCGGACAAGTGGAGAAGAAGAGCAGTACTTGGCCGCATGAATCCTCATGCGGCAAGTCTCTGGCCGCATGGCCTTTCTAGCCGCATGAGACTCGTTCGAGCTCAGCCGCATGGAAAGTCCTTCCTAGCCGCATAAGACTTGCTTGAGTACTTGACCGCATGAATCTTCATACGGCAAGTAATTGAGCCGCATAGCCTTTGAGCCGCATAAGATTTCTCATCCCGCTGGCCGCATGAGACTTGACCCGGATCCAGCCGCATAGCCTTGCTCAGACTCAGCCGCATGAGCCCCTGTTATCTTGAGTCGCATGGACTTCATGCGGCTAGCTTTCAGCCGCATGAGTTCCTTCGCACCCAACCGCATATGTATCGCCCTTGCTCAGCCGCATAGGACTTCGTCTGATCATAGCCGCATATGCTGTTGAACTTCGGCCGCATGGCGATTGCTCCCTTCGCAGCCGCATAAGCTGACTCCCCTTCGTCCGCATGAACCCGTCTTTCCAGCCGCATGCGCCTTGGGCTCCCTGAGCCACATGAGCGTGCAGTTCCAGCCGCATGAACCTGTATTGACCTAGTCGCATGGACTCACTCCCCTTGAACACCTGTGTCCTGTCTTGTTATATTATTATTATTATTATTATTATTATTATTATTATTATTATTATTATATATTTTTATGTCCATTTTATATCCTTACGCCTTTTGTCCTGAACTTGAATCATGAATTTATTTAGTATGTTTAGAATTGATAATTGAGCATGACATGACAGTGACCCATAGCGGTGCACTCCTGACATTACTAACCTGACATGACTTGATAGTGGCCCATTGTGGTGTACTCCTGACAAGTACACCTGACATGATATATCTGATAAGTTGTTGCGACGGCTACCTGACATGACATGACCTGTATAATTAATCTTGGACACCTTGGGCGATTGTGCTTGTACAAATAAACCAGTCCTGTCTTGTATCATGTCTAGGAGGGGACTCCTGAGTACCACGGTCAGGAGTACCTACTGAAATGGACTAAGGCTAATAACTAGATTAATACACTAGTCATAAAGAGTTCTCCCAGCTACAGGCAATCCCGTTACCTGGGCACGCCTTGGGATCTGTAGCCTGCCGTCGAGTAGGGCACATTTCCAGCACACTGTCATGTGTTGCACCCTTCAAGCTACCTAAGAGTACATTTATTTTCTGGACGATGTACCCACCTGAATTCAACTCTAATTCTTTTAACCCGGGTAACCTTGATGGACTGCAGGGCTTGTGGCTGTGGAGTAATCTCACTGCATCTTGTTAGTAACTAGGCCTGTGATAATCCTAGTTAGTTAAAGTATCAAGCCGTAATTCTTGTTTGGCCGTGATATGATTGAATGGAGTCTAACCTGTCTAGCATTGTCCTGATCCTGTTCCAGACTACTGCATGACCAGAATGCTTGTATTTATTTTACCGATAAATGGTGAGAATTCCAAGTTCTGTTCAGACGAAGGGTTACAACCCCGGTCCTTGTTTGGTTTACGGGTTGTAACCTGGTTCTCTGAATAGTTCCATGGTTATCTCGTCGTATATCATCCTGATGTATTTTTTTATTTATTTATTTCCAGTTCTTACCTTTATTTATAATTGTGCTGATTGCTGGTTTTAGTTCCTAACTGAAGCTTCCTTGTGGCACTTGCTCTTTCTGGGATCTGACCCAGCTGGTTTTGTATGGCCAGATTTTGGAGCAGCTCCAGAGGATCTACCGACCTCCCAACCAGATGGTGGCCACTAGACGGAACCCTGGCAACGAGTGGGTTATTTTTGGCTCTCCCACTCTATTGTAAAAATATTCTTTTGAGGCGTTTAGCCGACGAGCACCTGTTTAGCTCGATTGCACTTACTTACTGTCTGCCTACGGGCTGTAACATGATTAACAGATCCTAGGGTTGATCATGTATGACTAAACTCTTGCTAGTCCTGACATTTTGTAATGACTAGCTTCATGATCAACTGAATATGTAATGTTTGGGACGCCTTACTATTGTATATTTAATGATCATACATCTTGTGACTTTTACTTACTTGCTTGTGATTGAGACACTAGGCTTGTTCATGACCTTAAGAGACTGTTGGCTTGTAGATAAACCCTCATGTATCTAGACAGCCGTGACCGTATAGCGAGATGGATTCCATTTCATATACGTAGCTGGCTATGTCTGCCCCCGCTCTCCAGTATTTTGGTTCTGGGGCGTGACACCACTAAAGAGCTATTGTTGTACTACCTTCCTAATCTCAAATTACGTTTATGGGCTCCTTCTTATTATATGCTAGTTTGTCTCCCCATGTAAAAATATCGAATGTCCGTTAATCAAAATAAGTTACTGACAACTACATTGATCGATATATTTTATCCTTAGGTAGTACCACTCAACTTTATTTGTCATGTCGGATATATTTCACCTACAGGGTTTATATGACAATTCTTATGAGTTTCTTAAGGGGACATCATCAACCCGATACATCGGGATATGAATTTCTTTTATAATTAACAACCCATCATACACATAACGCCATTACCTAATACATAGAGGTTATTAACTCATTATGAATCTTACTCTTTATGAATCAAAGTAATACACACTACATATATATGTATGATATTATATTCGGATTAAGAGCATAAGCATCCATAATAACTGAGGTACCTATTTTTTACTACTAAAATATGCTCTATTAGCGACGTAATTTAGCGACGTTAGTGAAAACGTCACTAAATTTTGTAAATTAGCGATGTTTACGTAAAACGTCGCTAATCGTCGCTATTAGCGACGAAAATAGCGACGTGCCAGCGACGTATATTAATTAAATGAGCTTTTCGTCGCTAAACGTCGCCATTACGTCGCTAATAGCGACGAATTTAGCGACGTTTCTCACAACGTCGCTAATTTTTAATTAAAGACCCCTCCGATTCATTTCCCCCATTTTTACTCTCTCTCCTCACTTTCCCCTCCGGTGCGGCGGACTCTTCTCCCTCTCCGGTACGTAACTCCCCTCTTTCTTTTTATTTTGGTTGTTGGTGGTTGGGGGGTGCGGGTGGCTCGGGGGGAGGGACAGGGGGTGTGGATGGTTGGGGGGTGAGGGGGTGGCTGGGCGGAGGGGCAGAGGAATACGGGTGGTTGGGTCGTGAGTGGGGGTGGCTGGGGGGAGGGGTAGGGGGGATGCGGGTGGTTGGGTGGTGAGTGGGTGGTGGTAGGGGGTGAGGGGCAGGGGGTGAGTGCGGCTGGAGGTGAGGATTGGGGCTGGGGGGGAGGGTTAGGGTTAGGGTTAGGGTTCGGGTTCGGGTTAAGGTTAGGGGTGGTAGGGGGAGGTGCAGCGGGGGTGGGGGGGCTGGGGGGGTTCGGGTTAGGGTTAGGGGTGGTAGGGGGTGGGGCAGGAGGGTGGGGGGGCTGGGGTAGGGAGGGGGCAGGGGGTGAGGGGTGCTGGGGAGGGGAGGGGAGGGGGGTTAGGGTTAGGGTTACATATCATTTGCATATGATGCCGATCCGATACTGCCGATACCGATTTTGTTTGGAATGTCCTAATCCGATACTGACCGATACCCGATACTGTCCGATAATTTACTAAAAGCATGTAAAATAGGAGGTAGCTTAGTTGTCTGGTTGACCTAAATTTGTAATACTTTTATGGCCTAGTGGTCTAGTTTGTTGATTATGACACTTAATTTTTATATATACTTTTGTGGTCTAGCTAGTAGTCTGGTTTGGTGATTATTTTTGTATATACTTTTGTGGCCAGGTAGCTTAGTTTCTATTTCATATTTGTATTTGTTTTAATTTTCTCTAATATTTGTTTTTTCAGATATGGCTCGACGTGGATCCTTTGGTACCGGTGCTGGTGGGAGTCGACGAGTAGGACGGTCTCCATCTACCGCTCCTCCTACCGGGTCCTCCTCATCCCCCTGCATTCCAGTATACACTAGCGGTCTAGTCGCTGGCAGTGGCTCCACACCCGGCTCTAGCAGTTCCCGGATAGGGCCTTCTACTTCTACGCCGCTAGTACCGTCGAGTATTCCAGAGGCCGACCCCACTATTAAGGAGGAGGCCGAGGCCGAGGCCGAGGCCCACGCCGAAAGCGAGGGCGAGGGCGATGGTGAGGCCCACACCGAGGGCGAGGCCGAGGTCGAGGGGCAGGCTACGGTCTGGGGCAGGGGGCGGGGCAGGGGCATGCTGCAACTCCCATTTGAGACAGATCCTCCGTGTCGCCCGGAGGGGGATCTGAGGTTGGAGATTTGGGCCTGTACGTACTCGGGCCAGGCGGTAAGTAAAATTGTTGTATTTAATTTGTTTAAATTTATTATAAACTTGTTTAATAAATTTTAATTTCTATTTTACAGGTATTATCCCTTCTCTGTACATCGGTTGCTGGGTACATTCCTGCGGCAGAACTACGGAAGGGCCTGGATCAACTGGAGGGATGTCCCGGCCGACAAGAAGGCCTTCTAGTTTGAGCACTTCTCGGTACGTAAAATTTTATTTCCTTTTAATATTTAATATGTTACGTCATAACTTACGTACTACTATGATTTTTTCAGCGGACTTACTTCTTCCCTCCCCACCGCGCCGTTGCTGTCGTGTCTATTTTTTCCTGCGTCGCCAGCAAGCTCATTAGGGATGCGATCCTCGACCAAAAGGATCGCGAGCGCCGGGGATAGCCTATTCAGGGCTGGATCTCTGTCGCCGATTGGGCGACAATGAAGCGGAGATTCGAGGAGGGAACCTACAAAGGAAAGTTCGCGAAGAATAAAAGATCACGACAGACGGGGTCGCAGTGGTGTGGTGGGTCACGGTCCATCATGGATTTCTTCACTCATATGGTAAATATCTCGTTGTATACCCATAAATAATACTTTATAGTAATATATTTCTTTCAACTTAACTGACAAATCGTATAATAATTTTGTAACATGTTGACTCGGGAGAGGACCCAAATATGGTGACCTTGTTCCTCGCTACGCACACGAAGGGGGAGCAGTTCGTCGACGACATGGCCCAGGACACCTACGTAAGTTTTACTTAATGCTAGTTCATTACTATTAATTTTTAGTTACGTAGAGAATTCATATAGATGTTATTTCTAGGCCGAGTTTTTGAGGCTAAGGGAGGCCGGGTCGACACAGTCAGAGGGAGCTGGAGCTAGCACTTCTTAGTAGCCCCCGGCCGTCGCAGCTCAGTTAGATGACGAGCTGTGGATAAGGGCCGTTGGTGGCATACATAGGGGTACGTACTATAGTACGGGCTCCTATTGTGCCTTCATTGCATCACAGGCCTTTAGGACCGCCACTAGTGTGCCCGGCCCCGCACAGACTGAGGAGTCGTTGTTAGCCCAGCAGAGTATCGATGCGCAGATCGCAGCTCTGCGTGACGAGATGCTACAGAGGATGGCAGCGTCGCAGTCGCATCTGCAGCAGCTTACGGATGATCATGCGCTCATCTCTCGTTATGAGAGGCTTGAGGAGACGACTGAGATGCTACGACTGATTTCCTGTGCTACGCAGGAGACTACGAAGCGGTTGGTCGAGCAGATGCAGCAGTTCCACGAGATAGCTACGGAGCGACCGTCTGGTAAGCTGAGAGCATCGTCTACTTCCGACGGTGCACAGGAGAACACGCTCGTTAGCCTGCCACCGGAGGAGTATCAGACGATCCTTGCGTTGCGGCGATAGTCATCTGGTGGCGCTCCTCCTCCAGCTCCAGCTCCAGGCGATCAGTAGTTTTGTTTTTGCATTTTTGGACTTTGTACTTTATATTTTTTACTTTGTACATATTTGAGGATATTGGATTTTATTCTTTATATTTGTACCTTATTTTATTCGTTGAGGATATTATTTGTTCTTTATATTTCTTGTCTATTCTGGATTGTATTGTGCATGCCGGTGTTGAGTGTTCCACCGAAGAGGTCAACGAACCCAGGGATTGGATTCTGTATTTTGGATTAGATTGGATTCTATATTTTGGATCGGATTGGATTCTGTATTTTGGATTGTATATTTGCATTCAGGATTCTATATTTTTTTCTTTATTTTTTTCAATTTAGCGACGTTTATATGCGTCGCTAACATTTAGCGACGTTTCTATACGTCGCTAAAATCGTTGCTAAATTGCTGACGTGGCAATCAATCTGATGTCACCACATCTTCGCAAAAACGTCGTTAATGTGTCGCTAATCGGCGACCACAAGGAAATGTCGCAAATAACGTCGCTATTTAGCGACGTTATGACCGTCGCTAATTTACGTCGCCATAGCGACATTTTGCGACGCTTTTTCGATTAGCGACACGCTTTTTTTCGACGTTTCCAGGACGTCGCTAAAAATGTCACTAACATAAATTATCGACGTTTTGGCCGAGATTAGCGACGTTGATAAACGTCGCTAATCTGACAAATTTTTGTAGTGTCTAATGTAATCAGTACAAAGAGAACAACCTCAAGTGGTCCTGTACAATACACACAAAGTGTACTAGTATAAACCTATAGTCAACATAGACGAATGCCAGATTACACTACAACCTTACTAATGGTTTGTCCAAATCCATCTAGGTTGTGAACCATTTATATATTCTATAAGGGTCTGATAATATGATCTTTTGCGTGTCATCACATACCATATTATCTACAATATAGAATATAAGACACTTACATAAATATATAACAAATATAAAATGCCAATATTTTCCCATGTGATTCTCATTCAAAAATAATAAGAAAATATAGTTAATACAAAAGTGATGCTTTTAGTATATAACCCTAACAATATACTACTCATAAAATTATGTCAGTCTGGCACCATACTCTATGTTGATCTGATATCTATTCCAAACTAACCATTCTGTGGTGATCCTGACAACCACAAACATAACTTTTACTTACTCAAGTCCGACACTTAACCAAACCGACTCATTCCCATCAACATATGGTTTCTCGATCCAATCCATTCCATTTCGTACAATGTTTCCTTCCCACTTCCAACACATTACTCAAATCTTATTAATAAATTTGTTATCCTTTCGATGTTCCTATACACAACATTCCTACATACGTGATATCATCCAATAAATCGACTTGCTATATTGATGCAACAAACATCGCCCATATCGACTTGCTGTACTGACGTAACAAACATCACATGGTGCTACTCGGTATCATCAAAAATTCTTAGAAATACATGTAGTAGTCACACACAATATTATATAGACTTACTGTATGGAACGTCTAGTGTAGCATCAACTAGAGTCCAGAGTCATTTGATTACAAAAGCAACTTAGAATTGAAACAAAACAAAATGAGTATCCGAAGAAGTGAAACCGAAAGCTCTGATACCATTATGTCATGCCCCGACTCCGATATGGCGAAAGTCAGCCACTGGGCGTGATATCGTACGAGTCTATATTGCACTTGTACAAAGCAAGAATATAAAATAGTATGGTGTATCTCGAAATGGCAACATTTGCAGCAAAAGAAATATAATCATAAGAAAGTCACACAAAATATACAAAATAAATATCTTTTATTGATAAAACAACAAATTACAAAGGCTCTTAATAGTCCCATGAATATGCCAAGTTGGTTCACAACACTCAGGATCTCTCTTGCTCATAAAGGATCTCGTCATTCAATACATCATGTCTTCTATATCCAAGCAAACATCATCTGCCGAACATCTTCATGTTGCTAAATTTGAGCTCCAGCGCCCCAGTCGATCAAATGAATCTACACACCTGGAGAGTTGGGTATTAGTAGATATCGTGTACTGGTGAGTGGAAAAAATCACTCGCCTAAACCGATACTAAGTAATAAAACATACAATTTAAGTGATGATCTTTCTATTAGAACTAGATTGATTACAATTCATATCCATGGTGTACACTAGAAGAAGGAAAGCATGTTAACATGTACGAAAGTAAGCATGTTATACTTAGTAGCATAAGTAAAACATGAAACATACTGAACTATGTCACCTAATAGTGACTTCTTACCAACACCAATGTACTCACACTTGTACTGTTGCAGGGTGAATATTTACCACCCCTACATAAGACATATGTTAGGATGACACCGATCTATATGAAGGTCACTAGCATTCCGAGCCATATTTGACTACATCTCGTGATAATACTTCGATCACTTTGTGCTCAGGTAGCTAGCCTAACCGAAGGTCCCGAATACCCAATACGTGCTCTGAAGCACCATAATTTTCACCTAGGCCGAACGGTCCTGGTATCTCGATGATTCATTCGAGAAAATCAAACCTTGTGCATAGGTTAATCCATGTTCATGACCATGTCAATGCATGAATAGCTGACTACAAACAATACATGGTACCGAAACATAAGCTCCACTTTGCGCCCTTTGAGCCCGAGCCCGAGTCCGAGTCCGAGTCGCTTAGCTCCATAAGGGAATTATCCTATAAGCATGACAAAAAGTATTAATGCTTCTTTGTTGGTTTAGCCTTCTTTCCACTAGAAAAATGCCCCCACATGGCACCCATGTGCCTTTTCATAATTCATGTGATCTTTCAACACAAGCAAAGCTTTATATAGAGATACCATCCATTTGGTTTTTCTAATGTGGGACTATCTTTCTAGTTTCTAAAGCAAAACACCAACAACAACAAGCAAAAATACCAACAATCCCCCATATATCTCTATATATGGTTTGAGCGTTCCCTATAGTGACCGTCCATTATGCATTAGGATAGATGTCGCTACGACTTGAATCTTCCCGTATGGGTTAAATGACAGCATGATTCAAGAATAGAATAAGCCTTGAATTCTGTACCATAACTGCAATTCTTCTCACTCACATAATAACATCAACTGTGCTTCTAGCTGCATATTAAAGGCCTTGTACCAGCCTGGTTTTAGTGTATGTATCTTGGGTGTCTACAAAATTTCTCTCAAGAGACGACCTACAACTCTATCCATACACTCTAGGTGAGTTATTTTAAAGAGTCTTTGGCATAAAGTATTTTGCTTCCTTGCGGTGCTACACCGCTATGACATGGCCCGAAGCCAAAACATTGTCTCATGTGGTGTCATACAACCTGTAGCATGAGGCCCAACCTCTTTGTAGTACCAAACTACCCAGTATGAAGCCTTTTGCTTCTTTGTGGTGTTACGCCGCCGTGAAAAGGCTTGCAAAGCCGAGGTACTACCTCATGTGGTGTCACCCACTGTAATATGAGGCCCATCCTCTTTGTAGTGTTGCCTACCACTCTTCATCATACAACATTAGGCCCTCTTGCTTATGTGCGGTGCTACGCCGCGGTGACTTAGCCCGAAGCTGAGGCTTTACCCTCACTAGGTACCTTATGTAGTGTCACCCTACTGTAGCATGGAGTGCTACGATCCTTTGTAGTGTTGTTCTACCCTTGCTTCCTATAAAGCACGTCAGACATCCCAGATACCCAAGAACTCATTAAGGCTTCCAAGTCATCCTCCCACAGGACTTTGTTCTTTGCAAAGAATAATCAGTAGACTATAGTGGTTCTGGGTTAATAACCCCGCAACATACCAAAGGATTGCCCACTACTTCTGATATTCTTCCAGTCAATGGTCCTTCTTTGAACTAAAAGTTAGATGCCTAGTAGATTTCTCTTTGAACTAATAGCATAAAACTTTATAATAGAATTACAAAGACACAATATTAGAGTGTCTTCAAGCCCATCTTACTTGCCGTGTCTTCAACCAGCTGGCGTTTGAGACCTTTGGTGAACGGATCTGCCAGATTCTCCTGACTCTGAACATCAACTACGGCAATGACTCCTCTTTTAATAAGATTATTTACCGCCCTGTGCCTTAGACGCACAGTCCTCTTCTTGCCATTGAAAAGGTCATTCGATGCTACCGTTGCAGTTGTCTGGATGTCGCAGTATATCGGTACCACCGATATTTGTGCACCAACTATTGGAAGATCATACATGAGCTCCCGAAGACACTCTGCTTCCTCCGCTGCAGCCGTCAGTGCATAAAACTCAGACTCCATAGAAGAATGAGACAGCATACTCTTCTTCTTCGACTTCCACGATATATCAGCTCCACCCATGGAGAAAACATATCCTTCTATGGACCTTTCACTCTCTACTTCTGAGCACCAGCTTCCATCACTGAAGCCTTCCACTATTTTTGGATCTCCGCAGTAGTGCACTGAATACTTCTGAGTCCTTTTGAGTATCTCATAGCCCTTTTCACAGCATTCCATTGCTCTACACCTGGATTACTCGTGAACCGACTCAGCATCCCCACGACAAAAGCTAAGTCAGGCCTTGTGACAATAGTCGCATACATCAAACTCCCGATAACGCTTGAGTACTCCAACTGCCTGACGCTTTCCTTTGGATTTGGCTTCAGCTTCTTGTCACACCTACAAGGCGTATCGATCCCTGGAAGATCCTAATACCCATAGTGTGTGAGCATCTTCCTAATATAAGGAGACTTTGACAATGCTACTCCAGTTTCTGTCCAGATGATCTTTATCTCCAGGATAATATCAGCTTCCCTTAAGTCCTTCATGCTGAACTTAGATGAGAGGAACTTCTTTATCTCAGTGACACTTGCTAGATCTGTACCCAAGATCAGCATGTTGTCTACGTAGAGACAAATGACAACTCTTCTCCCATCAGCAAACTTTGTGTACACACACTTGTCCATCTTGCTGACCCTGTAGCCATTTGATCTTATGACTTTATCAAATTTTTTATGCTACATGTTGGTTTTGCTCTTTCAGGCAGATCGGCCAACACCCATGTGTTGTTGGAGGTTATCGAGTCGTACTCATCATTAATAGGCTCCTTCCAGAAGACAGCATCTCTGGTCTTTATTGCCTCATCATAGGTAAGCGGGTCTGCTTCTACATGATAGGTGACGAAATCCTTTCTGAAGTCCTTCTGTCTCCTTACTCGATTAGATACAGGTTCTGTGAGTTATGGTTTAATAGTTTTTTTCTGAAGCAATAACATCTTCTTAGACTACCACTTCGTAAGGAACTTGAGCCTCCTGTACACTCATATTGTTCTCCGGAATGTCCGCAAGAATAATGTTCTTATGCCTTACAAATTTATCTTCAATGAATTATGTATCGCGAGATTCAATGATATGATTTGACTCAATATCAAGGAACCTCCGAGCATCACTCTTATCAGCATAACCCAGGAATATAGTCTTCGTAGTCCTTGTTCCCAGCTTATGAATCTTCAAATCCGAAAGCTTCACATACGCCAGACACCCCCACACTCGAACGACATTCAAGTTGGGTCTGACCTTGAACCAGAGTTCATAAGGAGCGACTTCTGAAGTTGTATACGACACTCTGTTCAATATAAACATAGCTGTAAGCACTGATTCACCCCAGAAGCAATTTGAAAGACCCGCAGTTAACAACATTGAGTTCATCATCTCTATTAAGGTTTTGTTCTCCCTTTCTGTAACACCATTTGATTGAGGGGAGTACGGAGCAGTTGTCTCATTGATAATTCCATGTTCTCTGCAGAACGATGCGAATTCATGAGACCTATACTCGCCACCTCGATCACTTCTGAGTCTCATGAGTTGTTGTCCGATTTGACGCTCGGCTTCAGCTTTGAAGTCCTTAAACTTCTCAATTGCTTCATCTTTAGACTTGAGCAGATAAACGAACGCATACTTTGAGAAGTCGTCGATGAAAGTAATAAAATACTTCATTCCAGCCTTTGTGGAGAACAGTTTGAAGTCACAGATATCTGAGTGCACCAACTTTAGAATATCTATACTTCGGTTTACCCGCTTGAACGATTTTCTAGTGATCTTTGTCTGTGCACAGACCTCACAGTTCTTTAACTCCTTACCCCCATATTTGGAGATAAATCCTAGACTAGACATCTTGTTTATTCTTTTACAATGAACATGTTCTAGTCTATTATGCCACAACTCAATAGAACAAGAAGGAGTTACAAGTTGAAGTTTGAACATCCCTTCGGTGCAAAAGGCCTTCCTGAAGTATGTTCCTTTATAGGACATAATGACTTGACCAGCGTTAATGTCCATCCTCAAGCCTGCATTGCAAAGCAGGCTTCCCGAGACCAGGTTCTTAGCTATAGCAGGTACATGCTTCACATTCTGAAGCATCATCAACTTCCCCGAAGTCAGTTGCAATTCCACCATCCCGATCCCGTGTATATCAGCTTATGTCTGGTTTACCACATAACCTTCTTGGAAACAGGTTGGTACGTGGTAAACCACTCCTTCTTTGAGCAAACATGACACGATGTCCCAGTGTCTATCCACCAGTCCATGTCAATTATAGCTGAGTCAACCTGCACAATAATAGCAACAAAGTTAGCCTCACCTTGCTCCTTTTATTTTGGTTTTTCTTTGCAGTCCCTCCTCCAGTGGCCTTTCTTGCCACAGTTTAAATAAGTCCCAGGTTCTTTAGAATTGGGCTTGAACTGAGCCGAGTTTACCTTCAGATGGTGAACATCTTTCTTCTTTTGGTAGGAAGCATTCTGCTTCCATTTAGAATTTTCTCCTTGCACCATGTTAGCCTTAGCCATCTGCTTGGACAAGGCGTCCACTTTGAGTTGAGCCTTCAACTCGTCTTCAATATGTATCCAATGCATGTGGCATTCCAGATCTACTTTCATCTTCTTACGGTGCATGTCCACGATGAAGTTGCTCCACCCAGGTGTGAGTTTGGCGACAATACCTCCAATAACAAAAGTATCAACCAATGGCATGTCGTCATCCGCCAGCTTCTGACGTAACTTTAGAAACTCCTTGACTTGAGGCAACATGGTTTTTTCGTCCTCAAATCGCATCCTCTAGACCTTTTCGGTCCCGTAGATCTTATTTATGTTCTCATCTGCCTTGTAGAGATTCTCTACAGACTCCCAGACGCCCTTTGCATTGATCGTCTTGTTGTATGACTCCGCTAGAGAGTCCTCCATCAAGTTCTGGATCAACAACTTGCAGAGGTTGTTATCCCGTCTCCACTTCGACTGCAAAGCCATGGCTTCAGTAACCCTTCGAGCATTTTCACCCTCTGGAATCAAAGGCTCAGGATTTGTTAACACATAGTCGATGCTCATGAGTTGAAGATTAAGGCTGCCCTTTCTCGTCCAGACGTTGAAATGCTTCCCGTCAAACTTCTCAAGTTTAAAACATGTATCGAGAAGTTGTGCACAGTTGTTCTCCATCAGATCTGAATTTTGTTTTGAGATTATTGTTCCCGAAACAGATCGTTTGATGAAAATCTTTATCTCTTATAAAGAGGGAGATGGATAAAAGCAACTTTGCAGGAGAAATATAGATCACCGCAATTCTGCTGATCGTTCTCAACCAGATTTGATGCAACGAAGATGAATAATCGTTCTCAACCAGAGTTGATGCAACGAAGATGAATAATTGTTCTCAACCGGAGTTGATATAATGAAGATGAATACTCGTTCTCAACCAGAGTTGATGTAACGACTTTGCTGGGGTGATAAAGATCATCGTTGCTCAAAGCAAGATTTGCCCTATTACGATCTGCTCCCATGAACCAGCAAGTTTGAAAGAACTTCTGGAGCACTCGTTGTCACCTCCTTTCATGAACTCAAAGAACTCCAATGGCAGCGGCGACACAACTCTCTTCGTCCCTTTATTTTAGCGTAAGTCCTCAATAAAGACACGAAGAGAGTATTTATAGAGAAGGGCCGAAACCCTAATCTTAAGCCTAGCCGTAACTGACTGCGAAAAGATAGGATCGAATAATGGAAAGATTGAATGAATTAAATTCAAATCCCATAAAAGATGAGCTGATTAATTGACTCAATCTTTTCATAACTGCTTAAATCTTTCAATCAGCCACATCATACGCCACCTGTGCCCCAATGCCCGCCCAGCATGTCAACTTGTGCGCCAACGTGCAGCTGCACAGATGCACAACACAACATCGCAGAATCTCTACACGCAGTAACGCAACACAGCAAATCTGTGCGCAGCCACACATCAATACAGCATAAACGTACAGAAGCTCTGCAACGTGGCCACGTAGCAGCACTGTGGTTCCTGCACAGCTCCTGTGCGACCCCTGTACATGCACCTGCGCATGCGACTCGCATAGAGACGAGCGCATGAGCACATCAACTGGGCACAAGGCGCCTTGAACCAATGCTGAATCAGCCATATCAAATGCCACCTGCACCCCAATGCCTATCTAGTACGTCAACCCGCGTGCCTGTGCGTAGCTGCACAGATGCACAACACCACATCATAGCATCTTTGCGTGCAGCAACGTGACACAGCAGCTCTGCGTACAGCCGTGCAACAACGTAGCACAGATGCACAGAAGCGTATAATCTAAGTATACAGTAGCTCAACAGCACGGCCGTGCAGCAGCACCGTGGCTCCTGTGCAGCTCCTGTGTGGCCCCTGCGCATGCAACTCGTGTAGCGCAAAGTGTGCTAACAAAGCGGCACTTTGTGCCCTTTGAGCCCGAGCCCGAGCCCGAGTCTGAGTCCAAGTTGCTTAGCTCCATAAGGGAATTATCCCATGAGCATGACAAAAAGCATTAATTCTTCTTTGTTGGTTTAGCCTTCTTTCCACTAGAAAAATGCCCCCACATAGCACCCATGTGACTCTCCACACTTCATGTGTTCTCTCAACACAAGCAAAGCTTTATATAGAGATACCATCCATTTGGTTTTTCCAATGTGGGACTATCTTTCTAGTTTCTAAAGCAAAACACCAACAACAATAAGCAAAAACACCAACACACAACCTCCCAAGCGGAGCCCTCTCTTCTCCCGTATCCCTCTCGGTGAGTATCTCCTCTTTTCAATATTTTTGTCCACATTTTAAATTTTTTCCACTAAAATTTTATGGGCTAGTTATTGGGGATTCACTATTTTAGTTTGGTAAAGTCATTATCAAGTTGATGACAGAATTTTATGATTATGAATTTCACATTTCCATAGATCGAATGTGTGTGAAACCTATAGGTTTCTAATATATCCTAATAATTATTATGAATATCATGATCATGACTAAAATTTAGGCATACACACAAAAACTTTTAGGCATCCCATGATCATGACTGAATTCTATGATTATGAATTTTATGTTAGTTTCACATCGAGTATATATGCACACAAAAACTTGCCATCAAGCATTTCCCAAGTACACCGCAAACTATCGAATTATATGAGTTATCCTAAGAAATTTCATGATTAATGCCACTATCAATGACATCTTTAAATATTTTGAAATCTTCAAACAAGTGCAAGACATAGCGATCTTCTTTTTTTCCACGATATTGATTAAAAACATATTTGGATTTAGTTAATCAAATTACATAATATCTTTAAGTTTTTTTGCCTTTGTAATCAGCTCAAATGGATTTTATCAAGATATATGTTGTAATAAAATTCATTGCTATGTCCAACACTTGTTATTCGTGTCTAATTGTCGAAAATAATAATGGACTTAGTTTCTTTGTTAGTATTTTGTTGCTAAATCTTAAAACTACATAATTACCGAATAATGTGATGTAAATAAAAAAATTGAATTGAAAATGTTATAAAAATGTTGAAACTAATATGCTATGATGATTATCATAGTATATTAGTTTAACTACAAAATTAAAAATATTATAAGAAAGTTGTATCTAATTAATGCATATTGTTTGAATATATATATATATATATATATATATATATATATATATATATATATATATATATATATATATATATATATATATATGTGTGTGTGTGTGTGTGTGTGTGTGTGTGTGTGTGTGTGTGTGTGTGCGTGTGTGTGTGTGTGTGTGTGTGTGTGTGTGTGTGTGGATGATGAAGAAAATCGATAAAAAAGAAAAGAAAAACTATAAGGAGATTTCAAAGAGGTGGATCTTGTGAGGGAGCATATCTACTAGAAGGGATTCATATAAAACTATAAGGAGTAAACAGCTCAAGGAGAAGTTTTGTTTTGGCAATAACATAAGTCCTCCTTTAATACGGAGGTGGGAGAGTCCACTCCCGAAGATCACTTTGAATATCGATAACGAAATCTTGCACGGGAGGTGATATTTGCTACGACCGGGCCTAGTTTGATTTGGAGGATCCAAAACCTAATACAAAAAAGTTCTATGATAGGTTCAAGGATGTCGATACTTTATTATACCCGGGTTGACTCATTTTGTCTTGCAGGTGCTGATGTAACTGTTGAACATCAAGTCTAATTTTAACCTGACGCAGGAATAGGACCGAATAATTCAGTTTGTTAGAGAGTTCTTGCCAAAAGGATCGAAGGACTTACCAGAAAATTTTTATAAGTAGAAAATGATGATACAAAAATTAACTCGAATTAGGCTACAAAAAGATCGATTGTTGTCGAAACGACTACAAGTTGTACTACAAGAAGAACAAGGATAAATATAGATATATTTTCTACCCAGAATGGTACAAGCCAATTTAGGACAAAGAAAAGTCATCTGCTGAGGAAAGTTGTGTCCCTACAAGTACATGCATTTTTTGTCGATCACAAAGAGGCTGCAAAGGATGTATATGTCTGCAAATATAGCACAACTTCCTAAGGAAAGTTGCATCACTATAAGTACCAGTGTTGCAATATTTGGTTGCCAATCCGCTGGTCGTTACTGTTTAAGATGTGCTACATTGATGTTCGATGGCGTCATCAAACGCGACGTTGTAGTGACATCTTAACGACTTTTCTTTACTCAAGGATAACTTACGTGTCACAAATATTAATAATATCGTAGCGACGCACAGGCAATATTTTATCTTGGCTTATCAATATGAGATGGTAAGGACGTTAGTGATGTTTAAATCTGACAATTATTCCTTTATGTTTCGGGACAGTAGAGATGCAATAGGGGAATAGAGGTTCTAGATGTTTGAATATCAGTTATCGACATCTTACTAGCATTATTAGAGCGTCGCTAACACTACCAGAATAAGTCATATTAGCGATGCAAGAAATTGTCGCTAAAATGACCAAAAATGTCGCTAAAACTGTTTACCGACGTATTTAGCGATATTTTCCTGTGGTCGCGGAAATCCATGTCGCTAACTGGCAAAACGTCGGTAATCGTTGCTCTTACCGACGCTTACCGACGTAATTAAACGTCGGTAATCCTAGTACTTTATCGACGTTCACCGACGCCCCGTCGGAAATATGACGACGTCCCAAACGTCGGCCAACGTCGGTGAATCCTGCAACAGTTAGCGATATATGTCTAGTTTTTATCGACGTTCACCGACGTTTACCGACGCCACCTTACGTCGGTAAGCGTCGGTATACCTGGTGATTTATCGACCTTTACCGACGTTTAGCTGCATCGCTAAGCGTCGGTAAACGTCGCTAAATTACAAAAAAAATAAATTACAGAATGTCCACAGAATCATATTTTCTACATGCAGTTCAATAAATAACAAAAAAATCACAAGCACATTTTCTTCCTGGGTTCGCCGTCACCTTCGGTGGAACACTCAACACCGGTACATCATAATATTATAACAATCAACGCAAACAAGAGTAAAAGTCTACAACCAACATATGATGAGATACCAACACAACGAACACTAAAATATCGAAAGTCAGTAAACGAATATCCAAAGTGTACAACCAATATCCACATGAATCCACAACCAATACAGAAAGTCTACACAAACAAATAATCCACAACCAATACTGAATCAACATAAACAAACACTGAAAAAACACTACAATCTAATAAAATAGTCCTAACTCGGACTACTGCAGATCTGGAGGAGGAGGGGCACCGCCGCGCCTAAAGGATAGGAACATCTCGTACTCCTCCCATGAAATCGTCACCGATGAAGAAGGTAGTGACGTCGGTGCAGTTGGAGGTAGTCGACGACGATGAAGGCACACCCGGAGGACAATAACGCTCCAACGCTGCTAGTCGATGGTGGTAGGAATCCATGGTTGATAACAGCCTCGTACTGCTATCAACCATCGAATCCTGCATCAACGTGAGCCTTGTAGGAACGAAATCGTAAAGCAGAATACAAAAGAGGGGGGGTGAATAGAGTAGGCAGTAGAATATTGCTAATAAAAAACTCGTTAGCAGTTAGATCACAGATATAATAATAATCACAAAATAAATAACAGTAATGAAAAGAGTGATCAGAAGGCAAATGCAAACACAGAGATTTATACTGGTTTCCCTCTTGTGAGGACTAGTCCAGTCAGAAGAACTCTAGCTTCCAGTTGAATCCATTATTAGAAAATCCCGTAAGTTTTCATACGAAGTCCTTGCAACTTCTACAGACACGAGCTTTGATACGAAGAACTCGACCAACTTCAATTGTGAAGAGTCAATCTTCAATCAAGCCTCCGATTACAATCGTTTTGAAACTTCTAGACCGTACCGCACTGACAAATCGACTAGAGGATTGTAACTGGCTTGGGATTTGCAAATGGAAACTTTTTAGAACTCTTTGGAAGAAACGTAAGCTTTAGAAGAGAAGAGATAAAAGTGAATTGGTGTGTTGAAATGATTGAAATCTTTTTCTATTTATAGTTTTTCCAAAGGCAGAACTCTGACAGAATTCGGACAGAACTCTTTGTAACCAACCGCAACTGAAGGGAGACCAAGTTCAAAATTAAACGTTCACATAACGTTCAACTTGGCCGAACTCTGGCCGAGTTCTGTCAGGGTTTGGTCAGTTAATTTTGTGAAAAATTGTTTTGGCTTTTTGAAAAAAATCCTTCAGAACATTTTTGTAAAATAGATATTTTTCAAAAACATAGGTCATTTTTAAAAAGATAGGTCAGTTTTGAAAAACGATTTCGGATAGCCTATTAGCTAGTACGACTTGGTTTAAAATGTATTCCTAGACTCAATAAAAATAAAAATTACATTATGTAAGGAAATACAATCTTGAGTGGCAAACAGAGCTTCGGTCATGAACTAAGTAGATATCCAATCTTGATCAGTGTCCAAAATGTCTTTAGTAGCTATCTGAATTGAGTCGTATATCGAGACAGAGTTTGATCAATTATTAAAATTAGGTTTGACCATGACTAATGTGCCAACAATCTTTCCCATTTTGATAATTGATAAACCTTGACCGATATAACATCTTGGTTTTGATCAATTCAAAAGTATACCGATTGTACTGAGATATAAAATAAAAATTGTTCATAACCTGTGTCCATGAAGATGTTAGATCTTATTTCTCCTCCGATGTCACTTAGGAAAATAATTGCAAAAGAGAAAGCTCCCCCGCAATAAATGCATAAGTAACAATCAGTGAAGAAACACAAAAAATAAGAAAAAAGACATTATTTCTAATATTATTTCTACACAGGCATGGTATAAACATTATAAACAGAATAAGATAAATAGATATGGTATAAACAACACAGGCATGGTATTTGTCACATGCAGTTTATATGGAAGCATAAAGAAAGATAATGTTATAATGAAGCTGAAACAAATAAAATGCTAAGCTGAATAAAAAACTAAACTGAATCATATGCCAAAACAGAGGCATAAAAACATGTCTATCAATGTCACAAATCATATCCAAAGTATAAAAGAGTACTGATACTATCTTGGAATGCTGGAGCATTTCCAAGTAAATATAAGACAAAGTCATCAGTCTCAAAAAGTAATATCTCAAAAATTATCCTCATCCTCATCATCATCGGCTGTAGTACCAATATGTCCAGATGGACCAGCTCCAGAAGTGCCAGCTCCAGAAGTATGTGGAGTAGCACCAGAAGTACGATACCAATCGTAAGCATTTCCTGGCTGGAACAGGGAGTGGACCGCCTCATCATCAATGAGGTAGCCAGATACAGAGGGGTCTCGAGGAAGAGAGCTAGCAGAGTGACCCGTCTGTGCAAATCTCAGATCGGCAAAGGAGTTGGCAATAGCCTGGAACCGAGTCACGTTATGGAACTCATCTTTCCTGGAGGTGTCAATGAAGAATGTCTGTATATCTGATAGATGCTGGTGAATACCCTCAAGGGTCATAGGATAAGACTGAAGAGGACCAGGTGCTGTGGGAGCAGGTGCAGTAGGTGCAGGTGCAGTAGATGGAGGAACAGTGGCAATATTGTGATGAGAAAGCTTGAGGAACTTGGGCTCAGGGTCCTGAGCACAAGTGGATAAGTCAATATCAAATATCTAAAAGATGCGTGGGATGATCATCGCATAAGAGAGGTTGCGGTCTCTTTCGCGACATCTACCCATCATCTGAATGATAGTCTTAGGGACAGAAAAAAGAATCCCCTTAAAAATATGATATAAAGCAGAAATCTCGAGTGCAGTGACATCATCTTTTTAAGTGGATTTTAGAAATGGAGTGGAATAGATGATGCGATGTAATTCATAGTTAAACAAGTTCAAGTTATTGGCCTTGAACTTTCCAGGACGAGCACGTGCGGGCGCACAAAGCTAATTCTTGAAACTAACGAGAGTCGTGCCCTCGGGGAAATCGAAGTCAGTAATGTCATCGAGCGGGACACCTTCATTTGGAAGACCAAGAATTTTTGCTAGCAATTTATCATTAAACTCGATATCTATACCGCTGACACGAGTTCTCACGGTAAAAGTGTCTAACACAAAATTACAGTAAAATAGTCTAATGGCATTAGTAGCTATAGGAAATTGTAAAGTAGCAAAGTGATGTAACCCTAATGCCTCAAAGTAAGGACGGTGGTCAGGAAATACAGTCTATTTGATCGGAGATTCGGTACATATCGTACGCCTAATAAAGTCGGCATACCAAAGTAAGGCTTGGTCGGGAGTTTTGAAATAAAACTCGTCTGATGCACCGTCATCCGATTGGACTGAAGAAAAGAGGGAATCCGTATGCGGATCAAAAGACGATGACTCTTCACTGGCATGGGTCTTCTTCCTCTTGAAAGGATTGAATCCCTTAGGCATTCTATCCCAAAAACTAGAAACCCTAATAATTTGAAAGTGGAGGAGAGAAGGAATTATACCTTCCGAGAATCAGGTATGCTGAAGAGAACGGAATTCTCTGCATGAATCCAAATTTTGGACGAAGATCTCCACGTAAATTGGAAGAAGGAAGGTGGAGAAGAACTAGGGTTTTCGGGCATTGCTGCTGCTGTTGATGTGGTTTTGGAAGGTATGAAGAAGATGGGGGCCTCGGGTTCTGACTGATATATGTATATACCCAATCGAACTCTGGTCGAATTCGGACCAAACTCGGGCCGAATTCGCCAAGGGTTCTCCTGGCTATAAAAAAAATTTGGGCCACATCTTTTTTATCAATTCATTTCAAAATTTTAATTCAGAGTTTAGTAATTTTAAATTTCAAATAATAAAATTAATATTATTTTATAAATTAATATTCTTTACTCAGCATCTGTTTCTGATTAGCTGTAGGAGTAATGTCCCAGCTAACGAAGGTTCACCGGAGAACTCTTAAATATCGCTTCGTTTTGACCGTAGTCGTGGTGACAGACAGACTCTTTTAGGCTTGTCTCGAAAACAGTTTTTGAGTATTGAATAAATTAATTAATAAAACAAAATTAATTAATATTATTGATATCTAAAATTTCTAATTTCCGACGTAAATAATTGAAACGATCTTTCGCTAGAGGTTTTGTGAGTAAGTCAGCTAATTGATTCTGTGTGTCTATGTATACAAGGTCTATATCTCCATTTTATTGATGATCTCTAAGAAAGTGATGTCGAATCTCGATATGTTTAGTACGAGAGTGACATACTGGATTCTGAGTCAAATTAATAGAACTAGTGTTATCACAGAAAATGAGTATGTGTGTAAAATGCAATCCATAGTCTTCTAAAGTTTGCTTCATCCACAAAATTTGTGCACAACAACGTCCTACGACGATATATTCAACCTTGGTTGTTGATAATGCGACAGAATTTTGCTTTTTGCTAAACCAAGAGACTAGAGCTTTTTCTAGGAAATGACATGTGCCGCTGGTACTTTTTCTATCTACTTTGCATCGGGTAAAATTAACATCAGAATAACTGGTTAGGTCAAATGACGTAGTTTTGGGATACCATAAGACGACAAAAGAAGTGCCTTTAAGGTATCGGAAGATACGCTTAACTGCGCACAGATGTGATTCCTTAGGATTGGCTTGAAAATGTGCACACAAGCAAACACTAAACATAATGTCTGGTTGACTAGCAGTTAAATACATTAAGCTACCGATCATACCTCGATACTTACGTATGTCGACGAGTTTGCCTTGTTCATCAATATCAAGCTTGGTTGAAGTTGCCATTGGAGTGCTAAGTGGCTTGACTGCTTCCAGGTCGAACTTCTTTAATAGATCCTTTGTGTACTTTGCTTGATTTATGAACGTCCTATTGTTGGTTTGTTTGATTTGCAGTCCGAGAAAGAATTTCAGCTCTGCCATCATGCTCATCTCAAACTCATTCTGCATACACTTTAAAAAATTTTGACAAAGAGATTCATCAGTAGATCCAAAAATAATATCATCTACATAGACTTGAATCAAAAGAATGTTGTTATTCAAAGATTTTATAAATAATGTAGTGTCAACCTTTTCTTTTGAAAAATCGTTATCAAGTAGAAAAGAGCTTAAACGATCGTACCAAGCACGAGGGGCTTATTTCAAATAATATAAGGCTTTCTTCAACTTGAAAACATAATCAGGATATTTAAAATCATTAAAAACTGGGAGGTTGAGCTACATATACTTTTTCTTATATAAAACTATTTAAAAGTGCGCTTTTGACATCCATTTGAAATAACTTAAAATTATGAAAATATGCAAATGCACATAACATGCGAATGGATTCTAATCTCGCAACTGGGGCATAAGTCTCATCGTAGTCGATACCTTCTTCTTGATTGTATCCTTGAGCTACGAGTCGAGCCTTATTACGAGTCATTAAACCATTCTCATTCAGTTTGTTTCAGAATACCCCACGGATGCCAATGACCGGATGATCAATGGACTTGGGAACAAGTTCCCAAACTTGATTCCGTTCGAATTGGTTTAATTTCTCTTGCATAGCATCTAACCAAAAATTATCACTACATGCTTCTTCAATATTTTTGGGTTTAAGCTGTGAAATAAAAGCAACACAAGAAGCTATATCTTTACTAGAGGAACAAGTACTTACTCCCTTGGTAATCTCACCAATTACTAAGTCCTTTGGATGATCTGCCAAGAATCTCATCTCTTTTGGCGTATCCTCAGGATTGCTAGTTCTGACTTCTTTGTTTGAAGGTTCTGCATCTTTATGTGAAGGTTTTGCAGTAGCTGTACTTGGTGTGATTACGTCATCATTGTCGTCATCGTCTAAGTGTTGATTTAGCTTATCAAACTTGACATTGATTGATTCTTCGATGATCATGGTTCTTTTGTTGAAGATTCTGTACCCTTTACTCTTTGCTGCATAACCTAAAAATATACCTTCATCGGCCTTTTCATCAAATTTATTCAGATTGTCTTTAGTATTAAGAATAAAGCATTTACAACCAAAAATCTTGAAATATGAAACAGTGGGTGTTCTATCAAACCATAGTTCATAGGGAGTCTTCTTCGATATAGGTCGAATTAGAATCCTATTGAGAATATAGCACGCTGTATTGACAGCTTCAGCCCAAAAGTATCTGGGTAGACTAACCTGGTTTAACATTATTCTAGATATTTCAGATAGAGTCCTGTTCTTACGTTCCACAACTCCATTTTGTTGTGGAGTCCTAGGGCAAGAGAATTCATGCAAATAACCGTGTCTGTCACAAAATTGCTTGAACTCTGCATTCTCAAATTCGCCGCCATGATCACTACGAATGCGAGTAATCATGAAACCTTTTTCATTCTGTACTTTCTTGCAAAAGGTGACAAATTCTGATAATGCATCGTTCTTGCGTGCAAGAAAATATGCCCATGTATATCTAGAGAAATCATCTACAATGATAAATGCATATAACTTACCATCTAGACTAGCAATTCTACTTGGTCCAAATAAGTCCATATGCAACAGTTATAAAGGTCTAGTGGTACTTACAGCGTTCTTGAATTTAAATGCGGATCGGGTAGCTTTTTTTTCACATTCACTACATACCGTATCCTTTTTGAAAGATATGTCTGGTAAGCCACGTACCAACTTCTTTGTAGATAGTCTTGAAATTATATCCATGTTTGCATGACCGAGTCTCATATGCCATAGTTGACTTTCAATGCTTTTAGCCATCAAACATCTACCTATTTTGTTAGCATCTTCTAACCGATAGAAAACAAATATGTTGTCTTCCCTGATACCTTCAAAGATAGTACTACCAGTTGACATATCAATTATAGTACATTTGTCTTTGACGAAGTTAATGCCATAACCATGATCAGCTAAATGGCTTATGCTGAGCAGATTATGTTTTAACTCGGTTACTAGATAGACATCTTTAATCACAGGATAGGGAGCCTTACCAATGTCACCAATACTAATTATGTACCCTCTTAAATTATTACCGAAGGAGACGTATCCTTCTTTATTCTTCTTCGACAGTGTTGCGAATAATGAAGCATCACCGGTCATGTGCCGTGAGCAACCGCTGTCGAGGATCCATTTTCTTCTAGCATGTGAAGGACGTTCCACCTACAAAACAATTTGCAGATGAAAAATTTGGTACCCATTTCTTGTAGGATCCTGACTGGTTAGTTTTTGGTATCCATGCATAAATATTTAAATCTACTAACTTTCTGATTCTACATACAGAGGATATATGACCAATAAGGCCACAATAAGGACATTTTGCATGTAGAGTGTTGAAGGTTGTGTGAGGTGCATGATTGGTAGGTTTTGGTTTTTTAGTATAGAAGGATGCATGCCTATTAGTCTTCTTGGGCATAGGTTTGGTATGGTTTGGTCTGACAGTGTTTGGTTTGGGGGTGTTCCGATGATTCGGTAATTGACACGTGTTAGAATAGGAAGCAACAACTTCAGGCCATTTTCCTAAACTAATTTCCAACTTTTTGGAAGTATCATATAATCTAGTGTAGTCAGATGTAAGTGTTTCTATTCTGACTTGTGCACACTGGAGACTCTTTCTCTCCTTAGATAGGTCTTTCTTTAGCTGGATGATGGTTTGGTCTTTTTCTTCGGATAACTTAATAGTCTCGTGTAACAACAACTTAATTGATGAAAGCTCACCAGATTCAATTGAAGAGTCATTATCTCTAACATGATCTAGTTGGTCGGTAAATCTTCCTATTTCACCTTTGTACTCTTTGAGTACCTTCTTAGAGGTTTCATATTTACTACGCAGTTTCCTGTAATCATTTAACAGGTCACTGAAAGCCTCTCCTAGTTGCTCAAAGGTGAAATCATCATAAGGATCAAATAGAGGATTAGTGATTACCTGATCGCAAGCCATCAAGCATACATTTGCAGCGTCATCTGATTGTTCGTCTTCTGAAATGCTGGCTTCACTTTTATGCCATATGCTTGTGTTGGCGTACTTCCATGATGTAGACTTCTTCGGGTAGCCTTTGTCATATTTGCTATTTTTTCTTGATGATGATGCAGTTGGACAATCTTTCTTCATGTGTCCTTTCTTCTTACATCCGTGGCAAATAGGATCTTCCTTGTTGTTGTTGATGTTGCTATCTTTTGTTCTCCTGTTAAATCTCATGAACTTCTTGAATTTTTTTACCAGAAGAGCTTGATCTTCAGAGTCAGAGTCGCTGTCGTCAGAATCATCTTCGACAGTTCTTCTATGTTGAGCCTTGAGTGCGATCGACTTTTCTGACTTCTCCTTTGGTGTAGCGTCTTTAAAGTCTTGAAGTTGTAACTCGTGAGTGAGTAGCTTACCCGTGAGTGTTTCCAAAGACATTGTTGAGAGGTCATTTCCTTTTAGGGGTGCAACTCGGGCGGGTTGGGTCGGGCTTGAGGTCAACCCGAGCCCAACCCGATGAATCATAAGCCTAGCCCGAGCCCAAGCCCGGCCCGACCTCGGGTTCAATATATGAAGCCCAAGACCGAGCCCGGAGGATCAGGTTTGGGTCGGGTTGAACTCGGGTTGGGTCGGATTTATCGGGTTCTAATATAATATTTGAAATAATTTTAAACAAAAGTAATATTAAACACATAATCAAATAGCAATCAAGTCTTGATCATTACAAAATACAAACTGAAATAAGATTTAGGATAATGAGTTGAAGATTTTGAGTGGAGAAATTTAGGATTTAAACTTTTTATTTAAGAATTATATATATATATATATATATATATATATATATATATATATATATATATATAAGTCGGGTTTCGGGTTCTTCGGGTAACCCGACACATGAACACGAGCCCAACCCGATTTTTGATCGGGTTCAAATATTTTAACCCAAACCCGAGCCCGAATCCGAGTATATTCAACCCTAACCCTACCCATTAACGGGTTTACCCGATCGGACTCGGGTTTGGCCCGCCCGAGTTGCACCCCTATTTCCTTCAATGATTGCTGTAGCCTTGGAATCCAGTTCTTTTTGAGAGCTCGTAGAAGTTTGTGAATCTTTTCATGGTTACTGTATTTCTTGCCTAGTGAAGATAAAGGATTTATAATATCCAAGAATGTTGTAAACATCTGAGTGACTGATTCACTTGGCTTCAATTTGAACGCCTCGTACTCCTGAGTAAGTCTGCTGATCTTTGACTCCTTGACTTGTGTTGTTCCTTCGTGGGTTACTTCGAAAAGTTTGCACACTTTATTTGATGTTGTGCAAGTAGATACCCTGTTGAATTCAGTTCTGTCTAAAGCACAAAATAAAGCATTAATAGTACGTGCGTCAAGACTGGCCTTTTTTTTTCATCCTCTGTATATTTGTCGTCGGGTTTTTCAACTAAAACTCCATCAACATTAATACGAGGAGGATTTTTGTAGCCATCAATATCTACAGACCATAAGTCAAAATCAAGATATTTTAGGAAGAAACTCATACGTGTTTTTCAATAAGTGTAGTTTGTGCCGTCAAACAGTGGAGGTCTGTTTGTGGCTTGGCCTTCACTTGTGAATTTCACAGTTGCCATGTGTAATTTTGTGATCTATATAACAATTGAAAAATAACTGAATATAGCTACAATGTTACCTTGCTTTACCTGTATAACCTGGCTTTGATACCAATTGTAGGAACGAAATCGTAAAGCAGAATACTCTAGAGGGGGGTGAATAGAGTAGGCAGCAGAATATTGCTAATTAAAAACTCGTTAGCAGTTAGATCACAGATATAATAATAATCACAAAATAAATAACAGTAATAAAAAGAGTGATCAAAAGGCAAACGCAAACACAGAGATTTATACTGGTTTTCCTCTTGTGAGGACTAGTCCAGTCGAAAGAACTCTAGCTTCCAGTTGAATCCACTATTGGAAAATCCTGTAAGTTTTCATACGAAGTCCTTGCAACTTCTACAGACGCGAGCTTTAATACGAAAAACTCGACCAACTTCAATTGTGAAGAGTCAATCTTCAATCAAGCCCCTGATTACAATCGCTCTGAAACTTCTAGACCGCACCGCACTGACAAATCGACTAGAGGATTGTAACTGGCTTGGGATTTGAAAATAGAAGATTTTTAAAACTCTTTGGAAGAAACGTAAGCTTTAGAAGAGAAGAGATGAAAGTGAATTGGTGGGTTGAAATGATCGAAATCCTTCTCTATTTATAGTTTTTCCAAAGGCAGAACTCTGACAGAATTCGGACAGAATTCGGATAGAACTCTTTGTAACCAACCGCAACTGAAGGGAGACCAAGTTTAAAATCAAACGTTCACATAACGTTCAACTTGGCCGAACTCTGGCCGAACTCTGGCCGAGTTCTGTCAGGGTTTGGTCAGTTGATTTTGTGAAAAATTGTTTTGGCTTTTTGAAAAAATCCTTCAGAAGCTTTTTGTAAAATAGATATTTTTCAAAAACATAGGTCATTTTTAAAAAGATAGGTCAGTTTTGAAAAATAATTTCGGATAGCCTATTTGCCAGTACGACTTGGTATACAATGTATTCCTAGACTCAATAAAAATGAAAATTACATTGCGTAAGAAAATACAATCTTGAGTGGCAAACAGAGGTTCGGTCTTGAACTGAGTAGATATCCAATCTTGATCAGTGTCCAAAATGCCTTTAGTAGCTATATGAATTGAGTCGTATATCGAGACAGAGTTTGATCAATTATTAAAGTCAGGTTTGACCATGACCAATAGGCCAACAATCTCCTCCATTTTGATAATTGACAAACCTTGACCGATATAACATCTTAGTTTTGATCAATTCAAAAGTATAACGATTGTACTGAGATATAAAATAAAAAAATGTTCATAACCTGTATCCATGAAGATATTAGATCTTATTTCACTCCCGTTGTCACTTAGCAAAATAATTACAAAATAGAAAGCTCTCCCGCAATAAATACATAAGTAACAATCAGTGAAGAAACACAAAAAAAAAGAATAAAGGCATTATTTCTAAAATTATTTCTACACAGGCATGGTATAAACATTATAGACAGAATAAGATAAATAGATATAGTATAAACAACACAGGCACGGTATTTGTCACAAGCAGTTTATATAGAAACATAAAGAAAGATAATGCTATAATGAAGCTGAAACAAATAAAATGCTAAGCTGAATAAAAAAACTAAACTGAGTCATATGCCAAAACAGAGGCATAAAAATATGTCTATCAATGTCACAAATCATATCCAAAATATAAAAGAGTACTGATACTATCTTGGAATGTCGGAGCATTTCCAAGTAAACATAAGACAAAGTCATCAGTCTCAAAAAGTAACATCTCAAAAATTATCCTCATCCTCATCATCATCGACTGCAATGCCAGCATGTCCAGATGGACCGGCTCCAGAAGTGCCAGCTCCAGAAGTATATGGAGTAGCACCAGAAGTACGATACCAATCGTAAGCATTCCCTAGCTGGAACAGAGAGTGGAATGCCTCATCATCAATGTGGTAGCCAGATACAGAGGGGTCTCGAGGAAGAGAGCTAGCAGAGTGACCCGTCTGTGCAAATCTCAGATCGGCAAAGGAGTTGGCAATAGCCTGGAACCGAGTCACGTCACGGAACTCATGTTCCCTAGAGGTGTCAACGAAGAATGTCTGCAGATTTGATAGATGCTGGTGAATACCCTCAAAGGTCATAGGGTAAGACAGAGGAGGATCAGGTGCTGTGGGAGCAGGTGCAGTAGGTACAGGTGCAGTAGGTACAGGTGCAGTAGATGGAGGAACAGTGAAAATGCTGCGACGAGAAAGCTTGAGGAACTTGGGCTCAGGGTCCAGAGCACAAGTAGATAAGTCAATATCAAATCTTTGAAAGATGTGTGGGATGATCATCGCATAAGAGAGGTTGCGGTCTCTTTCGCGACATCTACCCATCATCTGAATGTAGCCTTAGGGGCAGAAAAAGGAATCCCCTTAAGAATGTGATATAAAGCAGAAAGCTCGAGTATAGTGACATCATCTTTTGAAGTAGATTTTGGAAGTAGAGTGGAATAGATGATATGATGTAATTCGTAGTTAAACAAGTTCAAGTTATTGGCCTTGAACTTTCCAGGATGAGCACGTGCGGACGCACAAAGCTAATTCTTGAAACTAACGAGAGTCGTTCCCTCGGGGAAATCGAAGTCATTGATATCATCGAGCGGGGCACCTTCGTTTGGAAGACCAAGGATTTCCGCTAGCAATTCATCATTAAACTCGATATCTATACCGCTAACACGAGTTCTCGCAGTAAAAGTGTCTAACACAAAATTACAGTAAAATAGTCTAATGGCATTAGTAGCTATAGGGAATTGTAATGTAGCAAAGTGAGGTAACCCTAATGCCTCAATGTAAGGATGGTGGTCAGGAAATACAGTCCATTTGATCGGAGATCCGGTACATATAATACGCATAATAAAGTCGGCATACTAAAGTAAGGCTTGGTCGGGAGTTTTGAAATAAAACTCGTCCGATGCACCGTCATCCGATTGGACCAGGGAAAAGAGGGAATCCGTATGCGGATCAGAAGATGATGCCTCTTCACTGGCATGGGTCTTCTTTCTCTTGAAAGGATTAAATCCCTTAGGCATTCTATCCCAAAACTAGAAATCCTAATAATTTGAAAGTGGAGGATAGAAAGAATTATACCTTCCGAGAATTAGGTATGCTGAAGAGAACTCAATTCTTCGCACGAATCCAAATTTTAGACGAAGATCTCTACGTAGATTGGAAGAAGGAGGGTGGAGAAGAACTAGGGTTTTCGGTCGTTGCTGCTGCTGTTGATGTGGTTTTGGAAGGAATGAAGAAGATGGGGGCCTGGGGTTCTGACTGATATATATATATACCCAGTCGAACTCTGGCCGAATTCGGACCGAACTCGTGCCGAATTCGCCAAGGGTTCTCCTGGCTATAAAAAAAAAATTTGTGGGCCACATCTTTTTCGTCAATTAATTTCAAAATTTTAATTCAGAGTTTAGTAATTTTAAATTTCAAATAACACAATTAATATTATTTTATAAATTAATATTCTTTACTCAGTATCTGTTTCAGATTAGCTGTAGGAGTACTGTCCCAGCTAACAGTGGTTCACCGGGAAACTCTTAAATACCGCTTCGCTTCGACCGTAGTCGTGGTGACAGAGACTCTTTTTAGTCTTGTCTCAAAAATAGTTGTTGAGTATTGAATAAATTAATTAATAAAACAAAATTAATTAATATTATTGATATCGAAAATTCCTAATTCTCGACGTAAATAATTGAAACGATCTTCCGCTAGAGGTTTTATGAGTATGTCAGCTAATTGATTCTATGTGTCTATGTATAGAAGGTCTATATCTCCATTTTATTGATGATCTCTAAGAAAGTGATGTCGAATCTCGATATGTTTAGTACGAGAGTGACATACTGGATTTAGTCAAATTAATAGAACTAGTGTTATCACAAAAAATGGGTATGTGTGTAAAATGCAATCCATAGTCTTCTAAAGTTTGCTTCATCAACAAAATTTGTGCACAACAACGTCCTGCGACGATATATTCAGTCTCGGTTGTTGATAACGCAACATAATTTTATTTTTTGCTAAACCAAGAGACTAGAGCTTTTCCTAGGAAATGACATGTGTCGCTGTTACTTTATCTATCTACTTTGCATCCGGCAAAATCAGCATTAGAATAACCGGTTAGGTCAAATGACGTAGTTTTGGGATACCATAAGACTACAGAAGAAGTGCCTTTAAGGTATCGAAAGATACGCTTAACTACACACAGATGTGATTCCTTAGGATTGGTTTGAAAACGTGCACACAAGCAAACACTAAACATAATGTCTGGTCGACTAGCAGTTTAATACAGTAAGCTATCGATCATACCTCGATACTTACGTATGTCGACAGGTTTGCCTGTTCATCAATATCAATCTTGGTTGAAGTTGCCATTGGAGTGCTAAGTGGCTTGACTGCTTCCAGGTCGAACTTCTTTAATATATCCTTTGTGTACTTTGCTTGATTTATAAATGTTCCATTGTTGGTTTGTTTGATTTGCAGTCCGAGAAAGAATTTCAGCTCTCCTATCATGCTCATCTCAAACTCATTCTGCATACACTTTAAAATTCTAGACAAAGAGATTCATCAGTAGATCAAAAAATAATATTGTCTACATAGACTTGAATCAAAAGAATGTTGTTATTCAAAGATTTTATAAATAATATAGTATCAACCTTTTCCTTTGAAAAATCCTTATCAAGTAAAAAAAAGCTTAAACAATCGTACCAAGCACGAGGGGCTTGTTTCAAACCGTATAAGGCTTTCTTCAACTTGAAAGCATAATCAGGATATTTAAAATCAGTAAAACTGGGAGGTTGAGCTACATATACTTCTTCTTTTATAAAACCATTTAAAAATACGCTTTTGACATCCATTTGAAATAACTTGAAATTATGAAAACATGAAAATGCACATAATATGCAAATGGATTCTAATCTCGCAACTGGGGCATAAGTCTCTTCATAGTCGATACCTTCTTCTTGATTGTATCCTTGAGCTACGAGTCGAGCCTTATTACGAGTCACTAAACCATTCTCGTTCAGTTTGTTTCGGAATACCCAACGGGTGCCAATGACCGGATGATCAATGGGCTTGGGAACAGTTTCCCAAACTTGATTCCGTTCGAATTGGTTTAATTCCTCTTGCATAGCATATAACCAAAAATTATTAGTACATGCTTCTTCAATATTTTTGGGTTCAAGCTGTGAAATAAAAGCAACACAAGAAGCTATATCTTTACTGGAGGAACGAGTACTTACTCCCTTGGTAATCTCACAAATTACCAAGTCCTTTGGATGATCTGCCAACAATCTCATCTCTTTTGGCATATCCTCAGGATTGCTGGTTCCGACTTCTTTGTTTGAAGGTTCTGCTTCTTTGTGTGAAGCTTTTGCAGTAGCTGTACTTGGTGTGATTATGTCTTCATTGTCGTCATCATCTAAGTATTGATTTAGCTCATCAAACTTGACATTGATTGATTCTTCGATGATCATGGTTCTTTTGTTGAAGATTTTGTACCATTCACTCTTTGCTGCATAACCTAAAAATATACCTTCATCGACCTTTTCATCAAATTTACTCAGATTGTCTTTAGTATTAAGAATAAAGCATTTACAACCAAAAATCTTGAAATATGAAACAGTGGGTATTCTATCAAGCCATAGTTCATAGGGAGTCTTCTTCGATATAGGTCGAATTAGAACCCTATTGAGAATATAGCACGATGTAATTGACAGCTTCAGCCCAAAAGTATCTGGGTAGACTAAACTTGTTTAACATTACTCTAGACATTTCAGATAGAGTCTTGTTCTTACGTTCCACAACTCCATTTTGTTGTGGAGTCCTAGGGCAAGAAAATTCATGCAAATAATCGTGTGTGTCATAAAATTGCTTGAACTCTGTATTCTCAAATTCGTCGCCATGATCACTACGAATGCGAGTAATCATGAAACCTTTTTTTATTCTGTACTTTCTTGCAAAAGGTGACGAATTCTGATAATGCATCGTTCTGGCGTACAAAAAAATATACCCATGTATATCTAGAGAAATCATCTACAATGATAAATGCATATAACTTACCACCTAGACTAAAAATTTTACTTGGTCCAAATAAGCCCATATGCAACAGTTGTAAAGGTCTAGTAGTACTTACAGCATTCTTGGATTTAAATGCGGATCGGGTAGCTTTGTTCTTTTCACATTCACTACATACCGTATCCTTTTTGAAAAATATGTCCGGTAAGCCGCGTACCAACTTCTTTCTAGATAGTCTTGAAATTGTATCCATGTTTGCATGACCGAGTCTCATATGCCATAGTTGACTCTCAATGCTTTTAGCCATCAAACATCTACCTGCTTTGTTAGCATCTTCTAACAGATAGAAAATATATATGTTGTCTTCCCTGATACCTTCAAACATAGTACTACCAGTTGAAATATCAACTATAGTACATTTGTCTTTGACGAAGTTAATGCCATAACCATGATCAGCTAAATGGCTTATGCTGAGCAGATTATATTTTTACTCGGTAACTAGACAGACATCTTTAATCACAGGATAGAGAGCCTTACCAATGTCACTGATACCAATTATGTACCCTCTTAAATTATTACCGAAGGAGACATATCCTTCTTTATTCTTCTTCGACAGTATTGTGAATAATGAAGCATCACCGGTCATGTGTCGTGAGCAACCGCTGTCGAGGATCCATTTGCTCCTAGCATGTGAAGGGCGTTCCATCTACAAAAACAATTTGCAGATGAAACTCTTGGTACCCATTTCATGTAGGGTCCTGACTGGTTAGTTTTTTGTATCCATGCATAAACATTTAAATATACTAACTTTCTGATTCTACATGCAGGGGATATATGACTAATGAGGCCACAATAATGATATTTTGCATGTTGAGTGTTGAAGGTTGTGTGAGGTGAATGATTGGTAGGTTTTGGTTTTCTAGTATAGAAGAATGCATGCCTATTAGTCTTCTTGGGCATAGGTTTGGTATGGTTTGGTCTGACAGTATTTGGTTTGGGCGTGTTCCGATGATTCGGTAATTGACACGTGTTAGAATAGGAAGCAGCAACTTCAGGCCATTTTCCTAAACTAATTTCTAACTTTTTGGAAGTATCATATAATCTAGTGTAGTCAGATGTAAGTGTTTCTATTCTGACTTGTGTACACTGGAGACTCTTTCTCTCCTTAGATAGGTCTTCCTTTAGCTGGATGATGGTTTGGTCTTTTTCTTCGGATAACTTAATAGTCTCGTGTAACAATAACTTAATTGATGAAAGCTCACCAGACTCAATTGAAGAGTCATTATTTCTAACATGATCTAGTTGGTCGGTAAGTCTTCCTATTTCACCTTTGTACTCTTTGAGTACCTTCTTAGAGGTTTCATATTTACTACACAGTTTTCTATAATCATTTAACAGGTCAATGAAAGCCTCTCCTAGTTGCTCAAAGGTGAAATCATCATAAGGATCAAATAGAGGATTAGTGATTAACCGATCGCAAGCCATCAAGCATATATTTGTAGCGTCATCTGATTGTTCGTCTTCTGAATTGCTGGCTTCACTTTCATGCCATATGCTTGTGTTGGTGTACTTCCTTGATGTAGACTTCTTCGGGTAGCCTTTGTCATATTTGCTGCTTTTCTTGATGATGATGCTATTGGACAATCTTTCTTCATGTGTCCTTTCTTCTTACATCCAAAGCAAATAGGATCTTCCTCGTTGTTATTATTGTTGCTATCTTTTGTTCTCCTGTTAAATCTCATGAACTTTTTGAATTTTCTTACCAGAAGAGCTTGATCTTCAGAGTCAGAGTCGCTGTCGTCAGAATCATCTTCGACAGTTCTTCTATGTTGAGCCTTGAGTGCGATCAACTTTTCTGACTTCTCCTTTGGTGTAGCGTCTTCAAAGTCTTGAAGTTCTAACTCGTGAGTGAGTAGCTTACCCATGAGTATTTCCAGAGACATTGTTGAGAGGTTGTTTCCTTCAATGTTTGCTGTAGCCTTTGGAATCCAGTTCTTTGTGAGAGCACGTAGAAGTTTGCAAATTTTTTCATGGTTACTGTATTCCTTGCCTAGTGAAGACAAATGATTTATAAAATCTAAGAATCTTGTAAACATCTGAGTGACTGATTCACTTGGCTTCATTTTGAACGCCTCGTACTCCTGAGTAAGTCTGCTGATCTTTGACTCCTTGACTTGTGTTGTTCCTTCGTGGGTTACTTCGAGAAGTTTCCATACTTTATTTGATGTTGTGCAAGTAGATACCCTGTTGAATTCAGTTATGTCTAAAGCACAAAATAAAGCGTTAATAGCACGTGCGTCAAGACTGGCCTTTTTCTTTTCATCCTCGGTATATTTGTCGTCGGGTTTTTAAACTAAAACTCCATCAACATTAATAGGAGGAGGATTTTTGTAGCTATCAATAACTACAGACCATAAGTCAAAATCAAGAGATTTTAGGAAGAAACTCATTCGTGTTTTCCAATAAGTGTAGTTTATGCCGTCAAACAGTGGAGGCCTGTTTGTGGCTTGGCCTTCACTTGTGAATTTCACAGTTGCTATGTGTAATTCTGTGATCTATATAACAATTGAAAAGTAACTGAATATAGCTACAATATTACCTTGCTTTACCTGTATAACCTGTCTCTGATACCAATTGTAGGAACAAAATCGTAAAGCAGAATACTCTAGAAGGGGGGTGAATAGAGTAGGCAGCGAAATATTGCTAATTAAAAACTCGTTAGCAGTTAGATCACATATATAATAATAATCACAAAATAAATAACAGTAGTGAAAAGAGTGATCAGAAGGCAAACGCAAACACAGAGATTTATACTGGTTTTCCTCTTGTGAGGACTAGTCCAGTCGGAAGAACTCTAGCTTCCAGTTGAATCCACTATTGGAAAATCTCGTAAGTTTTCATACGAAGTCCTTACAACTTCTACAGACGCGATCTTTGATACGAAGAACTTGACCAACTTCAATTATGAAGAGTCAATCTTCAATCAAGCCTCTGATTACAATCGCTCTGAAACTTCTAGACCGTACCGTACTGGCAAATCGACTAGAGGATTGTAACTGGCTTGGGATTTGAAAATGGAAGCTTTTTAGAACTCTTTGGAAGAAATGTAAGCTTTAGAAGAGAAGAGATGAAAGTAAATTGGTGTGTTGAAATGATCAAAATCCTTCTCTATTTATAGTTTTTCTAAAGGCAGAACTCTGACAGAATTTGGACAGAATTTGGACAGAACTCTTTGTAACCAACCGCAACTGAAGGGAGACCAAGTTCAAAATCAAACATTCACATAACGTTCAACTTGGCCGAACTCTTGCCGAGTTCTGTCAGGGTTTGGTCAGTTGATTTTGTGAAAAATTATTTTGGCTTTTTGAAAAAATCTTTCAGAAGCTTTTTGTAAAATAGATATTTTTCAAAAACATAGGTCATTTTTAAAAAGATAGGTCAGTTTTGAAAAACGATTTTGGATAGCCTATTTGTCAGTACGATTTGGTGTACAATGTATTTCTAGACTCAATAAAAATGAAAATTACATTGCATAAGGAAATACAATCTTGAGTGGCAAACAGAGCTTCGGTCTTGAACTGAGTAGATATCCAATCTTGATCAGTGTCCAAAACGTCTTTAGTAGCTATCTGAATTGAGTCGTATATCGAGACAGAGTTTGATCAATTATTAAAATCAGGTTTGACCATGACCAATGGGGAAACAATCCTCTCACCCGTGGACAGCTGTGATGCCTGCAGATCCGTCACGCTGCGCTCTGTCGACGCTCTAAGATCAGTGACGCCCCGCTCTCTCCTCTCAGTCATATCCCTGAGCTCCATAATGCTGTGGTCGAGCGTGTCCAATCGTGCTATGAGCGCAGCATCGTCCGTCTGGTGCTGCTCCTGGATCCGTCGTAGTAGCTCGTCACGGTCAGACCCAACAATCTGTTGGACTCGAGCAGACTCCTGGGAGGGCTGTGGGCCATGCACACTAGCAGAGGAGGTCCTAGAGGACTGTGTCACAACTAGGGCGCCATAGGATCCCGTACCCTAGTACGTACCCCTGTGGAGACCACCAACGGTGGTCACCCACAGCTCGTCCTTCAACGGAGCTGGAGCGGGCTGCGAGGAAGTACCGGCCTCTCCCGCAGCAGGTGTACTAGCAGCCACCCGCTCCTTAAGCCGTTGAAACTCGGCCTAGAAAGCATGGATACTCTATAACTTCTAATGTCTAATATACTTATTATTACTAACTACATGAATATCTATTTGCATGCATATTTACTAAGTTATATCAAAACTAACACAAAATATTTAAATTAATAAATAGAATTGTAATACTTACATAAGCCTGCTCCGCCCTCTCGTTAATAAGCTTTTCGTCCTTCCGATGTTTGGCCAGGAAGACAGTCACCATATTAGCGTCATCACCCCTCCTTACCTGTAATTAAATATATCACCTTTTACTAATTTATCGGACTTGCATTAAAATAATATTTCTGAAATAAAAAGACATACCAAATGACAGAAATGTTCCATCATCGAAATCGACCCACCGGACCACTTTGATCCTTGCTTCCTAGCCGCCTTGGCCTTTCAGACTTTTCCTTGTACCTTGGCTCGTCGAATCGAGCCTTCATTGCAGTCCACTGATCAGGCGTGATCCAACCTTGGATCGGCTTTTCGGCACGATCACGAGTCTTCTGATCATTAATAGCGTCGCGGATTAGCTTAGCAGCGACGGCAGGAAACATCCCCTCGATCATCTCGGCCCGATGCGGTGGATAGAAAAATATATCCTAGAAGAGTGCAAACCAAATATTTATCAGTTATATATAATATGCCAAAATTATATGATTCATGTTAAAAGCAAATATATTTTAACCTTGAAGCGCACAAACCAGTAGGCCTTCCTCTCGTTCGGAGCATCAAAGTAGTTTATCCAAGAACCACCATAATTAGTCCTCAATAAGTGGCCTAGGCGTCTCTGTACTGACGGGGGACGATATCTATACAGACATATTATATCCATAAGAAAAGTTAATTTATGATAAACACAAAAATAAATGACAAACCAAAACACTTACTTTGTACCGTCGGCCCAGATCTCCGTCCTTGTCTCCTCCGGAGGTGCGCATGCATCATCTGCCTGATACTGGTCGGCCGTCGGCTCAGCCTCCTCCATCTGCTCATCTGTCTCCATCGTCGTATCAGCCGGAGGAATGCTAGACGACGGAGCAGCCTCCGGCCTGGAACTACTCGTCCTATGAGATATGCCACGTAGCATCGGGACAGGCGGAGGTACTGTCCGATACACAGGAGTACTGGGCGACGAAGATCCAGAGTCGGTACCAATAGGAGGTACCGAAGGAGTACCCTGTCCTCTGCCAGTACCAGTACCCCGTGCCCCATGTCGGGACATACGGAACGATCCGCGACGACCTGTCATACCTGATAACAACATATGATGAGATACAACAAATAATAGAGACTAGAAATATGAAAGTACAACAAAGACAAGATAATAACCAAGACAACATATGATGATACATTTTACAAGAAACATCTAAGTCCTCGAGAATATAGGCTTTACAAATAGAACCCTCGACCCGAGCCTTGTTTTTCACCTTCCTCTTTAGGTGGTTCAAATGCCGCTCAAACGGGTACATCCACCAATAACCGACGGGCCCACCAATACGTGCCTCATAGAAAAGATGAATTGGCAAATGCTCCATGGAGTCGAAGAATCCAGGAGGAAATACCTTCTCGAGCTTGCACATTGTTACCGCAATATCGTTCTCCTGCTTTTCTAGGCTCATACTCCAATGCTAAAGACACAAGTTCTCCGTACGCGCTCCACTAATAGTAATTCGGCATAAAACCCTTCGAGTATAAATGATACGTGACTTCCACTTTTGGATGATATTTCAAGTTGCAACATCCCACACACGGACACTTAATTTTGGTACCGTCCATGTACTGAGGGAACACCTTGGCAAACTGCAGGAACTGCTGTACACCCTCTATGAATTCATCCCGTACACCGCACATGTCATCAGGATGACGGTTGTACATCCAAGAACGATTCCGCAGATAATAATTTAGATCCATATCTATTTGAGGATAATTCTGTAAGATAGATACAAGCACATCGTTGAAACACTTGTAAAAGTAATAGGTGCATTAATCATGACATATTCTAAACATTGAAATAGAATCCTAAGTAATCGTGATACAACAAGTGGTAATAGTGTATCATATGACATAACCATATAACCATAGTGTATCAAAATTGACCACACAGAAGACTTAGCCTAATTAATCTCCATAAAACAAGTGGTAATAAGTCCATAATTAATCTCCATAAAACCAGTACAGCTGGTAATAAGTCCACAATTAAGTCCATAAACTCATCTCCATAAAACAAGTACAACTAGTAATAAGTACTAATAGTCCAACACAAAATATATCCATAAAACTACACTAATGACGACCACGCAGCTCATGTATACGCTCAATGATACCATTACGCAACACCTTCGAAAAAGCAGGATCGACAGTGGGAAAGCGCCATTCCACTGCAGGTGCTGGATGAATGGAACTCCCGGTCTCACTAGCTACCGATGCCACTTCCTCCTTAATAGTAGAAGGAGCCACCTCAGCAATCTGTGTTTCCCTCAAACGACATGTCACTGCTCGGGTCATGGGTGCCATCTGGTAAGATCGATATTCACAGAGAATATAATTGTAACATAAGCAAGCTAACTAAAGGAACCATCATCTCGTTTCATGTATCAAAATCCAAGTTCCATTGTGAAATCTCAGTTTTCTTCAATGAGTATACCTATGTGTGTTTAGTTCAGTTTTTCCTGAGATTGTATACATATGTATATATGTAGATTGATAGATATAGCTATAGTTATAGTTATATAAGAGTTTTTCCTGAGATTGTATACATATGTATATATGTATATGAAGGAACCATCAATGAGTATACATATGTATAATATTTTTATGTATACATGTATACATATGTATAAGAGTTTTCTTCAATGAGTATACATATGTATATATGTTCACCATTCCAGTTTCGTGTCAGTTAGTGTGTCGGTGTCGTGTCAGTGAGTGTGTCAGTGTTGTGTCAGTAAGTGTGTCAATATGTTTGTGTCGTGTCAGTGGGAGATAGGGTTAGGGTTAGGTATACCTGGATGGGGTCGGGTCGGGGTCGCCGGAGCGGAGCAGGGGATGAGGGGGGTCGGCGGTGGAGGAGCGATGACGAGGTCACCAGGGGGCGAGGGGGGTCGCCGGAGGGAGCGGTTGCCGGAGACGAGAGGGGGAGAGGAGAGAGATTTGGGGCTCGAGGCGGGAGATCGAAAATTTGGAATCAATAAAATAAAATCGATCGGGTTTCCATAACCCTATATGAAAGTTTTTAGCGACGTCTGAGAGAGACGTCACTAAACGTCGTTGTTCAATAATAGGATAGCGATGGACTTGATTAAATATCGCAAAATATCGTTGAATAAAATAAATCATCGACGTTTTGCGACTAAATAGCGACTTGTTCTTTCCAAACTATAATTCTAGTCACTATTAGTCACTAAACGTCGCTGATAGTGACGTTCAGCGATGTCATTTTCATACATCGCTAAATACACAAAACATAGCGACGTTTTTAACTGGAGTCGCTAATTTGACATATTTTGGTAGTATAATTACCCAAATTTAATTTTTTTCATAGAAACTGACAATGATCCTGCTTTTCATACACATCCATCACAACTATAAAGATACTTGTATATCAAATACATGAAACATATATAAAGAAGCAAGTAAAATCAACTATAAATACATAATCACCCAAAACGACACAGAAATAATAAAATAATTTGATTCCAAGTATAAGATTATCAATTACAAAGTCTAAAGTCTAATGATGACCCCTGTTGTACTAAATACAACATGACTCAAATATGAGCCAACTAAGGTTGGATACAAGAAATGTACAGAAAATCTAAGCATCAAAATAGGAGGGGAACCATGTGTGTAAGTCTATGAACGCATGACGAACTAAGTATTCTAATCAAAATTATGAAAATAACATGTGCTTCAATGATGGATGCAGGGGCACCCCTTGCTCGATCCATAAGACCTTCTTATTATGCTTTCGAAGAAGTTGACCATATGACAATGAGAATGCATTAGTTAGGTAATATCTCGTCTTAGGCTGTGACTAGGTTTGGGTTGCATCGTCACAAGCAAGTCATCTCGAAAAGAAGCAGTATGTCATTTAACAGTCTCAACGCATGTCTTATCATGAGATTGTTGAGTCGACCTTAACCGTGCACTAGTGTAGTTAGCTCGGATGCCTGTATTGATACATACAAGCTATCGCAAAGTAAGTACCCCTATATGATGACCATCGGATGAGAGATTTGAAGTACGTGTAGGCAAATCTAGAGAGGGGTGAATAGAGTATGTGTCGATAATATCCAATTAAAAATAACTATATTCAAGTCCACCCAATAGAAATAATAATCAGAGTATAAGTGCGAAATATAAATAGAGATCAAAGAAGCATACACAGACACAGCAGTTTTTAACCTAGTTTCGTTCGTGGAGGACTAGTCCAGGCCTGAGAACTCTAGCTCAGGATGGAAATCCACTATTTGTGAAATAGTGTACAACCATGTGCCTTTACTCAGAAGAGCACGCCAACTTCTTACATATTCGCGGATGATGAGAGTTGGAATTGTCCAAGTAACTTCTTTTGAAACTCTTGCATATAAACTTCTAGTTGACTCGCATTGAGCACCTTGGGGGCTTGGAAAGTTTTGTGGCTAGTTAGATGAGAAGAATAAGCTCTTGAACGCATAGGCTATAGGAGAAGAGAAGATGAGAAAATTGGATGATTGAAAATGAGAGAAATCAAGGCCTATATATACTAGTCCAGAGAGGCAGAGTTCGGCCAGAACTCTGCCCCAAATATTCAAATATTTAGCCGTTGGACAACTAGCAACCAGCAAACCCTAAAAATCAGGTCCTAAAATTAAGGGGGCAGAGTTCGGCCCGAACTTTGTGTGGGGCAGAGTTCGGCCCGAACTCTGTCACCTAGAGGACAGAAAGTTCAAGTGGGCTTTTTAGGCTTGGCAGGTTTTGGAGTTTATTTGGTGGAGCTTGGGTATTAAGTCTAGGGTTGAGATACTCACTGTGACTCAACTTACAATAGCATAGACTCAATAAAAAGTAAAAATACAGACTCAGATAACAAGTAACAGCATCACTGTCGAAGCAATTGTCGATGATGTCTGTCTTGAACTGATATGTGATGATGTTTTGTTTTGGAGCTTGATGGAGCTTGATGTGTCAAGTTGGATTATAACAGATATCGTTTTATTAATTATCAAGATTAGGTTGACTGCGATCCAGTTTGGGTCAACAAGATTGTCTTCTGACTGAGCGAGTCGTACAAGATAGTACTACTCTCTCCCTTTTTGATGCAGCTGCCCTCTACGCCTCCTTACAAAGTTCAAATATTCATCCTACATGAATTTAGGTCCTAGATCTAGGTATTATTGGTATAAAAAATATGGGAAAATCTATGAAAGGACCAAAAATTATAAAAGTTTTATGAAAAATCCACCGAAAATAACATTTTATCGCGTGCCCAAAATTAACGAAAAATATATAAAGGGTTTTCTGAATGACCATTTTGCCCTTCTAATTTATTGAAAACACCCCCGAACCCTACTCTTCAAAAATAACGTTTTGATACTTCCTCTTCTTCCATAGGCTGCTCACTTTCGAATCTAGGTTTTTTCCTCCAAAATCATCAAATCTTACTTCCAAAACTCGTCAAAAAATTTCAAAAAGGCCGACAAACGGTAAAACTATTAAAATAGAGGTCCAAACATCACTTTTTTGCGATTCTAAATTTTCGATGGCCGACAAACAGGGAAGCGATATATCTCAAGCTCCTCGGAAATACACTCCTTTTGCGACAAATCGGACCTCATTTCGACCTCCCAGTCAAAAGTTATAGCCCTCCAAAGTTTCAGCTGCCATAAAATATAGGAGAATGGTCATTCTCCGTGGTAATATCACGGAGAATGTCTATTCTCCATGCTAAAACCACGGAGAATGACAATTCTCTATGGTAATATCACGAAGAATGGCAATTCTCCGTGTTAATATAACGGAGAATGGCTATTCTCCTTGTTAAATTGACGAAGAATTGCCATTCTCCGTGTTAAAATGACATAGAATGGCCATTCTCCGTTATTTTAACACGGAGAATGGTCATTCTCCACGCAGAATGGTCATTCTCCGTGTTAAAATTACGAAGAATGATTATTCTCCATATTAAAATTACGGAGAATTGTCATTCTCCGTGTTAAAATGACGGAGAATGGTCATTCTCCGTCATTTTAACACGGAGAATGGCCATTCTTCGTGGTTTTAGCACGAAGAATGGTCATTCTTCGTCATTTTAACACGAAGAATGACCATTCTCCGTGGTTTTAGCACGCATTCTCCGTCATTTTATCACGGAGAATGGTCATTTTAGCACGGAGAATGGTCATTCTCCGTGGTTTTAGCATGAAGAATGGTCATTCTTCGTCATTTTAACACGGAGAATGGCCATTCTCCGTGTTAAAATTACAGAGAATGATGGAGAACAGTTGATAGAAACCTTTTTTTTATGGAAAAAAAATTGTCGGGAATAAAGATTCAAGAGTTTTCATTCTTCTTTCAAAACGATGCTAACTCTTATGAAATAGAAGAAGGAGATTTTCTCTCCAAAATTGACCTAATTGCCGAAAAAACTTCAAATCTCTCCACGATGATGATGATGATGATGATGAGCAATGATCATAGTTCGATTGAAGAAAAGCACAGTGAACTACGAATGATCTTTGGGATCTCTGATGAAGATGAGAGCAGTGGAATCGAGATCTCTCGTGAAGATGAAGAAGAAGATAAAAATCGAAAATCGCAATACAAATCTGAGTTTGTTCGAAGGGGTAGTTATGGTATTATCAAAATGGCAATTTTGTAAATATAGAGCATCTAAAGGAAATCTTGGAATATTTAACGTAGAAATATATAATTCTGGACATTTCATAAAACCCACCCTGCGGGTGGGTTTTTAATAAAAACTAACCCCAAAATTGGGTATCTCAGCAATTTCCAGAAAAAATATGATCCTTCTATAGGCCTATATGAATCTATACAAGTCTATATCCTCAGGCATATGAAAATAATAAATACGAGTAAAAATATGTAATACTTACATAACTCTTCAAGGTCATGTCATCAACCAACCTTCCATCATTACTATTAATATATGATTAGATTTAGGATCAAATTCAAGTCTATCTTTACGTATCTCTAATACGATACGAATTACTTCTCCTATACGGATACATATTTCTTCTCATACAATATTGCTGATTGGATAATTTATCAATACAATCAATATTATTGATTGGATAATTCTTCAGTACAATAACAAATCAACAATATTTATTGTATTGATGAATTATCCAATCAACAATATTTATTGTATTAATGAAGTTGTTGGATATTGTTTCTCTAAAAATCTGCAAATAAACTAAAATAAGTTAAAGTTACCGGCCTCCGGGAAAGTCGCGCACGAAGCACTGCCCTAAGAGTTAATCCGGATCTATGTGCAGACTTTTTCGGATGCTCCTAGTGGTAAAACTCCTGCTCTACCGGTATCCCGTCGTCGCACATAACTCGGAGAGATTGACCCTGACTTAGCTCTGCCCAGAGCAACAAACCAAAAACAAAAGAGTTTCGGAGTGACAAGAATTCGAGAGAGCGAGAGAGAGAGTTTTGTAGTAATTTTTAGTGTGTTCAAAGTATTGAGATTATCCTCAATATATAGGCTTTTCTCCAAGGATAGGGAATAAAGGAGAATGAAGACAATTTAATCCAGCCAATAAATACTGAACGTTACAAAATTCAAATAAAAAACCATGTGGTACATTGTACCTGGACATGAGATGATATTATAAGTTTAATGGGTTCATAACGGTCAAAATTATTGTAAGGGAGTTGAGCTTTTGCTAGCTCATGTGTGTGTGAACACAACACACATACAACTAACAATCCCCCCCCCCCCAAAAGGTCAAATCCCGAAGTAATAGAAGAAAAGAAAGTAAGACAAGAATAAGAAAATGTCTGGACAGTTGTATATTATGCATAAATGAGGTGGACTACAGCCTTGAATCTCACGTAGTGACTATTATCTTTGTCTGAAGAAGAGCTTGATGGACTACGCCTTGAATCAGTTTTCTTGAACCGGACTCGAAAATAGCACACATAGTACGCTAGAGGTACTTGGGTCTATCGGGTGACGCATTTAGTTGGCCATGCGCACTTTTACACATTCATGAGAGTTGTCTAGGATCGTCCTGTCCTATAGTCGCGGCCCTCACGACCTCTCATATAAATAGTCCTTAAGGGTTGGTGATAGGAATCAACCCTGCATATCATGCTTGAAATTATTAAGAGTTTAAACTCAACCTATCCATATCACAAAAGGAACACTGTCACCATAGGGATGGGGTATGAATGTACACATGTACATCCTCTTGGGCTTTTATTTTAAAAAGGATTTAATCTCAGGTCAGTGTTCCATAATAGTCACCTAGTCCAGCTTGTTTCTACCCATTGAACCGGCTTCTTGGGATCTCCAGTCAGACTCGGTTGGGTTGCCACTGCTGGTTACTATACTATGGGCTTAACCCCATCCTCCACGATGATTCTAGGATCAATATTTTAGACAAACTCTTCGTCAAGAGTAAACAGACTCTTCGTCAAGAGATCTGTAAAGTTCTTTTATGACTTTATAGTCAAGAACTATAATTTTGTTTTTTAAGGCTCTTTACATGTCTTGACACGCAGCTGCATGTACCTGTCCATCTTAGAGTTCACAAGATAATACTTTTAGCATAATTTTAAAACAAATGACATGTACAAAAATATGTAGTATAAAATGTTGAGCCATACAGCTAGCTTCAGTATGAGAAGCATGTGGCTGAAGATAATATTTCAGACTATATAATAGTCTTAACTATGATAGATTTGTTACACAAATCTCAAGAGATGACAACTTTTCATAGAGTAAAAAATATATATATCCATAAATGGATTAGATGTCATATGAATCAGTTACCCAGTTTGTATTTAAACGACATTTCTCTGACATAAGAGTATCTAATATGATACAATTTATAGCCTAGAATATTCTTAAAATATTTCTATTACTATATAGAATAGAATAACTGGTTTGGCTGATTTAGAAATCAGAGTTAGTGACATCAGACTCATGTGAGTTTACTAATTACTGATATAAGTCTTAGAATAGTGAGTCAAAAATCATTGGACTCTGTCACAGTATCTATGGCTCTAAAGATTTATCTTTACTAGCCATGTTTGTAAAAATGACAGTTTAAAGTACTAGAATAATAGTTTAAGTGATTTTGCTAATCAACCTTAAAAATCTATAGCTTATCAAGTGTTGATTAACTTGGGTTAGCTGTAGGGGCCCGTTCCCAGCTAGCGGAGGTCCACAGGGGGACGCTTAAGTACCGTGTCGCTTAGGGCTATTTACGCCTGGTTGACAGAAGGACCTTTTCGGCTTGTACCCAAATTAATCTCAACTTCTAAAAACTTCAGATTTAAAGGAATTTGCAATTTCACTAACTATTTTCTTGTGGCTAAATTGTTTTAGCGAGTCAAAAGAATTATAGCATCACAAAATATAAGCAAAGACAAAATTTGTCTAAATATTGTGATTTCTTTCTGATTTGAAATTCTAACATTGTGACAATATGGTTAGCTAAGGTTCATGCAAACAAACCTAAAAAAAATCAAATAATATCACTTTGATATAATAATGTGCAATCTCATAATCATTTTCCAATGATCAGGACTTATCAATAACCATACTAAAGATATGTTATTTTTATACATTATTTAGAGATAGTTTCATTATTCTTGCTAAACATCCATTAATAACAAAGAACTTTTGTTTTACGTACCTTCACCCTCGCATGTTTGAGCCTTTTCTAACAAGTTGCAATCTCTAATGCTTCTTGCTTAGAGAGATAACATTACAAAGTTCATGTTAAGAATAAGTGAGTACAAAAATAACCTTGTATTAGTGTCACCGTTAATATTTTCCTTCTTTCCAGAAAGTTAAAGAAAATTCCTAATGACCATATCTTCAAGAAAATTGAATTTAATAAGAAATGTGACTGAAACGATGCACAAACTTGTTTATTTTCGTACTACAAAATAATTTGGCAAAAAAATATTAATAGCAGGTGGTTTTGCATGCCAATTTGTTGTCCGCTTTAGCGGGCCAAATATCATTTAACAAAATAATTTCTAAAATAAATAAATAAAATCTAGTGCTCCCTTTGTAAGGGCTTGACTACTTATTAAGAAAAAAAATCACTTATTCTTTTATGAGTAATTAGAAATATGTACATGATGAATGAAAGATTGATTCTCTAACAATACCAAGAAAAGAGAGAACATATGAAGTTATCAAAAAACTTTATGCATGTTGATGAACTCATTCTTTAAAAATACTAAAACCAAATGAAGTCATGTTCATGGAATAAAACATGTTATTCTTTTTTATTCTCCAGAAATGTGTACAACGAGAGGGTTGTTCTATGCACATAACCATCCAACGTGCGTCAATGTTACAAAATATTAATACTGCTAAGGAAACATAGTGGCAATCCTAACACATTGGAGAAAACTGAAGCAACAGTAAGACATTTTTTTTAATGTAACAAACATATAAACATTGTAAGAACTAGAAAATTCACTACAATTATTTCATTCAACGTGCATCAAAAGTTCAAACCAATGTTCTATGTTTAAGTACATAAGAGCCACATATGTAACACCTTAACTCAGGCAGACATTGATTTCCTACTCAGTGCAGCTCAATTTGTCTATAACCATGTTTTGGCCCCATGATTAATAAGATTTTCATTCTGGGTTCACGTCATCATGAGTTCTAGTATAATCAGTAGGACCAAAGAATATAGAGTATGAGAAATCATTTGGTCCATATGCCAAATGATCCACAAAGAAAGATGTGAGAGCCATAAACGTGAATGAGAAATTCAATCAACGCTATTTTCATACTTAGACTCAATTATGTGCCTTTGACAAGAATAACAAATTTAAAAAATTGATAAAATATTATGAATATTTTTTTCCTGCAATTATAGTGCTTGTGCTTCTTAAGGGGCATGATGATCATACATTTTAATCAACATAATGATAAAGGGCATGATAACATTTATACAACGACGTCCAACAATTCAGAGCACACAAGACTAAAGCAATTGTATATACGTACACAAGGCAGATGATATATTGATATTAATTAGTTAAGAAACTGCCATGTATAAATATAGATCTTAGAGAACTTGTATAAAATGTCAGACCCAAAAACAATGACAATAAAGAGTATGGGACCTTGACATGATACAAGTTAAATCTTCAAGTTGAGTACCAATTCCTCAACTAATAGCTTTTACTGACTATGCTATAGAATCCTTTAGAAATGATCATCAATATATATGTTTAAATATATTTAAAACCAAGTGACAGCTACAAATTAACAGTCCGAGACCATCCTTAATTAGAGTCATTTTTTCTTAAAGGCCAACAATTCAAATATAATACTTCTCAATCAATGTGCTAAATCAATAATACATGCCTATCATGGCAAAACTATATTTGTATCCGTATCTTGTATTCAACAAATATTACCTAATACGCAAAAAGCAATTCATAGCTTCATTAGAGTGGAGAACTGAAAATAATGCATAATAAAAATAGACACTTAATTACCACTACATGATGCAATGTCCATATATGTTGTGGTGTCGGAGAGATTAGGAAAGAAGCAATAAACATATATTTTTATGTTGAAGTAATAGAGTAATAGACTATTAATCATTTCTAAAAATTTCACATAATTCTAAAACACTTACTTTAAAACGAAGGTAATCAAAATATTGATATAATATATATATTGAGGTGTAAGCCCAAGTTTATTCTAACATCAAACCTTTTTTTTAATACATTTTGTTTTGTTTAACTTTTCCAAGACATATATCATATAAAATTCTAATTGAAAGCATAAACAAATTTTCAATGCTAGAATGTATGTATAAACTAGCCAATTTAGCAACAATTTCATCACAACGAAAGCCACAAGAATTAAAAAACTTGAAGAAATAAATCTATGGATATATATATATCAAGATCATGAAAGGAAGTAGCCAAATAAATCAATCTCGAACATGACAAATTAGGCATCCCTTCCTATCTAGATTATTAAGATAATGCATCATCACGTTGATGTAGGCTACGATCTACCATAGGACTACTCAACCTTTACCTTCTTATCATGGATTGTACTGAATAGCAAGTCATCTAAAACTCTCCTGACATGGGACCAGTAGCCATGACATCACCATTGAAATCCTTGTCCCACTTATCATAATCAGGATCATTTTAAGCAGGCTATTTGTATCTTCCCATCAAAAGAAAAGATTAATCTTCAAACTAGTCCTGAAGATGAGGGTTGTGACAATGCTTAAAGTAATGATGCCGCTTAAGTGAGCTTCCTTTCATAGAAGCTCAGCAGATGGTCCATAAATGAAAACCGCCTTGGTGGTTCATCATCTTAGAGATTTTGACAAATACATTTAACAAACCATAAAAGTCCTATAGGAGAAGGTCCAAAAGAGTCATACAACTCTGAATATATATTAATGAAGAGCAGATTTATAGGATAATAAATCTCCGTATAGGAGAATATATATTTGATGGAGAACGAATCTATAGGAGAAGGAATCTGTATTCGTATTACGTATAGATAGTTTTGAATCTAATCCTAAATCTAATCTAAAATAGATAAACATTGATTGTATTGATAAATTATCCAATCAGCAATATTGATTGTATTGATAAATTATCCAATCAACAATATTTATTGTATTGATGAATTATGCCAAAAGAGCCATACAACTATGTATTTATATAGATAGAGAACAAATATGTATCCGTGTAGGAGAATGAATCTGTATCCATATAGAAGATACGTAAAGATAGAATTGAATCTAATACTAAATCTAATCATATCTTAACACAAATATATAAGGTGAGCCTCAATTTTCTCATAATTGATGCTGTGTATTTTTCCTCTAACTTAAGATAAAAGAGTTTAATAGTTAGTTAAAAATATACTCTTTTATAATCCATCTCTATTATTTAAGATTTTTTTATTTCTTGCACAATAATATTCTATTTTGGATTCTGAGTTCTTTGACATAGGAAAACCATAACCACAGTATTATCAATTCGGACCATCCTTATAAAAGCAAGAACCTAACTTTGAATCCAAGCCAAATGAACCAACTTTCGAATCTATACTACTGTAGAGTGAGAAAAGTTCAGCTTCACCGTGAACTTTTCTTTCTAAATATATTCTTGCATATGTTTACTGATCTATACTACTATATAATGAGAAAAGTTCAGTTTTATCGTACAAAATTACTTTTCAAATATACTATTGCATGTTTACTAATTAAAATTATTTATTTAAGTTAATACGGATAGCTAGGTAGTTAACGAAGCTGTTCTTTGATCTTCCTAAATATGCATGTATAAAATAATATATATAATAAAGTAATAATAGTAATATAATAATAAACTTAAAATAATTATGACAATTATCATTTAGTTTATCTAGGTAAAATAAAAAAGTAAAAATAATTATAACAACTGTTTTTTAGTCCTTCTAATAATAATTTATACAATACGTGCTACACCGTGTTAGTCATGTCGCTCCTTTATAGCCATAACCCAACTTTGAATCCAAGCCAAAATGGACCAACTTCCAAATTATGCCAATTTCCAACTATGCATCCCAACTGGTTAGCTAGCCATGCAAAACAGTGGAACAATTCTGCTCTAGTACCTGAGAGAATGAATCAGTTCCGTTCGGTTCAAACCGAACCGAATATATAAAACTGAAATAACCGTAAATCGTATTTCTCAAAATCGAAAATCGAACTGTTTTTATAAAAACTGAACAAAACTTTTTCGGTCGATTCGATTTCATGGTCTAATGGGTCGGACTTTCAAACTTTTAGCAAATTGGCCTATTTAAATAACATTTTTTTGTTGTATTTATAAATTATTACAATACATAGAGTAAAAAAATTTAGTATATATAAATTGAGGGTAGAGAGAGAGAGTGCTAAAAAAACACGGCAGAGAATAGGAGGATAGGGTGCGCTCAGTCAGGGACTAGAAAAAATATTAATATTTATAGAAGTTTGATAAATTATTAAATCTAAATCGATTTTTGGTTCGATTCAGTTACTCGGATCAAGAACTGAAAATCGAACCGTTATTTCAAAATTTTAAATTTTTAAACCGAAAATCGAATCGATAACCGAAAAAACCGAATCTTTTATATATTTCGGTTTGGTCCAATTCGATTTTCAATTTTCAACTGTTGTATGCTCTCCCCCGTATAGAACCCAACAATCTAATCGATAATGCAATTTAACTAAGACGAGATAACGAGGAAAGCCATTTCCCAGTACCGGTCGGGTCAGCGCTGCTGGAATTTGAATTTTGGAACCCGCTGGGAACGTGTTCTCTCTGTAGTCTGTAATGCTAATGGCTGTTATTAGAGAGTCCTCATGAATTTGAAAATAGAAATTGCGATGGGCTACAGCCTTTCACTGGTTGGCACTCGCTAACCCCATTTGTACTAACACGCCATCCATTGACATCCAGCAAAAGAATTGTCAACCATTAATTTCTCTACGGAATTCTAGCTAGACCATGTTCGATCGTTTGGTACAACTTTGAGAATTTGTAGAATAGATCAACTAGGAGAGGAGTGGACTTAGCCATAGATAAAGACCAGCAAGTTGTCTTAATTCATGAGACAAATATTAATATTATAATTGAACATGAAAGTTGATAATACTTTTATGAACGACTAATCTAAACTCGGATCCATGACCGAAGCTTCAATTTGTGTCAAGTGTCAACACAAGTTTAATCGGAAAAAAAAAATCCTAGAAAACAAAACCATTTCAAATGTGTATAAAAGGGATTCAAGCACAGAAACATTCAAAACCATCTCTTAAATACTAACCTAGGTAAACTTAAACAATTCCATGTCTCTATAATTACAAAGAGGCTTGAAAAATGTACAAAATGAGCCGTCTAAGTCATATGTATATCCTCATATAATTAAGAAAAAAAAAAATCTAAAATCCTTCACATATGTATATCCTCTTCTAAGTAAGAAAAAAAAATTCTAATCATTTCTAACTGCCTGAACATATATCCAAAATCTATAAACATATCTATAAAAGAAAATTCATTCTAATTAAAATATATTCAATAGTCAATTTATATTTAAAACACATGTATCAAAAGTTTTAAAAACATGTCTATAAACAAATCATAATTAAATCATATTTAGATTATTTTAATATAATTTAAATTTCTATCTTATTTTTTTTATAATACTAGAGAATTTTTTGGTACATACTAGTATATATTTGTGTGTGTAGAACAAATTTTATTGAAATGACTAATTTTTTTTTTCAAAAATCTAGTAGTAGGAGGTTGAGCCTCACTACTCTCCATATAGATCTGCCGTTTTGATAGAGGCTCATAATATAGAGAAAATAAGAGAAAAAGAAAATGCATTGTTTAATGCAATAAGACATTATACAGGGGCAAGGGTTGGATGTTGGAAAAAGGTAAGACTTTAGGAGTTAATCAATGGTATAACCCACTACCAAAATAAGTTATATTAGCGATGATATTAGTGACTCATATAATAGGAGTCTCTGGTGATAAAGTAACTAGCAACGCATTTGAAAGGAATCACTAATAGTTACGTTTGCGACGTTTCTGCTAGAACATTACTAATATAGCGGCGCACTGCTACACGTACGTCGCTAAAAGTCGCTAATGTCAGTAATTTATTGATTTTGTTATCGTCTGAGTCGCAAGGTGTCGCTAATTCTAGGTTACACAATCGTATCGCTAGACGTCACTCAACGTCGGTAATGTTTATATTTATCAAACTAACAGACCAAGAAGTCCTAATTCTTTCTCATCTCCTATCTTTTTTTATGGCTCCTATCATCCACACAACCCAACAAAGTTCTCTACCCCTACCACTGCACTCCGCCTACGAACCCGACCTTGTAGATACCTGGTCGGCCATCCCCGACTCCGTAGATGTCCTGGTCGATCGTCCCCGACCAAGTAGATGTCGGGTTGAGATCGAAGAAGTAAAGGGATAAGGGAGGGAGGGATTGGGATGCATCCGTACGGCAGGAGAGGAAGAGTAGCCAGCGATCGATGGCTTGGGTGTTATAGAAGGAGAAGAGGCAAATAGGGGCGGAGTAGAGGAGAAGGACATAATCACTGGATTGGGAGGGAGAGGGGTGTGGCGAATGCCTGCAAGTACCATTGACATTTTTTGATTGCTGTATTGGTATGTCTCTCCCTTCTCTCTATTTTTTGTTGGATTGGATCTAAAGTTGACAATATTATATCTGAATTTTGGCAAATTTATTTTTGGAGAAAATTGTAACCCTATGACTTGGATGTGTTGATAAAAAAATGGAACCTATGACTTGGATGTACGAATGGCAAATTATTTTGGGAGAGAATTATATATAGATCTAATTATTCAGTGTAGGACCGTTCAGGACCTATATAGGGGGTGAATAGAGTTTGTGTGTATGCAGTAGAATAAATTTCACAATTAAAAATTATAAACTATGGCAAGTAAGAGCAAATGATATAACAGTAAATAACTTGCAGTAAAGTAAGAGTTAAGAAGATCAAACTCAGTGACACATCGATATATATTGGTTTTTCTCGTGGAGGACTAATCCAGTCTCGAGTACAACTGTTTGATGTTAATCCACTATGGCACAAGCTTTAACTGAGTGCTTACAACTCTTACAACACTGTGCTTGGGGACAAGTGCATGACCAACTTCAACAACACCGTGCTTGGCGACGAGTGTACGACCGACTCCAAAAGGCGATTAAAAACTGGAATGTTTTCTAAAATAGCCTCCGATACAACTCTTCAAAACTAGACTCTAGATTGAACAAAACTGTACTGGCTTGGAGAAGAGTGGTATAGGCTAGATTTGAAAGTATAGCTCGTAGAAAACACTTAAAGGAATAGAGAAGAGAATGAGATTGGATGATTTAGTGTCACTCCCCGTTCCCAGAATATGTATTTTTATACATGTACTGCTTGAATATATTTATTTAATACTTATAATACATTTATTCTGTAATTTCATGCTAATTAATTTTTTCGTATTTTATTTTCTGCTTTTGCTTAAGCTCTTGGTTTATTTGGTTCATGTTGAAACCACTTGGTTTAGCTCGGTTCATCATGATAAGGGGTGCATGGCCTAAATCTTATAGGAAGGAATGGGTGGTGGAGATTTTGACTTGAGCTTGATATTTATACCTCTTTACTTTTCTCTCTCTTCATTACTCTCATTTACTTCTTTTTCATCCTCCATTACTCTCCCACCAACCTAGAAAGCTTAGGAAAGTACAACTTGCTTCATGATGGATCTCAAGTTTTATTGTTCCATTCTCTTCCTTACTTGATTCTAAGTCGCCTTAGAACTTAGAGTTTTTGATTTTCATGGGTGTATTTTTGTAGATCTAAGTTTATGTTACTTTCGATTTTTCTTGGTTTTGACCTATCAAACTTTTTGTTTTCAAAATCTAGTTGTTCTATGTTGTAAATAATTTCGTTTTATCCTATTTTGACCTATGGAAGTCCAGATTTGGGCTTGGATTGAAGTTGGAAAGTCTGGGAACCCCCAACTTTCCAGGTTCTTCTTCTCGGAAAAGTTGGAGAAGAAGAACAATGCCTCCCGCATGCCCTTTTCATGCGGCAAAGTCCCCTGCGGTTCCTCTCTGGCCGTATGGTGTCACGCCCCGATCCCGCAGAGTCCCTTTCGTCCTCGCTTCGGGCTCTTTGGGACCGTTCGTCCTCGCTAGGGCGTGATGCCGTGCAAGCCTAAGTTGCGCTTGCACAAGGCCAAGACCTGAAGCAAGACAAGATAGACAAGTTTGACAATACGCAGCGGAACGTATTGCAGATAATTGAAGCAGCAGCGGACATATTTTCAGAATACGAGCATTGAACACAATGGTAACAAGAAACAATTCCCTTTATTGATTTTATTTGAACAGATTACAAGCTCTCATTTCTCTCTGATACAATGTTACAATCTCTCAAAAGCTTTACAGATTTCAATGATCCCGTTCCCATACATTACATCCTTTCATATACAAAACCAAACTCTTTGTAACAGATATCGTCTCTTGGCATCTCTTCTGATTTCTGGCTCCTGAGGATGAGGCACGGGCTATCGCTTCGGACTATCCTTTTCGATGCATAGTGCACCTGCATGCAGACTGATGGTGGGTCAGTATATCAGCATACTGGTGAATTGTGAACAAAGAAGCTACATTTTTCTGAAACGATCACTGTTCATTTAGTGAGAAAACATTATCTTGTGATATGATCTTGCTACTCTTTACCTAGATTCATTTCATGAATGCATTAGTCAGTTTACATTCTTTTGAAAACACATCTTTTGAAAATCTACAATCATTTCCATCTTAGCCGCTGTTCCTCCCACGGGTTCAGCTCGTCGCTAACCGCTGTGACTCGCATGGGTTCAGCTCGTCGCTAGCCGCTGTGACTCTCTTTGGTTCAGCTCGTCGCTAACCGCTGTGACTCGCATGAGTTCAGCTCGTCGCTAGCCGCTGTGACTCTCTAGGGTTCAGCTCGTCACTAAGTGGATTCCCTAATGCGCATGCGATATCAAATGAATCATGCATCAATCGAGCAATTCATAAACAATTCCATCTTCTTTTCAGGCAGGAAACAGTTCTCTTTCTTAGCAGACAAAGTGCGGATTCTCTTTTAAGCATACTCAAGATTTCTGTCTTGTTATTAACAAAGCATTCAATCAAAAACTCTGATTCTTATTAGGCGCAAGCGAATCATAAAATGAGTCTTTGTCCACTCACCCAGATTAATCGTCTTCTGTTGCAGAGCTAGCAATCCAATCTTTCTGTCTTATCTAGTGCCTTCGCGGAGCGGGACACTACATAATTACCCACCGAAAAGAAGTTTCGTCCTCGAAACTTAAGGAGAAACTTACGATATCCTTAGCAGTGATAGTCCTCATCCTTCGCCATCATCAATCCATGAAATCACGATTCAGGTTATATCAAAACTCTTGTTTAATCAAGTATTTCAATCTCAATCAATCAAATCAATAAAACATATGCCGGCATCATAAAAATATTTATGGACTTATTGTATGGAATGTTCATCTCATTATTGATATCGAGTAGGTAAAAGAATTTCGATCAGAAGACATGTACAAATTCAATTGAATCAAAATTGGCCAGAGGATCGTGTTGCTCTGATACCATTCTGTCACGCCCCGATCCCGCAGAGTCCCTTTCGTCCTCGCTTCGGGCTCTTTGGGACCGTTCGTCCTCGCTAGGGCGTGATGCCGTGCAAGCCTAAGTTGCGCTTGCACAAGGCCAAGACCTGAAGCAAGACAAGATAGACAAGTTTGACAATACGCAGCGGAACGTATTGCAGATAATTGAAGCAGCAGCGGACATATTTTCAGAATACGAGCATTGAACACAATGGTAACAAGAAACAATTTCCTTTATTGATTTTATTTGAACAGATTACAAGCTCTCATTTCTCTCTGATACAATGTTACAATCTCTCAAAAGCTTTACAGATTTCAATGATCCCGTTCCCATACATTACATCCTTTCATATACAAAACCAAACTCTTTGTAACAGATGTCGTCTCTTGGCATCTCTTCTGATTTCTGGCTCCTGAGGATGAGGCACGGGCTATCGCTTCGGACTATCCTTTTTGATGCATAGTGCACCTGCATGCTGACTGATGGTGGGTCAGTATATCATCATACTGGTGAATTGTGAACAAAGAAGCTACATTTTTCTGAAACGATCACTGTTCATTTAGTGAGAAAATATTATCTTGTGATGTGATCTTGCTACTCTTTACCTAGATTCATTTCATGAATGCATTAGTCAGTTTACATTCTTTTGAAAATACATCTTTTGAAAAGCCACAATTATTTCCATCTTAGCCGCTGTGCCTCCCACGGGTTCAGCTCGTCGCTAACCGCTGTGACTCGCATGGGTTCAGCTCGTCGCTAGCCGCTGTGACTCTCTTGGGTTCAGCTCGTCGTTAACCGCTGTGACTCGTATGGGTTCAGCTCATCGCTAGCCGCTGTGACTCTCTATGGTTCAGCTCGTCACTAAGTGGATTCCACAATGCGCATGCAATATCAAATGAATCATGCATCAATCGAGCAATTCATAAACAATTCCATCTTCTTTTCAGGCAGGAAATAGTTCTCTTTCTTAGCAGACAAAGTGCGGATTCTCTTTTAAGCATACTCAAGATTTCTGTCTTGTTATTAACAAAGCATTCAATCAAAAACTCTGATTCTTATTAGGCGCAAGCGAATCATAAATGAGTCTTTGTCCACTCACCCAGATTAATCGTCTTCTGTTGCAGAGCCAGCAATCCGATCTTTCTATCTTATCTAGTGCCTTCGCGGAGCGGGACACTACACATGGGCACTCCAGTCTTCATGCGGCTCCCTCCTTGCCACATTATCCCTTTGGTCGTGTGCTGCATGGTAGATTGCCGCATAGGCCTTTGCCGCGTGGCTGCTTGCCGCATGGCCCCTGTTTTCCCCGTGCTGCATGGCTTTGGTTGACTTTAGCCGCATGGCTTTAATTTGACCCTGCCGCATAGATGGGTATCCATCTACTGCCGTATGGGATGCTGATTTGATCCTGCTGCATAGATGGATATCCATCTACTGCAGCATGGGATGCTGATTTGATCCTGCCGCATAGATGGACATCCATCTACTGCAGCATGGGATCCTGATTTGACCCTGCCGTATGGCTTTGATTTGACCCTGCAGCATAAATGGGCATCCATCTACTGCCGTATGGGATCCTGATTTGACCCTGCCGCATAGATGAGCATCCATCTACTACCGCATGGGATCCTGATTTGACCGTACCGTATGGCTACCTCTAGCCTGGTCGCATAAGCCTCATGACTTCCCTTGGACCTCCCTCTTGCCGCATGGCTCTTGGCAGCCTTACCGTATGGCCCCTGTTTTCCTACCCCCCCTCTCGCCTAGCTGCATGTTGCATGGCCCTTGGCTCCCGGGCCGTATGGGATTCTGATTTGACTCTGGCCGCATAGATGGACATCCATCTACTGCCGCATGGGATTCTGACTTACCCTGCGGCATAGATGGGCATCCATCTACTACCGCTTTTGGGCTGTTTCTTGTCCCGAATTGACATTAATTGTTACCTTGACTAATGATTGATCATGCGTTCCTAGTTGGAACTAGAAGACTGGCTAGTCGTCTTATTGAATTGAATGAGACACGTTCATGTATGAACCATGAACCATTGCTATCGAATAGCCGATCCGAACATTGGCATATGGACACATGTTGACTTCTATTTTTCTGTAAAAGCAGCATGTGTACCTTACGATAAAGACATGATTATTCCGTGGCTAGGCTTGATTGTTGTATTACGCTATGTAAGACCTACAACCTAGCCGTAAGGGCATTGTTGTAGAGTTATGCATATCGTACTTGTTGGCCCATTCCATGGTCACACCCGATTTTGATAATCGATATGCACTTAAGTCAATACACAAAATATACAAACTGCTGCTAATCATTTCAGGGTATATGAAATCAATATCAACGGGCGTTGTACTGCATCATCAAGCATAGATATCATCAATCTGAAGATGAATTTCAATGGAATTTAGTTTGAGTCATTTTACATTTTATTCTGTATTTTATCTTTATTGAGTCTAGGACTTAAAATTGTAAAATCGACTAGGTAATACTGGCTTAGGTTTATCCCAGTCCAAAATTTCTAAACAGCCTACATATTTCCATTTCATCTTTACAAAATGTCCAATATTATTTTTTACAAACAGTATTTGTCAAATATTTTGAAATTTTCCATGACAGAACTCAAAATCGAGTTCGGCCCGAGTTCGGTCCGAACTCTGCTCGAGTTCGGTCACTTTGAATTCAAATGTCAGTTGCCTCCAAATCTGCGTGCAACGTCTCAATGCGAAATATTTGCATCAGAACTCTGCCAGAACTCTGCCCGAGTTTGGTCCCAGAAAACACCTATAAAAAAAAGAGAGTTTTTTCTTTCAAATCACTCATTCATTCTTCATCTTCTCTTCTCTACTCACCAAGTGTTTTCAAACGTTCTAATGCTTTCAAATCATACTTATACATCTCTTAGCCAAAAGCCAGTAATATCTACGTTGATTTAGAGTCTTTTGGTGTCCAAGAGTTGTAAAGAGTTCATTCCAAGTTCAGCAACTATTCTTGTTGTGGAGCCGGTCGTGCGCTCGTCACCAAGCACGGTGTTGTGAAGTTGGTCATGCACTTGTCACCAAGCATGGTGTTGTAAGAGACTGCAAGCTCTTATTTAGCTTGTGTCATTGTGGATTAACATCGAGCAAGAGTACTCGAGACTGGATTAGTCCTCTCAGAGGGATACCAGTATATATCGCTGTGTCACTGAGTTTGATCTCTCTATCTCTTGCTGCATTTATTTACTGTCTCTTATTAACTGCCATAGTTATTCTTAAGTTTTAATTGGTGATTATTTTTTACTGCACACACACACTCTTTTTATCCCCCTTCTAGAGGTGCTCAAACGATCCTACAGTACTTTGTACGGGAGTACTCATTCAGAATCATCATGATCCACGGTATGAGATTTCAATTAACATAGGGCCTACTAAGCTAAATAAAAATAACTATTGCATGGAGAGAATGGATTCTCAAGTTCTTACATGGTAGCCATCTCGGGACAATTAGTACCCCGACATGCCGGCAGGTTCCTACGGATACTGCAAATCTGTCGCACGGGTAGGGAGTGGTATCTGTTTATATTTACTGTATATTGATGATGGGCGTCCCGCTGGGACACGTCTAATTCATGATTGGCACAATTGATTATTGTGTAGACTAGCCTTGCTTGTACATTGTAAGAACTGAGGAATCCCTTATTGCATGTTTCCAAGACAACTTGGAACTTACAGTAGCAAGCCGTAGTAGTTGCATGGCCGTTTAAATTGATTTGTTTATGCACTGTACCCACTCTGTTTACTACTGAGATGAGCAGAATGTCAAGACATGGCGGGTCAACTTATGTCCTTGTTTGGTTGGAAAGTTGGCTTGAAGTGTCGTAATGTTGTGCAAACCTCGGTAGCAAGTAGAGATCCATTTATCATATTCTTAACTCTTATCACTGGTTCTAATTCCTTATATCGTGCTTCCTTGTGGTACTTGCTATTAGAGGTCTAACCTCTCTGGTTTTGTATGGCCAGATTTAGAGCCAGCTTCCGAGGACTCAGCTTACTTCCACCTCCAAGATGGTCAATACTAGAGGTATGATCGCAGGAGGGCACGAGTGGGTTTCTTGCTTCCCTGCTCGTTATACTATTTACTTTACACATTGCCGTTTGGCACCGACATGTTAGTCAGACTGTCTTGCACTTACCTTTACATAATTGTAACTAAGTCAGACTACAGCTGATAACAATTATGTATACCTTGCTATATCATCTGGCTATGTTTTATACAGCCAGATCTCAAGAATATTTTGACTGAGCGTTTGGGACGTCTTACTGCTTTATCTTACATGTTCTCTATTATTGTTTCTTATTTGAATGATTGAGACAATAGATGTTGAGTGACCATAGTGAGACTTTCATGTAGTATGCACCCCCTCATCGTTAGACAGTATTGATCGTATTATATGGTATTCATCTACCCGTAATATGTAGCTGGCTGAGTCATTCTCCCGCTTTTCGGTATTCTAGTTCTGGGGCATAATAAGGTTTTAGTGGTGGCCCATGCAGGTCTGATTTCAGACTTGTGGGGTGTTTTAATTTATATGATGTCTCAATCACACATTTTTCCCCTTGATCTTATGATTCGTTGCTCTCGACCCTAGCTTGACATTCCAGTATCCTTTGACTTCATTGATCCTTCATGTCTGATCGTTTGATTGTTCTCTTGTCCCTTTTCTTAGGGGTACTTCGTCCGCATCTGTCAGAGCTGGACGGCAACAACAAGGGCAACAAGGGCAACATGAACAGCAAGATCCTGTTGATCAGCAACAAGGGCCAGTACTACCTCAAGAGGCCATCCAAGAAGAGGTGATAGTGGAACCAGTAGCTGGACCGCAATATCCGGAGGTTCCAATGTCACCAACGGTTCCACCTACGCCCGTGCAAGTAGACACACTAGCCCTTCTGGAGATCATGAGAGGGATGATGGCTACTCAGCAACATCAGATGTTGGTCCAGCAACGCATGCACACTCAGCTACAAGAGCAGAATGTATTACTCAACCAAGGATTACAGACAGCTTTAGAAAGAGGGGTGAGGACAGATTCAGGAGCATCAACTAGATTTTGTAAGTACAACCTCCGTCGTTTCGAGGGCACGAAAGTTGCCATTTCAGCAGATGCATGGCTTAAGGACATCTAGGCTATTTTGATAGCGGCTAAGGTTCCGACGGAAGAACGTTTAGATCTAGTGATGCTGTTACTTCAGGACCTCGTACATGATTGGTGGAAATCAGAAGAAGTGGGCATCAGACGACATGTTGCTTGGGATAATTTTACTGCGAGATTCAAGACAAAGTACTATGGAGTTGTGGCACAGTTTGAGCTACAACAGAAGTTTATCAACCTCAAGTAGGCTGGCAAGACAGTGGATGCTTATGCAGCAGAGTACTGCAGACTGAGTAGGTTCACCCCGGAGATGGTAGCAACAGAGAGCCAGAGGGCTATGAGGTTTCAACAAGGGTTTTATCTTGAACTCTTGCAATTGATAGAGGGGCACAACGACCAGACTTTCAATGAGGTATTGACGGCAACCCGGAGGCATGAGATCACCATCCAGAGGATCACATCTAGGACTGGAGGTCAGAAGAGATCTCACAATCAGATTAGAGGAGAAGAGGGAGCAGCGCCCCGAGTTATAGCAACCCCTGGCATTCGCATTCACGATGTGGCAATGCGAGGGCCAGCACCCCCAGCAAGGCAACAACAGCAACAGAGGAAGAACCAGCAACCCCCAACGGGCTGCACTTATTGTGGGCAGGCAGGGCATACTAGAGATGTCTGTCGGGCATTGAACGGACAGTGTTTGATATGTGGAAGTCCAGATCATCGGGTTTCCATCTGTCCTATGAATTCGAGGTCAGGAGGACCAGTATAACAATTTTTTTCTCTGTCAGCACCAGGGACATGCTAGTACCAAGGACCAGCGGTAGCGGTGAGACCGTTGGCACAACGTCTGTTGATGTCACAGGCTCAGATGTTTCGACAGCAGGGACCGTCGATACAGCAGCAACAACATAGGCCACCCCAGCATTACCCAGGCAGAGGCCAGCAGCAGCACCAGGTTAGGTCGCAACATGGGAACCGACAAGGAGGCCGAGGGCAGGCATTCATTCTGTCCTTGAAAGAGACATTGGCATCGAAATATATTATGGTAGGTAACATTCTCGTCGTCTCATATCCCGTAGTAGCATTGTTTGATTCGGGAGCATCACACTCATTTATATTTGCACAATTTGTGACACGATTAGGAATAGAATTCGAAGCATTGCCAGGGAAGTTGAATATACTCACTGGTAGTGGGCTCGTAGGAGTTAGTAGAGTTATTCTAGCGTGTAGAGTTGTAGTATGCGGGCGTTCCTTACCCGCCAGGTTGATAGAATTTTCTATAAGGAATTTTGATGTTATCCTAGGCATGGACTTGCTGAAAGACAGTTGTGCCACAATAGATTGTCATAGTGGGAGTGTATCTTTTAATATTCTAGGCATGGAGTGATTTACCTTAGTCAGATCAGTGGCAACTCAACAAGAAGAAGGAATAGTAGCGGCAATGGAAGAAGTTCAAGTTCCGAAGATAGTTGAAGAGTTTATTGACGTATTTCCCGAGGAACTTCCAGGTCTACCACCCATTAGAGATATTGAGTTCAATATAGAATTAGCACCTGGAACTAAACCGATATCGGATCGAGTTTATAGAATGTCGGATTCAGAGCAGGCCAAGGTGTATCAGCACATAGTGGAACTGAAGGCGAAGAAGTTTATTCGAGACAACGAGTCACCATGGACAGAACCAGTGGTACTTGTAGGGAAGAAGGATGGTTCATCAAGATTGTGCATTGACTACAAAAAGCTCAATACGGCAACAGTAAAGAACAAGTACCCACTACCAAGGATCGACGACTTGTTTGATCAGTTGAGCAGAGCAAGAGTTTTCTCTAAGATAGATCTTCGATCAGGGTATCATCAAGTTAGAGTTTGAGAAGAGGATATTTCTAAGACAGTATTCAGGTCGAAGTACGGGCATTACAAATTCCTAGTTATGTCGTTTGGTTTGACCAATGCTCCAGCAATATTTATGAATTTGATAAACCGCATCTTTATGCCATACTTAGATCAATTTGTCGTTGTGTTCCTCGACGACATTCTCGTATACTCAGCTAGCGAAAAAGAGCATGAAGATCACCTCAAGAAAGTGTTACAGGTTCTGAGAAAGAACCAGTTGTACGCCAAGCTCAGCAAATATGAGTTTTGGTCAAACCACATTTCATTTTTAGGGCACATCATATCAGGGGCTGGAGTGGCAGTGGATCCCAAGAAAGTAGAAGCAATAAAAAGTTGGCCAATGCCTAAGACTGTAGCAGATGTACGAAGTTTCTTGGGATTGGCAGGATACTACAGAAGATTCATATCAAACTTTGCAAGACTTTCAGCACCCATGACCCGCTTGACACGAAAGGATGTGCCATTCGTCTGGTCGGCAGAATGCCAGGCATTATTTGAAAATTTGAAGCAGAAGTTGATATCGACACCTATTCTTACATTACCAGTTGGGCCCGGAGGTTTTACTGTATATTGTGACGCGTCAGAAAAGGGACTTGGGTGTGTCCTAATGCAACATGGGAAGGTGATAGCGTATGCATCTAGGTAACTTCGAGACCACGAAAAGAATTATCCGACTCATGACTTGGACTTGGCAACAATAGTATTTGCTTTGAAGCTATGGAGGCATTACTTATACGGTGATTGTAACGCCCCAGTCCCAAAATACGTAGGACCAAGTGCATAGACATGCCAGCTGTATACATACGAAATACATGGACCTCATATGTATACATAAGCTGTAAATGTAGTAATCCAAGACAACTAAATCTCATCCACAAAGATAAATAATTATATAAAGCAATTTTGAGTTTGTCATGTACACAATAGTTGGGCGGAGACAAAGTCCACTACCAACCAAATTAAATATGGAAGAATATACAAGGAAAAAATTAGCAAACGAGAGCAAGTGACGAATCCAAGAGTAATCATCACGACGGAATAGAGCGCGAGTCATAGCCTTAGCTAGAGCACCTGCAAGGAATCACGAAAACACACACCTGGAGAAAAACCAGGTCCTCAGAGGGACGTAGCAAGACACATAATATCATGTCATAAACTGAATAAATAAAGCTCAATAGAAAAGTATGCATGTATAAAGGTTCCTAACCATTCTAGGTGGATTTCAATTTAGAGGACAACGTTCTACGCAGGGGCTGTCTCAAGCATGTAATAAAGAGTGGCCAACAAGTAGCGCTCATCCGAGACACTATCGGCCGGGTAACACGTATCGCTCATCCGAGACACTATCTCCCAAACGTGTGTAAAATAAAAGTAGCCCCTACGCTAGTAGCTGTCCCCTCCCCCCAATGATACTATACGTGCATCGTAACCACGACACACCAACACGTGTCATTTTCACAACACGGGTTTATAATAGATAACTGTCAAGTCTTCTAACATGCATCTATTGACAGTTATTCCTACGCATGCGTACGGAGGATCAGCCCACACGCAAGTGACCTCTATATGATACTCACAACTCTCACACACAACTCGTGTACCATCGTGACAAGTCAATGAGACACACTAAATTTAATGGTAGTCCCTTAACTCTAAGCCAATTGCATAAAATATAGTAATTTACATTTATATACAATTTTAAAAAGAAACAACTAAAACATGCATGATATTGAGCAGGAAATTTAAACAGTAAAGGCAAGGTGTCTTGCCTGGTGTGTCGCCTGATGTGGTGTAATGTTCTAACATGTTCCGTTGAGTCCAATAGCCATGGTTGATGGACGGAGGTCTGAAGTCGCGAGGAAACAGATATGTTCAGTTATTATCAAGATTGCTAATCAACGAGAATTCGTAGAGAAAGTGCTTGCTACACTTCGAAAATATTTATAATACTTTGAAAATATAGTTATAAAATATTTATAATTTGTTTGTAATTTAGAAAATCCATAAAAATATGTTTAAAAAATAAATATATAAGAAATACCAGCAATTTAACTACCTTTTTCAGTTCCAAAAATCATCATTTGAAAGCTATATATATATTTTTTATATATATTTCTAGAAAATATTTATGGCATTTAAAAACTATTTAAAATAAGTTATAATATTTAGAACTATATTTGGAAGTTAATTATAATTAAAAACTATGTATTTCTTTTTATACAAAATGTTACGAAGAGACACTTGAAAATATAGGTAACCATATTTTATGTCAAAAACTTATAATTAGAATAATATAATAACATACCAATAATAGGTAATAATTTTTAATAGTAGTAAACCAAGGGTAATATCGATAATCAATTAATAACAAATAATATTAGAAATAATAATAACATTATATAATAATAATAATAATAATAATAATAATAATAATAATAATAATAATAATAATAATAATAATAATAATAATAACAGACAGTATAATAATAAATATTTCCAGAATATATATATTTATATATATACAGTTCGAAGTACAGTACTTTATACTAAGAATAAAATATTAACATATTATAATTTATTACTTCCATTGTTTCCAATGCAACTTTTGGAACATGAGAGATAATAATGAAACAACATTTGGAAAACAAGCATTCAATGCTCTCAGCAGCATTCATTGCTATTTGTAAGGAAAAAAATTTATCAGTGAGTGAAATTATTATTATTTTTTTTCTCCAGTTATTATAGAGAAAGAGGAAGAGAGAGAGAGAGAGGAATTGAAAGAGGGGAAGAGGGAGTCCTCACCGAGGTCGGTTGGGAGCCGGTGGCCGACGGCGGCTGGAGCGGAGCTCGTCTGGCGCGGAGGCGGACATGCGTCGTGGGAAGGCGAGAGGCGGCGGACAAGGCGCCTGCGCGGAGGCGGCGACACGCGGGCGGACGGCTGTGAGGCGGTGCCGGTGGTCGCCCGCAAGCAGTGAGGCGGAGTAGAGGCACTGGAAACTCCGACGGCGGTGGGACTCCTCGGCGGCGAGGATCTGGCGATGGGAGGGTCCCACGCGCGCGGATCTGGCAGAGCGCCGGCGGTCGGGCGCTCGGCCTGGCGGCAGAGGGTTCCCGGTTGCGGCGCTCAGGCACGGCGGACCAGGGTGGCGCCGGGCGGTCGAGGCTACGGGGGCAACGGTGACGCTTCCCCGGGTCGGCGCGGGGCTTCCGCCCGGAAGACGGAGGTTGAGAGGAAATCGGCGGCGACGCCAGCCCTAGGCGCGGGGTCGTCGGTACCTGGAGCGGCGGAGGAAACCCCACGGTAGGCGGAGGCGGAGACGCTGGGATGCGGTGGCGCTACTCGCCGGCGCGCGGATGGGATTCCAGGCGGTGGCGACCTGGACGTGGGCACGGCAGAGATGGGGAGGTCGGGTTCAGGTGAGGATTTCTTCCCGCTTCCTTTGCTGTTGTTTGTGGGTTTTTGGGCGGCGATGGCCGTGGTGGCGAGTCGACTACGGTGGTGGTGATGATGATAACGATGGGTGATGGTTGGGTTTGACGAGAGGGGTGTTGACGGCGTTTGGGGACAGTGGTGGCGGTGTTGCTGTGGCCCGGTTGTGCAGGAGGCGCTTGTGGTGTGGTTGGTTGGCCAGGGCGAGCGGAGTCGGGGATGGCGATGGCGGTAGAGATGGGACGGTGGTGACGGTCCTTGGGGTTGCGCCATTGGTGGCGGTGAACGGGAAGGAGTGGCAGTGTTGCGGCGGGGATAATTTACAGTTAGGCTAGGGATAGGATTTAAGTCGTCATGTCGGGGATTGTCCGACACGACAAGATGGAGGTCCGGGATTGTCGGACTCGGACGAGATTACTGTATTTGTAATGGGGAATATAGTGGATGGGAGGCACAGACACGGTGCACGGATTTTGGGTTGTGGATGGAAATTTCTGGAGGAGTACCTCTCCTTTTATAGGAGGTGGGAATACCCAGTTAGATAAGGATTGGACCCAATTTAATTATTTAAATTCAAATTGGGTTCAATCTACAATTTAAATCTAATTTTAGAAAATTTACCATATATGTTTTAAAACAAAAATGAATCCAATCAAATCCAAGTCGAACTAGATAAATCTAATCTAAATTATTATAGATAAATTAGATTTTCATATAAAAGCTATTTAAAATCATTTCAGATGTAACTTATCACGACCAATTAAATTTAAACCAAAACACATTTTTTTAAAATACTTTTTCAAAAAATAATAAAATATAAATATTAATTAATCTCGAAAATAGAATTATATTTATAAATTTAAACCTTCGTACCTCATATGAAATAAATATTTGCATAAAATGTTGTCTTCCAAAGTACCATTTAAATTATTACCATTAAATTCAAAATATATTTTTACAAATAATAATAAATAATTAATTTCAAAAATTATCATAAATATTTAAGTATAAATAGGAAATAATTTTAAACTACATTTTTAATAATTTAGATGAAACAATTTTTGGAAATAAACATAAATAATCAAATCTTTAAAATATCTTCTTGCTAAATTACTTTTAATAAATAATTATTATATATATTATTTTTGAAGCCATCATCGATAATAAAATATATTTTTTTCTAAAATATATATTTCGCACATATTCGCAGTTTCGCACTCGATGAGTAAATATGAAAAATGTAAATTCCCGCGCGACGTATAATACGACTATGCGACGTATAAATGCAAAAAAAAAATCAGTACTAAAACTATAGTAGAAATTTAGGGGGTTTACATCCTACCCAACTTAAAAGAATTTCGTCCTCGAAATTAAGGATTTGCAGGGGGTGAGAAGGCACAAAATAATTCACAATGCTCAACGAAAGATGCATTAGGAAATCTCGATTTCAATAACGGCAAGGGTAATCATGGGTTAACACCAGAAGGAAAATAAGCGGGGGTTAAATTTAGAATATGCAATAAAGGTTAGAGAGAATGGATTAAATACCTAGAAGGTATGATTTGAGAGTAGGTTGAGGGTCATAGGTGATAGGGTAGCTAGAGGAATTTCTAGTACCACGCCGCCGTCCTTCTAAAGTGGGTAGAGGCGAAGGCAATAAGGAGTTCAATGACGATTTTATCGAATACGAATACGTGATTCAAAGGTGACCGTATAATTTCAAAAGAATTTTCAAGGCAGTCGTGGATGGAATTCTAAGGAGGAAGTTCAACTACATCCCATCCACGTATATTGATATATGAAATGGGCGAACCAAAGTGCACTCGGTTGATCAGACCATCATGCACCGGTTCTGATTAGACAATACGTTAGTGGGAGCGACCCAATAAAACATATGTCATGATCAAGCTTGATAAAGAATACGCTTGCCAAACTAAGCTATTTTAGCATCATAGGTAATTAAAATAATAAGTAAAGGGTAATGATGAAAGAAAACAATTAGCCCAAGATCTTATAAAATCTAAGTTCCGCTCGAAATTTGGGCCTATGCAGTCGGCTTGGTTGACTAGGTAAGTTAGGGTCTACTGAATTCTATGGTCCAAGTGAACCTATCAATGTGGTCCACAAAATGTTGTTTTGGTCGTGAGATATTCTACTCAGCTTACAAGAATTAAACTAATGGTGTGATAGGTCCAGCAATCAAGATTTAAGCATGCAAGGAATTAAGTAGAACAAGATCGTATATCGGGTCGAAAGAAATGGAGTCGAGGTCGAGTCTCAGCTATAGTTTAAAGTATATTGGTTTCACGGTAGGGATTAGAGTCCAGTCCTTTGGACCCGAAAGTCGCAATATGAAATTAGAGTACAAGGTGACGTATTTTAGTGGCACGTGATATACCTACATGAAGGTGGGCTCGTCTAGATCTTACATATGAAAGTTGTGGGAAAAAAAAAGTCTAGTGTTGTGCTCCAAATATCAAAGTCACGGTAGGGACACCAAAGAACTTAAAGTAGAAAGTGGGAGTTAATGAGATAATGATTAACGAACCTAATAAATGACCGAGTTAAAGCATGAAATAAGGATAACTTAGATTCCAACAAATCAAGGTAAAATAAATTAGGAGTACAGTTTCTAGGGTTATGATAGCTACTTAGATGATGTAGGATTAAGGAACAATCTAATCATTTCTCAAGTTTCAAATAATTAGATGGTCATGACAAAAGATCTAGAATTGAGGAAAGGTCGAGTAAGTCAAAAGATATGTTCATCGGTTTTGTCGATGACTAACTATACTTGTGTATATGCAATATCATAATCGTAGGTGGCATGGCAATCTAATGTACAATACTTCTATCTCACTAGGGTGACATTCCTTGCTTCTTGGTCCTCTACCAATATGATCTAATCTAAATTTCAAGTTCCTCGAAGTTTCTCAATAAAATTTTCAAGATACTCCGCCACAATTTCTAATTACCTTAAGCTACCAAGTCTAGTCAAAATTTAAATTCCTAATCAATCTCGAAATAGTCCTTGTATATTACAATTTGAACATACTACCCTCTTTTTTTTTTCCAAAATTTAAATAATCCATAATCAAGGCTTTAAACTCGAAATTTAAATAACTCTATAAATCATAGATCATAGGACAAAATTTGAAATTTGAATTTTTCTTTCAAAGTCGATATCTTCCAAAAAAAATTTAAACAAAAATTTTCCATTCTCTCTCTAAAATTTAATAAACTTTATAAATCGTACGCGCAATTTAAAACCTCAATTTTTTTTTCCTTCTAAACTTTCATCTCTCTAGTCGTCTAGAAAATCATAATTTAAACACTTTAAATAATCTCGAGATAAACTCTATCATATTACAATCCAAACTTAAGTTAACCGTAATTCAGGTGTCACAATATAACTATTTCACAATTTCAAAATTCATAAAGATTTTGCTACCTCAATCTAGCTATCCTCTTGTGTATACCACCTTGTAAATTTAAAGTAAAATTTTAACTATCCTTTGATGACGGTAATAGGCTACTACCCAACTTGGAATTAACTAATCCCTATTATCATATCTCTAGGAAAATAAATGTCTTTATACTCAAATATAACCTCAATGGATATTAATTGTCAATGCAATCTATCTAGCCATGTGTTTAACCTATGGGCATATACTAGTGTAGTCATCTTACTAAACACAAAACTAAGAAATTTACGGTAGAAGGAGTCAAGCAAGATGTAATTCAAGGAGGTCGAACGAGAGTTCGAAATTTGAAGTCAAGAAAGGATGTCAAGTAGGTGGATGAGATTCTAGACTCTAATCCTATATTGCAGGCTCACATCGGTACGGTAAAGTAACCGAAGTGATAAACTGGACCTGCATGGGCCACCACAAAAATATGTAACGCCCCAGTCCCAAAATACGTAGGACCAAGTGCATAGACATGCCAGCTGTATACATACGAAATACATGGACCTCATATGTATACATAAGCTGTAAATGTAGTAATCCAAGACAACTAAATCTCATCCACAAAGATAAATAATGATATAAAGCAATTTTGAGTTTGTCATGTACACAATAGTTGGGCGGAGACAAAGTCTACTACCAACCAAATTAAATATGGAAGAATATACAAGGAAAGAATTTAGCAAACGAGAGCAAGTGACGAATCCAAGAGTAATCATCACGACGGAATAGAGCGCGAGTCATAGCCTTAGCTAGAGCACCAGCAAGGAATCACGAAAACACACACCTGGGGAAAAACCAGGTCCTCAGAGGGACGTAACAAGACACATAATATCATGTCATAAACTGAATAAATAAAGCTCAATAGAAAAGTATGCATGTATAAAGGTTCCTAACCATTCTAGGTGGATTTCAATTTAGAGGACAACGTTCTCCGCAGGGGCTGTCTCAAGCATGTAATAAAGAGTGGCCAACAAGTAGCGCTCATCCGAGACACTATCGGCCGGGTAACACGTAGCGCTCATCCAAGACACTATCTCCCAAATGTGTATAAAATAAAAGTAGCCCCTACGCTAGTAGCTGTCCCCTCCCCCCAATGATACTATACGTACATCGTAACCACGACACACCAACACGTGTCGTTTCCACAACACGGGTTTATAATAGATAACTGTCAAGTCTTCTAACATGCATCTATTGACAGTTATTCCTACGCATGCGTACGGAGGATCAGCCTACACGTAAGTGACCTCTATATGATACTCACAACTCTCACACACAACTCGTGTACCATCGTGACAAGTTAATGAGACACACTAAATTTAATGGTAGTCCCTTAACTCTAAGCCAATTGCATAAAATATAGTAATTTGCATTTATATACAATTTTAAAAAGAAACAACTAAAACATGCATGATATTGAGCAGGAAATTTAAACAGTAAAGGCAAGGTGTTTTGCCTGGTGTGTCGCCTGATGTGGTGTAATGTTCTAACATGTTCCGTTGAGTCCAATAGCCATGGTTGATGGACGGAGGTCTGAAGTCGCAAGGAAACAGATATGTTCAGTTATTATCAAGATTGCTAATCAACGAGAATTCGTAGAGAAAGTGCTTGCTACACTTCGAAAATATTTATAATACTTTGAAAATATAGTTAGAAAATATTTATAATTTGTTTGTAATTTAGGAAATCCATAAAAATATGTTTAAAAAATAAATATATAAGAAATACCAGCAATTTAACTACCTTTTTCAGTACCAAAAATCATCATTTGAAAGCTATATATATTTTTTTAATATATATTTCTAGAAAATATTTATGGCATTTAAAAACTATTTAAAATAAGTTATAATATTTAGAACTATATTTGGAAGTTAATTATAATTAAAAACTATGTATTTCTTTTTATACAAAATGTTACGAAGAGACACTTGAAAATATAGGTAACCATATTTTATGTCAAAAACTTATAATTAGAATAATATAATAACATACCAATAATAGGTAATAATTTTTAATAGTAGTAAACCAAGGGTAATATCGATAATCAATTAATAACAAATAATATTAGAAATAATAATAACAATTATATAATAATAATAATAATAATAATAATAATAACAGACAGTATAATAATAAATATTTCCAGAATATACATATTTATATATATACAGTTCGAAGTACAGTACTTTATACTAAGAATAAATATTAACATATTATAATTTATTACTTCCATTGTTTCCAATGCAACTTTTGGAACATGAGAGATAATAATGAAACAACATTTGGAAAACAAGCATTCAATGCTCTCAGCAGCATTCATTTCTATTTGTAAGGAAAAAAATTTATCAGTGAGTGAAATTATTATTATTATTTTTTCTCCAGTTATTATAGAGAAAGAGGAAGAGAGAGAGAGAGGAATTGAAAGAGGGGAAGAGGGAGTCCTCACCGAGGTCGGTTGGGCGCCGGTGGCCGACGGCGGCTGGAGCGGAGCTCGTCTGGCGCGGAGGCGGACAGGCGTCGTGGGAAGGCGGGAGACGGCGGACAAGGCGCCTGCACGGAGGCGGCGACACGCGGGCGGACGGCTGTGAGGCGGCACCGGTGGTCGCCCGCAAGCAGTGAGGCGAAGTAGAGGCACTGGGGAACTCCGGCGGCGGTGGGACTCCTCGGCGGCGAGGATCTGGCGATGGGAGGGTCCCACGCGCGCGGATCTGGCGGAGCGCCGGCGGTCGGCCGCTCGGCCTGGCGGCAGAGGGTTCCCGGTTGCGGTGCTCAGGCACGGCGGACCAGGGTGGTGCCGGGCGATAGAGGCTACGGGGGCAACGGTGACGCTTCCCCGGGTTGGCACGGAGCTTCCGCCCGGGAGGCGGAGGTTGAGAGGAAATCGACGGCGACGCCAGCCCTAGGCGCGGGGTCGCCGGTACCTGGAGCGGCGGAGGAAACCCCACGGGTAGGAGAGGCGGAGACGCTGGGATGCGGTGGCGCTACTCGCCGGCGCGCGGATGGGATTCCAGGCGGTGGCGACCCGGACGTGGGCACGGCAGAGATGGGGAGGTCGGGTTCAGGTGAGGGTTTCTTCCCGATTCCTTTGCTGTTGTTTGTGGGTTTTTGGACGGCGATGGCCGTGGTGGCGAGTCGACTACGGTGGTGGTGATGATGATAACGATGGGTGATGGTTGGGTTTGACGAGAGGGGTGTTGACGGCGTTTGGGGACAGTGGTGGCGGTGTTGCTGTGGCCCGGTTGGGCAGGAGGCGCTTGTGGTGTGGTTGGTTGGCCAGGGCGAGCGGAGTCGGGGATGGCGATGGCGGTAGAGATGGGACGGTGATGACGGTCCTTGGGGTTGCGCCATTGGTGGCGGTGAACGGGAAGGAGTGGCAGTGTTGCGGCGGGGATAATTTACAGTTAGGCTAGGGATAGGATTTAAGTCGTCGTGTCGGGGATTGTCCGACACGACAAGATGGAGGTCCGGGATTGTCGGACTCGGACGAGATTACTGTATTTGTAATGGGGAATATAGTGGATGGGAGGCACAGACACGGTGCACGGATTTTGGGTTGTAGATGGAAATTTCTGGAGGAGTACCTCTCCTTTTATAGGAGGTGGGAATACCCAGTTAGATAAGGATTGGACCCAATTTAATTATTTAAATTCAAATTGGGTTCAATCTACAATTTAAATCTAATTTTAGAAAATTTACCATATATGTTTTAAAACAAAAATGAATCCAATCAAATCCAAGTCGAACTAGATAAATCTAATCTAAATTATTATAGATAAATTAGATTTTCATATAAAAGCTATTTAAAATCATTTCAGATGTGACTTATCACGACCAATTAAATTTAAACTAAAACACATTTTTTTAAAATACTTTTTTGAAAAATAATAAAATATAAATATTAATTAATCTCGAAAATAGAATTATATTTATAAATTTAAACCTTCGTACCTCATATGAAATAAATATTTGCATAAAATGTTGTCTTCCAAAGTACCATTTAAATTATTACCATTAAATTCAAAATATATTTTTACAAATAATAATAAATAATTAATTTCAAAAATTATCATAAATATTTAAGTATAAATAGGAAATAATTTTAAACTACATTTTTAATAATTTAGATGAAACAATTTTTGGAAATAAACATAAATAATCAAATCTTTAAAATATCTTCTTGCTAAATTACTTTTAATAAATAATTATTATATATATTATTTTTGAAGCCATCATCGATAATAAAATATATTTTTTTCTAAAATATATATTTTGCACATATTCGCAGTTTCGCACTCGACGAGTAAATATGAAAAATGTAAATTCCCGCGCGACGTATAATACGACTATGCGACGTATAAATACAAAAAAAAATTAGTACTAAAAATATAGTAGAAATTTAGGGGGTTTACAGTGATCGAGTGGACATGTACACAGACCACAAGAGTCTGAAGTACATTTTCACTCAGAAGGAACTGAACATGAGACAGAGAAGATGGTTAGAGTTGATCAAGGAATACGACGTGGAGCTTCAGTATCATCCATACAAGGCTAACGTGGTAGCAGATGCTCTTAGTAGGAGAGGCGACGCATTTATGTTGACATCACAAAAACATATTTTAGAAGACCTTTTAGAGATGGGCATCGAGGTTATACTTCCTAGTGATGTAGGAATTCTGGCAAGTCTACGAGTTCAATCCGACTTAGTAGACAGGATCAAGATAGCTCAGGCACAGGACCCAAGGATTCAGAAGCTTAGGACAGAATGTGAGTCAGGACTCACGAAGGAGATGAAAATTTATGAAGATGGTACACTTAGATTTGGATCACGCCTATGTGTGCCAAATAGAGATATCAGACATGCGGTTATGGCAGAAGCCCACAGTTCTCAGTATTCTATACACCCTGGAGGGACCAAAATGTACCAAGATATCAAGCAGCACTTCTGGTGGAACGGAATGAAGAGAGAGATAGCTAGATTCGTTTTTCGTTGCTTAATATGTCAGCAAGTGAAGGCAGAACAACAGAGGCCAGCTGGATTATTACAACCGCTTCCTATCCCGGAATAAAGTGGGAACATATCACAATAGACTTTATGACCGGTTTACCGAGATCACCAAGTGGTAAGGATTCTATTTGGGTGATCGTAGATCGGCTTACGAAGGTGGCACATTTTTTTCCGTTTAGAGTAGGGCAATCTACAGAAAAGTTGGCAGAGTTGTATATGCAACAGATAGTCAGACAACATGGATTCCCTATCAGTATTGTATCAGATAGAGATACACATTTTACATTACATTTTTGGAAGAGTCTACATCATAGCGTGGGAACCAAGTTAAGATTTAGTATGGCCTACCACCCACAGATGGACGGACAATCAGAAAGAACAATTCAGACTTTAGAAGATATGTTACGAGCTTGCACCCTAAATTTTAGAGGATCTTGGGAGAGTCACCTGCACTTAGTCGAATTCTCGTATAACAACAGTTATCAAGCCAGTATCCAGATGGCGCCATTCGAAGCACTATATGGTAAGAAGTGCAGGTCGCCACTGGCATGAGATGATATTGGGAAGAGGAAGATGTTAGGCCCAGAAATGATTATTCAGACGGTTGAAGTGGTTAAGGGAATTAGAAAGCGACTTCGAGTTGTGCAAGATCGACATCGTCATTGGGCAGACCAACATCGTAGGCTGCTAGAATTTTCTGTTGGGGATCACGTGTTCTTGCGAATCTCAACTACCCGTGGTGTCATTAGATTTGGCGTTTGTGGGAAGTTGACTCCACGATATGTAAGCCCATTTGTTATCCTCGATATGGTAGGCGATACTGCTTATCGTTTGTTCCTTCCACCTTTGTTACGTGAGGTACATGATATGTTTTATGTGTCTCAGTTGTGAAGGTATGTATCGGACCCAAGCCATATCCTCGATTATTCTGAGCTAGTTGTTGGTGCCAACCTGTCTTACGAGAAGCAGCCTGTGTCCATTTTGGACGAAGAGAGAAGATACTCAAGAACCGAACAATTAGCCTTGTCTGAGTTGCTTGGGGTCATCACTCCTTAGGAGAGTCAACGTAGGAACATGAGGATGATATCCGATTACGGTATTCGTACCTATTTCACTCACAAGGTATATTTCTTTCCGTGTACCTTGATTGTCTTGGCTCCTCATGCTTATCACCTTATGAATAGAATTTGCTTGATGTCGTAGATTGATAAATATAGATATATTACTTGCTATTGATATTGTAAGATGATTGCTTGCTCACTAAAAATTGCTTGGGTTAGTCTAGCTCTGATGTTTCTAGCCTGCTTAGAATTGAAATTCCGCAGACGAAATTTTTCTAAGGAGGGTAGAGATGTTACTTCCCGTTCCCAGAATACGAATTTTTATACATGTACTGCTTGAAAGTATTTATTTAATACTTGTCATACATTTATTCTGTAATTTTATGCTAATTAATTTTTTCGTATTTTATTTTCTGCTTTTGCTTAAGCTCTTAGTTTATTTGGTTCATGTTGAACCCACTTGGTTTAGCTCGGTTCATCATGATAAGGGGTGGATGGCCTAGATCTTGTAGGAAGGAATGGGTGGTGGAGATTTTGACTTGGGCTTGATATTTATACCTCTTTACTTTTCTCTCTCTTCATTACTCTTATTTACTTCTTCTTCATCCTCTATTACTCTCCCACCAACCTAGAAAGCTTAGGCAAGTACAACTTGCTTTATGATGGATCTCAAGTTTTATTGTTCCATTCTCTTCCTTACTTATTCTAAGTCTCTTTAGAACTTGGAGTTTTTGGTTTTCATGGGTGTATTTTTGTAGATCTAAGTTTATGTTACTTTCAGTTTCTCTAGGTTTTGACCTTATCAAACTTCTTGTTTTTAAAATCTAGTTGTTCTATGTTGTAGAGAATTTCGTTCTACCCTATTTTGACCTATGGAAGTCCAGATTTGGGCTTGGATTGAAGGTTGGGAAGTCTGAAAACCCCCAACTTTTTAGGTTCTTCTTCTCGAAAAAGTTGGAGAAGAAGAACAGTGCCTCCCGTATGCCCTTTTCATGCGGCAAAGTCCCTTGCGGTTCCTCTCTGGCCGTATGGGCACTACAGTCTTCATGCGGCTCCCTCCTTGTCGTATTATTCCTTTGGTCGCGTGCCGCATGGTAGCATGCCGCATAGGCCTTTACCGCGTGGCTGCTTGTCGCATGGCCCCTGTTTCTCCCGTGCCGTATGGCTTTGGTTGACTTTAGCCGCATGGCTTTGATTTGACCCTACCGTATATATGGGCATCCATCTACTGCCGCATGGGATCCTGATTTGACCCTGCCGCATATATGGGCATCCATCTACTGTCGCATGGGATCCTGATTTGACCCAACCGCATGGCTTTGATTTGACCCTGCCGTATAGATGGACATCCATCTACTGCCGTATGGGATCCTGATTTGACCAGGCCGCATAGATGGACATCCATCTACTGTCGCATGGGATTCTGATTTGACCGTGCCACATGGCTACCTCTAGACTGGCCGCATAAGCCTCATGACTTTCCTTGGACCTCCCTCTTGCCGCATGGCTCTTGGCAGCCTTGTCGTATGGCCCCTGTTCCCCCCTAGCCGCATGTTGCATGGCTCTTGGCTCCCGGGCCGCATGGGATTTTGATTTGACTCTGGCCGCATAGATGGGCATCCATCTACTGCCGCATAGGATTCTGACTTACCCTGTCCCATAGATGGGCATCCATCTACTGCCGCCTTTGGGCTGTTTCTTGTCCCGAATTGACATTAATTGTTACCTTGACTAATGATTGATCATGCGTTCCTAGTTGGAACTAGAAGACTGGCTAGTCGTCTTATTGAATTGAATGAGACACGTTTATGTATGAACCATGAACCATTGTGATCGACTAGCCGATCCGAACATTGGCATATGGACACATATTGACTTTTATTTTTCTGCAAAAGCAACATGTGTACCTTACGGTCAAGGCTTGATTATTCCGTGGCTAAGCTTGATTGTTGTATTACGCTACGTAAAACCTAAAACCTAGCCGCACGGACATCGTTGTAGAGTTATGCATATCGTACTCTGTACGGGAGTACTCATTCAGAATGATCATGATCTACGGCATGAGATTTCAATTAACATAGGGCCTACTAAGCTAAATAAAAATAACTATTACATGGAGAGAATGGATTCTCGAGTTCTTACATGGCAGCCATCTGCGGACAATTAGTGCCCCGACATGCCGGCTGGTTCCTACGGATACTGCAAATCTGCCGCACAGGTAGGGAGTGGTATCTGTTTATATTTACTGTATATTGATGACAGACGTCCCGCTGGGATACATCTAATTCATGATTGGCGCAATTGATTATTAGGTAGACTAGCCTTGCTTGTACATTGTAAGAACTGAGAAATCCCTTGTTGCATGTTTCCAAGACAACTTGGAACTTACAGTAGCAAGCCGTAGTAGTTGCATAGCCGTTTAAATTGATTTGTTTGTGCACTGTACCCACTCTGTTAACTACTGAGATGAGCAGAATGTCAGGACATGACGGGTCAACTTTTGTTCTTGTTTGGTTAGGAAGTTGGCTTGAAGTGTCGTAATGTTGTGCGAACCCCGGTAGCAAGCAGAGATCAATTTATCATATTCTTAACTCTTATCACTGGTTTTAATTCCTCATATCGTGCTTCCTTGCGGTACTTGCTATTAGAGGTCTAACCTCTCTGATTTTGTATGGCCAGATTTAGAGCCAGCTCCCGAGGACTCAGCTTACTTCCACCTCCAAGATGGTCAATACTAGAGGAATGATCGCAGGAGGACACGAGTAGGTTCCTTGCTTCCCTGCTCGTTATACTATTTACTTTACTCATTGTCGTTTGGCACCGACATGTTAGTCGGACTGTCTTGCACTTATCTTTACATAATTGTAACTAAGTCCGACTGCAGCTGATAACAATTGTGTATATCTTGCTATATCATGTGCCTTTATTTTGTACAGCCAGATCTCAAGAACATTTTGACTGAGCATTTGGGACGCCTTACTGCTTTATCTTACATGTTCTCTATTATTGCTTCTTGTTTGAATGATTGAGAGAATAGATGTTGAGTGACCATAGTGAGACTTTCATGCAGTATGCACCCCCTCATCGTTAGACATCATTGATCGTATTATACGGTTTTTATCTGCCCGTAATGCGTAGCTGGCTGAGTTATTCCCCTGCTCTCCGGTATTCTTGTTCTGGGGCATGACATTTAGAAATGTGAAAGTTCTTCTCTATTTATAATGTTTTTACGAACCGAATTCAGGCAGAGTTCGGATACAGAAATCTCGCAGTCAAACGTTTGATACAGATATTCATGGAGTTCAAAAACAAGCTTAGCCAACTTGACCGAACTCAGGCTGAGTTCTGGCCGAGTTCTGTCAGGGTTCTAACAGAACTAATTTGGGCCATTTTGATGGGTTTTGGGCTATTTTGTTTGTGGACTTTGGATAGAAATTTTGTCGATAGGAAGGCTGTATTTTGTGGACTGAAAGTAGCTAATCCAGTACCGATCCGATCAATCTTACATACTTTTCTATAATCAAATAAAGATCAAATACAAAATAAATATAAAAACCAATAGCCCTTTGATGACTTCTTTTTTTTTACATTTGAGCAGACTTGAAGACGACTCTCTTTTTTACGACAGTTGTCCAAAGATAAACAGATCTGAAAATCTGAAAACCTTTCAGAGGTTTCGTCCCCGAGTGCGAGGCCTCGGATAGGTCGTTGGACGGTTCATAGAAACCTTCTTGTATAACATCGTCGTTGGCCCATCATTAATTCTTTCTTGCATATGTCCTAGTTCGATCATGCTTACTATTTGTCTGTAAGTACATGTTAGACGAACGAAACAGTAGCAGTATGATAAATTTAATTAACAGTAGGACAATGCTAAGTTTAAGTAGCAACATTATAGTGAGTGCATATTTGTTAGTGACAATATTATGTTAAACTTTATCAATTATCCATATTCAAAAATATGGTATAATTATTGGGCTAACATGTAGGTCTAAATGTTTCGATCAAGAAATTTGGGTTTGGTTATAATTTTTTTGATCAATTTGGCTTACTAAGAATACATTGATGAAATATGGAACTGCACCCTCAAATTTTAGTTTCCAAAACATATTGGCTTACTTAGAACATCTGTCAAATACTAAATTGTTTCCATTTAAGGGCACATATGTCATTTTGGTCAAACCTTGAATCATGTTGGATCTATTGATTTCAAGTTTCCTTATGTGGAAGTAAAATGCTACGATCTTTGAGGATCATGGCTACCCCGATCACGTAGAGTTAAGTTCTTACAAAATCTTGAATCACGTTGGATCTTCAGGTGAAGTCTTCCTAACATTCATTTAGTGTTCTCTTCTTTTCCGACTACCTTCATACTGATTTATTTAAATTTCATCCATATTTTATGTTTGAAGTTGATTCTAGTTTGAAAGTCATATATATATATATATATATTATATATATATATATATATATATATATATATATATATATATATATATATATATATATATGGGAGCGGATCAAAAGCCCCCCTTAGAAAACCCCCTAAAAACCCCCTTACCCTAATCCGTAATATTAATGTTAATATTAATGTTAATATTAATGTTAACGTTAATATTAATGTTAATGTTAATATTAATTTTTATTTTTATTTTTATGTTAATGTTAATATTAATGTTAATGTTAATATTAATTTTAATGTTAAGTTTAATGTTAATTTTAGTATTTAATGTTAATATTAACATTAATATTAACATTAACATTAACATTAATATTAACATTAATATTAACATAAATTACGGATTAGAGTAAGAGGAATTTTAGGGGATTTTCTAAGGGGGGCTTTTGATCCGCTTCCATTATATATATATATATATATATATATATATATATATATATATATATATATATATATATATATATATATATATATATATATATATTTATTTATTTATTTATTTATTTTTTTAATGACCTCTAGACTAGTGGTTAAGAGAGATGCATGTGGCCCAAGTGGTCAGGAGTATATATATATATATACACACATATATATATATATATATATATATATATATATATATATATATATATATATAAATATATATATATATATATATATATATATATATATATATATATATATATATATATCAAATGACCTCTAGACTAGTGGTTAAGAGAGATGCATGTGGCCCAAGTGGTCAGGAGATCGATTCCCGGTGGGAGCGTTCGCCACAATTACCTTCTTTCAATATATATATATATATATATATATATATATATATATATATATATATATATATATATATATATATAATTTTTATTTTAAGAAAACCTCCCCTTTTATTAAAGGCGGATCTTAAACCGCAGAACAAAACCGTATACAAGGCGCAAATGCAGAAGCCTATACATGTATACCATCAGAAGAAGGGGTGAGAGTGAGTCAATCACCAGGGCTAAGGGGGAGCAACGACCAGAATGCTCTCGAACTGTGGGAACACTGGGTTCTCCGCTTCCGGCATTGGCGAGCAACTTCCCGCAAGAGCTGGTCTGCCGAGTGTAGGTGACCTTCGAACCTCGCCTTGCTACGGTTCTTCCAAATGGCCCAAGTAGCAGCCGCTGCGACGATCTGGTGGCCATGGAAGGCAGAACCCCAGGTAGCCAGTAGATCGTGGAAGCGTCCATCTCCCTGCTCAATGTTGAAAAGCTGGTTAAGGGTTGACCAAGTCCTGTTAGGCAGCGTCCCCTGGCGGAAGATGTGTAAATATATATATATATATATATATATATATATATATATATATATATATATATATATATATATATAACTTGAGGATAGTTCCAATGATGATCTACCTTCTTTGGAATATTGTATTATCAATAAAATTTATAGGGGTTTTATTAGCAGTCTATACATTGCAATGACTGGGCGAGGCTAAAATTAATTAGTACTTTAGTTATGTTCAAAAATAGATACACAAATTTGATTAAAACTTATAAAACTATATATCGGGTACAATTGATTACTTTTCTTAGCTTTATATTATCGGGTGCTTCTAGTTCTGTTCAATAATAGATACTACACAAATTTGATGAGAACTTGTTATACTATATATGAACATAACTACGAGTGTCCTAGGTAGTAATCAAGAAATGAATGAAGTTTGGTTGCTGTTCTGAGCCTTTACTTAATGTTTTTAGTTGTTTTATTATATAATCGTTGTTATATTATGACTTGTATGATTACTTAACTCCATTGCTTTTGCTTGCAAACCTAAAATATCGATCTTTAGTTTTTCTTCCTATCTGTATCACCCATACACATCTCTCTTAATAATTAATAGTTTATGTACATTTAGCCCCATGAACTTGTGTTAATATTTTTGTGAACTAGCTCCAGATAAATTTACTGACTCCCAACAGGAAGATACATCGTGTTGACTTCTACAAAGAACTAGAAGACAAATACATAGGATTAAAGTGATGGACGAAAGATCTGATCAACATGCATGCCTTAATAGACTATAATCTATTACTCTTTTTGCTACCGTGATAATATAGTGTTCACCTTTCTGGGACCTAGACAGAATCACATATTGCAAGAAGACATATACTTATGTTCTCATATGGGTGTTAAAACACAATCCTTATAAAAACCATAACAATGTCTTATTTTAACATGCCATCATGTCAAAGATCATGAATGTGAATACCATGTTGCCATGATAGCGAAAGACTACTAAATCATAGTCTTTTAAGGCATCCACAATTAGTTCTTTTGCCCACCACTCTACTTCTATGTATATGCCTTCTTCTTTTTTGTAGAAA
>JANAVB010015599.1:7844959-7992102 GCA_029216955.1 Iris pallida
TATATATATATATATATATATATATATATATATTAAGAAACCCTCACCATTTATTAATAAGGCTCAAAACCAAGCCAGTCCAAGTATACAAGACCCAAAATGACGAAGCATGTACAAGTATACCAGCGAAAGGGACGAAGAGGGGTGGAGGGAGCACCACAAAAAAGAGCTAGGGGAGGGTAGAGGCCCAAAAAGTTTTCGATATGTGGGAGCAATAGGTGCTCCATTTGCGGCACTGACGAAATATTTCCCTGGTGAGCTGGTCGGCGGAGTATTGATGCCCTTCATATCTCGCCTTGTTTTAATTTTTCCATAGCACCCACGTGGCGGCCGCTGCGACGATCTGGTGGCCATGGAAAGCAGAACCCCAGGCATCAGCCAGATCGTGGAAGCGTCCACCGCCCGACACAATGTTGTACATCTGGTTGAGAGTCCTCCAAGAATCGCCTGGAAGAGACCCAAGGCGAAAGATGTGGTCGATGGTCTCCATCTGACGATCGGGACAGCAATTGCAGGCTGACGCAAGGCTAAATCCGATGGTTTTGAGAATATCGTCGGTGGGTAGACGCCTGTAAATGACTCTCCACATGAGGATAGACCACTTCCGGGGGATACAGGACTGCCAATAGTGAGCGATGGGGTGATGCTGCTGGCCAGTCCCGATGATAGCCGCCCTCGCTGACCTCACCGAGAAAACTCCTGAAGCTTCAAGCGTCCAACTGAGCGAATCGTTGTCGCTGCCAATAGTTATTCCGTTCTGGCGGATGCTAGCCACCGCTTCATCACCAGCCCAATCACTAATTTTGTCCCAGTTCCAGTCGTTGATAGAGAAGTTCCACAAGTCTCTGATTCTGCTGTTTCTCGAGGTCTCCACAATACTCGGGATTAAGCCGTCCCCGGTCCAACGCTCCAGGAATGGGTTCGAGTCTCCGGCTCCCAATAGAGTCTCATTGCTGGCTCTGCGAGGTCACGGCTGACGAGGATGCGATGCCATGCCGCCGATGATCTGCTGTTGGATAAGGCCAGTGAGGGGTGAATATATTTGAAATACCTGGCCTTCGAATCTGGTCCATAAGTTGTTGCTCGTACGGAGGGTTTCCACCACAACTTCATAGAGAAGGATTTAACGATGTCGGTTAACTTGGTAAATCCCAGGCCACCGACCGCGGTGGTATGGGCCATGGATTCTCAGCTAGCCCAGTGGTGCTGTCCTGTCCGTTGCTGTGCCCCCAGAAGAGTTACAGAAGATCGGTTCGATCGAATCATATATATATATATATATATATATATATATATATAGATATATATTATATATATATTTATATATATAATATGTATATATATATTATACATGATATTATATTATATATATATATATATATATAGATATATATATTATGATCTTCTATTAGATATATATACATATATATATAATATCTATTATATATATATCTATATATATATGTATATATACATATATATATTTTAATATATATATGTATATATAAAATATAATATATATATAATATATATATATATCTAATCTATATAATTAATATCTATATATATAGTATATAGATTATATATATATGGTATATATCTATATAATATAGATATATATAATATATATATTATAATATATATATATAATTATATCTATAATATATATATATATTTTTTTAATATATATATAATATATATATATATATATGTATATATTATATATATATATATATATATATATATATATATAATATATATATTTTTTAATATATAAATATAATATATATATATATATATATATATATATATAATAATAATATATAGATATATATTATATATACATATATATATATTTATATATATAATATATATAATATATTATTATGTCCGGCGCTCGTAGCGCGAGTGGCACGAGGGGGGGGCTCTCGGCGGGGAGACCCGGGATCGAGCCCCCCTTCCCGCATCCACCCAGCTGGGTGGCAGTGGCCACGGGGGATGGGGATGCGCGGACACCAAAAAAAAAAATATATATATATATATATATATATTTTATATGTATATATATATATATATATATATATATATATTATATATATATATATATATATATATATATATATATATATATATATATATATATATATATATATTTTATATGTATATATATATATATATATATATATATATATATATATATATATATATATATATATATATATGTATGTATGTATAATATTGATATTCATCAAGATCATAAACAAAACATTGATCCATATATATATATATATATATATATATATATATATATATATATATATATATATATATATATAATATATATATATATATTTATATAATTTTGTCTACTATATGTATTAATATATATATATTAATATATATTTAGAAAGTCACGGTTCCCAATTCGGGACCTCTAGCCCGCAAATCGAGGCATATCATTGACTAACTAGTCAAACGTTATGAACTCAATGATATGAGAGTGCATCTTAGTATATTTCAGTGCCACGAGTGCACTGGAATTTGTTGGCACATTTAGCCATAGTCAAACGGATTTCGATAAGTGTCTTAAAACTTCGATCTCGATATGAAAAGAAACGAAGAATGCAGATCGCGTCGTCTCCAAGATTTTATTATTTATTCTGTATTTTTCTATTTTATTGAGTCTAGATTATTTGTGAATCGGGATCACTGTCAATTAGAAGTCTATCCTAAACCAAACCCATCTTGATTCATTCCTAAATCAAACCAAACCAATTCTTGATTTGATCCTAAACCTAACTAGATCCAAAAACCAAAACAGCCCTGGAATTAAGCTAACCGAACTCGGGCCAGAGTTCTGTCCAAACTCGGACCGAACTCAGTCAACAAAATTTACTCCTGGTCGGAAGCTTTACTTGCTCTTGTGGATCTCCAACGTTTGATTTTTGAACATTAGGGTACCGAGTTCTGCCCGAACTCTGTCCTAGAAAAACCTATAAATAGAGAAAAAAATTTCATTTCTAAACACAGATTCAATCTTCATCTTCTCTATCTATTCCTAAGCTTTATATTCCGTTCCAAAAGCTTTAATCGTCAAATCTCCAATTCAACTCTATTCTTCTAAGTGCCAGTGGTTTCTAAGTAGGAGTTTCAAGTTGTACAAGCTTGGCATATAAAAGCTTTCTTCCGAAAGGTGTTGAAGTTTATTCGTAGGCTTCGGATAAAATACGACGGTGGTGAAGTTGGCATGTTTTTCGGAGCAAAATACGTGATGTAATCTCTATTTTAAATAGTGGATTCATATATCGGGTTGAGTACTCGAGACTGGACTAGTCCTCACAGAGGAAAACCAGTATAAACCTGCTGTCTTTGCGTATTATTTTCTCGCCCTAATTTTACTGACTTACATGCAATTATTTTATATATATATTGCTTCACCTGCTTAGAGTTAAATTTTTAATTGCTAAATATTCTCCGCTGCACTCTATTCACCCCCTCTAGAGGTGCCATTGTTCCTACAATTGGTATCAGAGCAGGTATCTCTCGACGGAATTAACACTCCTTGAGATATAGCATCCCTATTTCCAAGCAACGGTGAAGGTCAGTCAACCAATAGGCTACCTTTATTTGATGGCACAAATTACACGTACTGGAAGACACGGATGAGCTTTTTCCTCAAGTCAGTTGATTTCGATTTATGGTTGATTATCGTCAATGGTTATAAGAAACCTCTACCTATTACGATAGATGGTGCTATTGTTGACAAACCATTTGATAGATACACCGACAATAAAAAGAAACAAGCTAGTCTTGATGCAAAAGCCATCAATGCTTTATTTTGTGCTATTGATAAAACTGAGTTCAATAAAGTCTCTACTTGTACCACATCCAACGAGGTTTGGAAGCTTCTTGAGGTTACTCATGAGGGTACTTCACAAGTGAAGGAATCCAAAATCTCACGACTTACACAAGAATATGAGACATTCAAAATGAAGCCTAATGAGACTATTACTGCTATGTTTACTAGATTTTAGATATTGTTAATTCTCTAGGTTCCCTTGGCAAAAATTACAGCAATCATGAAAAGATTCGGAAGATTCTTCGTGGACTACCAAAAAGCTAGAATCCAAAAGCAACGGCCATTATAGAAAGAAATGATCTCTCGACAATGAGTCTTAAAACCCTGACTGGAAAGCTCATAACACATAAGTTGGACCTTCAGGATTTCGAAGATCAACATCCAAAAGAGAAGACAATAGCATTCAAGGCAAATCACAAAACAATCTCCGACGACGAGAGTGAATCAAACGACTCGGACAACGAGCAAATGGCCCTGATAACAAGGAACTTCAAAAGATTTCTCAGACACGAGAAGTCAAACAAGAAGAAGGACTTCAAAGATGATGAAGAATCGATCTGTTTCAACTGCAAAAGAATAGGTCACATAAAGAAGGATTGTCCAGTTATAAGAAAAAGAAGTAGACACGATCAAACAAGCAGATATGATCAAACAAGCAAGAGAAGGTCAACAACCAAAAACTATGCAAACACTAGTATCTGGTATGAAAGCGAGGCTAGTGAATCTGAAGAAAAAGACAACTCTCAGAGCTCAGCAAACCTATGCTTCATGGCTACAGATGCTAAGGTAATAACTAACCCTCTCGATGAAGAATTTACTTTTGATGAATTATGTGAGGCTTTCTCTGATCTATTGGCTGATCAGAATAAAATGATAGACATGTACAAAAATGCTAAGAAGAGCTAAAATTTGTACAGCCTGAATTTTCAAAGCAATCTAGGATTTTAGAAGATATTAAAGATTCTTTTATTGACACCAATGAGATTACTTCTTTAAGGCTCTGCATGATTCTCTTGAAAAGCTTGAAAAAAGCAAATCAAGAAATTGCAAAACTTAACGATCTCTATGAACTAGAGAAACAGAAGTATAACATTGCTATTCAAAGAGTAGATGCACTCACGGCCAAATTAAATGAAGCCAATGACAACTCTAAAAAGTTAGAGATAAAACTGGGCAAACAAGTCGCTAGATCAATTGCTCAGATAAACACTAGTCAGAAGGCTAAACACAAACACCACACTAACAACACGACTGGTAATATTAGAAATCATACTTATATATACGTTTCCACACAACACGAGTACACACACCTGTTCAAAAACTCAAAAGCATGTTTTTCAAACAAAACCTAGCACTAACACTTTTGCTATATGTCATTATTATGGATTAAAAGGACATGTGTCACCACAGTGTAAGATTAGAAAGCTAGTAGATATGAATGTGTATAAATGGATTCCAAAAGCTAACACATCAGGACCCTCAAGAAAGTGGGTACCAAAGGTTACATCTTCAACTTGTGTTGTAGGTGGATATTCCTTCTCCCACTAAAAACAAGTGGATACTCGATAGTAGTTGCTCCAGGCATATGACAGGTGACGACAAATTGTTTGCAACTCTATCGATGAAGAAAGAAGGCCATGTCTCCTTTGAAAACAAACTTAAAGGTAATATCATTGGCATTGGTGACATAGGTATCTCTCCCTCTCCTATTATTAAAAATGTTTGTTTAGTAACAGAATTAAAACATAACTTGTTGAGTATCAGGCAATTAGCTGATCACGGTTATGGAATAAATTTTGTTAAAAATAAATGTTTTGTCTATGATAAAACCTCTGGAATAATTTTCTTTGAAGGAATAAGAGAGAAAAACATATATGTTTTATATTTGTCAGAAAAGACTAACAATACAGGAAAGTGTCTGTTTACCATACAAGACGAAAGCTGGATTTGGCATATACATCTTGGTCATGCAAACATGGATACGATTGTAAGATTGTCCACCAAGAAACTGGTAAGAGTCTTACCTGAAATAAGTTGAAGAAAGATATGATCTGTGCTGATTATGAGAAGAATAAGACATTTAGATCATCTTTCAAATCAATAAATATTGTAAGTACCTCTAGACCCCTACAATTAATTCATATGGACTTGTTTGGACCAAATAGAGTCGCTAGTCTTGGCGAAAAACTTTATGCTTACGTTATAGTCGATGACTATTCACGATATACTTGGGTTTATTTTCTTGCAAATAAGAATGAGGCCTTTTTCGAGTTTGTATCTTTTTGTAAGAAGGTACAAAATGAGAAAGGATTCATGATTACTCATGTTTGAAGTGATCATGGAGGAGAATTCGATAACCATGAATTCAAGTCTTACTGTAATTCAAATAGATTATCTCATGAATTCTTTTGCCCCAGAACTCCTCAGCAGAATGGAGTTGTAGAAAGGAAGAACAGAACTCTGGGTGATATGGCCAGAGTTATGCTTAATCAATACAATCTTCCTAAATACTTTTGGGTAGAAGCTTTCTATACAGCATGTCTTGTATTGAATAGAGTTCTTATTAGACCTATCTCTAAAAAGACTCATTATGAATTATGGTTTAAAAGAACTCCTAGCTAATATCAGCTATTTCAAGGTCTTTGGATGCAGATGTTATATTCTAAATACAAAAGACAACCTGGAAAAATTTGATGAAAAAGCTGATGAAGAAATTTTCTTGGGATATGCGACAAAAAGCAAAGGATACGGAGTATTCAATAAGAAATCACTTATTGTTGAAGAATCAATCAATGTCAAGTTCGATGAGCTAAATGTCAAAAGACAATATGACAGTGACAATAAAGAAGAAACTCCCACAACAGAAGATACTTTCACGTCATATCTGGAAAGTCTGTCGAAACATATACGATTTACACCAGACCATCCTGAAGACCTGGTAATCGATGATGCGTCAAAAGGTGTAAGCACTCGTTCCAGCTCAAGACAATTGGTAATAGCAAATTTTGCATTTATTTCCAAAATTGAACCTAAGAATGATTTAGAAGCTTTTTCTGATAAATTTTGGATTTCTGCTATGCAAGAGAAACTTAACCAATTTGAACGGAATCAAGTTTGGAAACTTGTTCCCAGACCTATTGATCATCCGATCATTGGTACTAAGTGGGTGTTCGAAATAAGTTAGATGAGAATGGCTCAGTCACGCGCAACAAAGCACGTCTAGTAGCTCAAAGCTATAATCAAGAAGAAGGCATTGACTATGATGAGACATATGCTCTAGTTGCTAGATTAGAGTCCATTCGTATGCTTTGTGCTTTTGTAAGTTTTTATGGTTTCAATCTTTTTCAAATGGATGTTAAAAGTGCATTTTAAAATGGTTTTATAAAAGAAGAAGTTTTTGTAAAACAACCTCCAGACTTTGAAGATTTCAAATTTCCTGATCACGTATTCAAGCTTCGGAAAGCTCTCTACAGTCTCAAACAAGTACCCCCGTGCATTGTATGAGCGTCTTAGTTCTTTCCTACTTGAACACGGTTTTTCAAAAGGGAAGGTTGATTCAACTTTGTTTATAAAATCTTTGGACAAAATGTTTTACTAGTGCAGATATATGTAGATGATATAATCTTTGGAGCTACTAATGAGATGCTATGTAACGAGATTGCTAAGTGTATGCAGAGTAAATTCGAAATGAGCATGATGGAAGAATTAACGTTCTTCCTTGGACTGCAAATTAAGCAGAGTTCACAAGAGATTTTTATTAATCAAGCCAAATATACAAAAGACTTGCTAAAAAATTTTGATATAGAAAATGTCTAACCTATTGGCACTCCAATGGCAACATCTACAAAGCTTGATATAGATGAAAGCGGTACACCAGCCGACATATGTAAGTACATAGGTATGATTGGTAGTTTACTATACTTAACTGCTAGTCGTCCAGACATTATGTTTGCGGTATGCTTATATGCTAGATATCAGGCTTGTCCTAAAGAATCACATGTAAGTGCTGTTAAGCGTATCTTATGATACCTTAAAGGAACTTTGACAACCGGTCTTTGTTATCCCAAAACTGGTTCGTTTGACCTGATAGGTTACTCGAACGCAGATTTTGCTGGATGCAAAGTCGATCGTAAAAGTACCAGCAGTACATGTCATTTTCTAGGAAAGTCCTTAGTCTCCTGGTTTTCTAAGAAACAAAATTTAGATACATTATCAACTACTGAAGCTGAGTATATAGCTGCAGGACGTTGTTGTGCACAAATTTTGTGGATGAAACAAACTCTGGAAGACTTTCAATTATCCTTTCATCATATTCCCATTTACTGTGATAACACTAGCTCTATTAATCTCACTAAGAATCCCATATGTCATTCACGCACTAAACACATAGAAATTTGACATCACTTTTTGAGAGACCACTACTAAAATATGTCAAATCAGCGACGCCAAAGGACGTCGCTAAATATAGAAAATACGTCGCTAAATCCAATTAGCGACGTATTTAGCGACGTATTTAGCGACGTTTGGACGTAGTCGCGATTTACCTAGTTGCTAAACACCATAACGTCGCAATACGTCGCTATTGCGATGACCATTAGCGATGCAAAGGCGTCGCTAATTCAGTGACTACAAGCGACGTAAAACGACTGCGTTACCGACGTCAGCTAGCGACGTGTAGCGATGTTACATACATCTATGCTGACCTGGCATGTCAGCAAATTGGCGACGTTCTGCGATGTCGATACGTCGCTATATTACCGACACATAGCGACGTATTAGTGATATCATAGTTAGCGACGTTTAGTGATGATCAGCGATGGGGTGAATCATAGTTAGCGACATTTCGATACTTACTTAGCGACGTTCATTTTCGTTGCTGGACGTCGCTACACGTCACTGAACGTCGCTAAATTTGGTGAAAAATTAAAAAAATACAGCATTTGCAGCAGCACCTACAGCAGCATTTGCAGCAAACAATATGAAACACAATCAACACCTAAAGCAACATTTCCCTGGGTTCGCCGACCCCTTCGGTGGAACACTACTCAACACCGACTGATCAGAAGGAGCATCACGAACACAAAGTATCAAACAATATGAAACACAATCACGAACACGTTTGAAACACAATCTCATCAATCAACACAGATATATGAAAAATTTCAACAACAGTGTCAAACATAATGAAACATAATAAAATGAATGTATAAACACATAAAGACCCAACAATGGGCCATCACACAATAATATTTATATATGTAGACTACGGCTGATCAGGAGGAGCATCACCGCTCATAGAAAAAAGGTAAGCATACTGCTCCGGTGTAAGAACCACCGACGACGATGAACGAGGAGGCAATGCAACCGCTGTAGAAGGAGACAGTGTAACCGCTGGAGAAGAAGGCAGTGTAACCGTTGGAGATGGGTGCGTCCGCGTCTCCTCTAGGGCTAGTAGTCTGGCGCTGCATTGCTCCATGCAAGCCTCTATCCTAGTAACGGTGCCGTGAATGGACTCCTACGTCCCTTGTACGTCCCTCACGGTGCTCTCGAGCTCGTCAAAGCGTGCGGTGACCGACGCAGCATCCCCTTGCTCCTGAGACCCTGGCTGCTCAGAAATCCTCCTCAGTATATCGTCGCACAGCTCAGCAATGTTGCGGGCAATGGTATCCTCGACTCGGGACGACTCGGCCAGTGATGGCTGTGAATGCGTACTGGCAGAGGGAGTCCTGGATGCCTGCGTCGTAACAAATGCGCCGTAGGACCCCGTACCGTAGTACATACCTCTATGAAGACCACCAACAGCGATCTTCCATAGCTCGTCCTCCGACTGAGGCGGAGAGGGCTGCAATGTACCAACCCCTCCCTCTGCCGGTGTACTAGCACTCGCACGCTCACGTAGCCTAACAAACTCGTCCTAGAAATCATTGTGCATCTCTATAAATCAGTACTTACCTAAATTAGCCTAATAAACGTCTAAAGTATTAATTATTATTAACTATATGGTTATCTGTATAATCTTCAAGTTGTGTTAAAAATTAACGAAATCTAAATTAATAATTACATAGCTCTGAGTAGCCCGGTCGTCGATGAGCTATCCGTCCTTCCGATGGGTGGCCAGAAAGACGGTCACCATGTTTGCATCCTCACCCCTCTATACCTGTGTGTTTGTTATATTTTATTCTTTAGTAAAATCGAAAATTATATACTCCTACTATCAATAAAATCTTATATATTGCAATAAATTACATACCAGACGACGAAAATACTCTGTCATAGGAATCGATCCACTATACCACTTTCAGGCCCTCGTCCTAGCCGCCTTCGCCTTCTCCGACAGCTCTCTCTACCGGGGCTCCTCAAATCGAGCCCTCATCGTGGTCCACTGGTCAGGCGTGATCCAACCAGCAATCGGCTTTCCAGAGCGCTGACGAGCTTTCTGATCGTCAATTGCATCACGGATCAACTTGACGGCGACGGCAGGAAACTGCCTCTCAATCTGCTCGGCCCGGTGTGGTGGATAAAAATAAGTCCTCTACAAGAATTACAAATTAAAATAATAAGTTCTAAAAAATGCTTAAAATTATATTAATCATACTAAATTAACTATCTTTAATTACCTTGAAGTGGGCAAACCAGAATGCCTTCCTCTCTTCCGAGGCATCCGAGTAGTTGATCCACGGACCCCCATAGTTGGACCTCAGAAATGAGCCTAACGCTCTCTGAACCGACGGGTGACGATATCTGTATGCAACGATAATTATCTTAATAAATATATAAAAAAATTATATATATATATAACATATATATATATATAAATATACAGACATGCATAATATATATATATATATATATATATATATATATATATATATATATATATATTTATTTAACTTACTTCGTAGGACCGTCGCCCAAATCTCCATCCTCGTATCGTCCTGAGGTGTGCATGGAGGGTCGCTCTGGTATGGATCCGCCCGGACGGGAGTAGGGACTACCTCCTCCACCTGCTCCCCACCCGCCATGCTGCTTTCAGCGGTAGGAAGGCTAGGGGAAGGAGTATCAGCAAGCCTGGAACTGCTCGTCCCAGGTGTACTGCCACCCAGACCTGCGACCGTATGGTACAATGGAGTGCTCGGGTCAGACGATGGTCCGGAGCCATCCTCTGTTAACGGAGCTCTCTGTCCACCTAAGGACACGGCTCGTCCTGACCTATCTTCGCATCGTCCTGATAAGCCTCCGCGTTGTCCTGCCATGCTGATAATAACATATGATTAAAAATATAAATAAATACAACGACAGTTTAGAAATATCTGTATACATTGGAGTTCATAATTTAAGTTTACAAAAATCTGAATACTAATAGAAATGATCATAGTTCATAATTTAAGATTACAGAAATATGAATACATTAAAATTCACAGTTTCTCAATCATCCTCTGAAAATTCATCTTCTTCGTTTGCCTCCTCCTCCTCATCCTCTTCCTCTTTCTCCTCATCGTCACTAGCATCTCCTTCGTCTTCCCCTTTGGATACTTGTACTTCTTCTACACAAGTAGATATGAAATGGGGAACTTCTGCTGAGTCGACATCAACTGTATTTGGTAAAAGAGGCAGCTCATCCTCCTGATAAGCCACTTCATCGACGTCGTAGGTATTTCTGTCTTTAGTCTTGCATACTGCCCACCAGTCGTACCTCGTTGTTCCCTGTCTAGGATATATTATAAAATATACGAGTTGAGCTTGACTTGCTAGGATAAATGGTTCGTATCCTCGGTGCCCTCATCTGAAAGTTATGCTTTCTGGAAATATCATATGTGGTTGCACCTACTTCCCACAATTGATTCAGCTCATCTACCAAGGGCTGTAAGTACACATCGATGTTTCGCTTCGGGTTTTTCGGACCTGGAATAATAACAGTTAGGAACATATAAGGAGTCTTCATACATATTCAAGACGGTAAGTTGTACGGAGTAACAATCACAGGCCAACAAGAATATTGTGAGCCCGAAAGTCCAAATGGGGTAAAATCGTCGGAGGAAAGCCCCAATCTGACATTACGCGGCTCCGAAGCAAAATCAGGATACACTCGATCAAAGTGCTTCTATGCTTCCCTGTCGGATGGATGATCCAGTACTCCATCTATTTGTTCCCGCTTGTGCCAACTCATATTATCAGCTGTCTCCTTTGCCATAAATAACCTCTGCAACCGCGGCGTCAAAGGCAAATAGTGCATCGAATCTGTTGGCTTGCGTGCACCAGAAGTCCTTATTGTACTAGTTTTCTTGAAGCGATCGGCACCACAAAATCTGTAGGCGTCTTCATCCTTGTCGTCCTTATAGTACAACATGCATCCGTTGCGACATGCATCAATTTTTTCATACCCCATCCAGAGCGATCTCACCATTCTCTTGGATCGGTAGAAGTCTTTAGGTTACTTGCCACCCTCCGGCAATATATCTTTAATTAACTCCAGGATTCGGTTGTAGCATTCTTGAGACATGTTAAAATCTGATTTTATGCTCAACAATCTTGTAATCACCTCCAACGGTGAATGGTCATCACAACCAGGATATAAAGGAGTCCTTGCATTCTCCAGCAACTCTATGAACTTTGCAGCATCGGCATTCGGTGCCTCCTCAGCTGCATATTGATTGTTCAGATCGAAACTAGTCCCTGCAGCATCGAAAACCATGTTCGTCCACCCTTGGTCATAATCAGCATGCTCGTGGACATCTACATAAGGCTCCACATAAGGCTCCGGCTCGGAGGCTAAAGGCAAAAGTTCTCTGTGTGCGGTCCACTGATAATAATTTGGTATGAAACCCCTCGAATACAAATGGTATGTCACATCCACTTTCGAATGATATTTCAAGTTGCGACATCTCACACATGGACACTTAATTTTTGTACGGTCCATGTACTGAGGGAACGCCTTGGTAAACTGCAGGAACTGTTGCATTCCATGTATAAATTCATCCCGCATATCGCACATGTCATCAGGATGACGATTGTACATCCATAACGGTTCCGCAGATAGTAATTCATATCCATTTTAAGATAATTCTGCAAAGATTGACACAGATAGTAATTCATCAGGATGACGATTGTACATCCATAACGGTTCCGCAGATAGTAATTCATATCCATTTTAAGATAATTACTACAGAAAGTGACAAATAGCTCAGAACACGACCCAATTTTTTATGTTTTTTAACGATATATTTTACATGCTTAATTGCCAAGTGTGGGGACGAATGGCTCAGAACGTAACCCAAAATTCAGTCTAGCATACATTAGTGTGAATTATCTATGTTCTGTACATATGGTGTAGTATATGTTCTTATCGAATCTAGTATCTGAAGGATGTAACAGAATCAATAAGATGAACCAACAAAATGTAATACTAAGACATTATCTACTACTAAAAGATGTAGTGTTAGGTTGTCGTATCATCATTGTCGAGTGATGGGGATCGGAGGACAGTCAACTTTATCTTCAACTTTATCCACGGATATATAGTTTCTGCCTCGTCAGTCGAATGGCTGCAGGGACTATGTCTTGATCACGATGTCGTACCATAGATTAATGCAAATTCCTTATAGCAAATGTCGTACATAGATTTCTACCTCGCCAGTCGAATGGCTGCAAGGACAGTGTCTGGCTGGTACATGTAATTTAAAATCAGATTAATGAGACAGTTACTTCCAAACCCAGACACACCCCTCACATTAGAAACATGTAATTCAAAATCAGACCCCAATGGAGATGGCCTACTGTCCTCACACAGCTTATAATAATATAGAGAATCCACGAATGTAGAGAATCCTATTACAGGATACTAGGATATCTATATGTTACTTTGCCATTCTTTATCCTATTACCCCACACATTCACAAGATACATATACATTTATATTACTTTATGTATAACTATGTGATACTATATAGGTTCACATCATTAAAGCCCCTTACTCTAACCTCATAGCCCCTACTCCATCTCCATTCCTCTACTACTAGTTCAAACCATCACTTGAACTAACTTCTAAACCACTCCTCTTAACCCCTTTATATATATATATATATATATATATATATATATATATATATATATATATATATATATACACAAAGCCTAATGGTAGCTAATATGTATATTACACTATGCTTTAGATATTGATATATTTCACATGTATAAACCTATAGCTAATACACACACACAAACCTATATGTATATCCCTTACCTCTGTTACATAACCTAGTCTGTCCTTCTAACATGATTTAATTTTCAGAGCATCCATATGGTCTGCTCCTCAACTCACTCCCAAAGTAGGTGCCTTGCCTCTCCCATCTGATACCTCAGAACCAACTCTTTTTCCCGCTGTATAGTGGATACAATATATGTATTTTCTGATACAGAGCAAACCCCTCACAACTGCTACAATTGCTTATACATGTTGCTGCATGTGCCTCTCCTACTGCCACTACATATTACTATTTGTTAATGTCTCCCTCACCTCTCTAATTCTGTAACTCGAGCCCCTATTTCTTTTCTTATCAAGATGTTGGCCACACTCACACACAAACGCTTATATAGATATATATATATAACTATATACACATACTCATCTACTATATACACTATCATACATACACAATACACAAATATATATACTCTCTATATATGGCACTTGACTGAATCTACGTACATATTCTTGGAATTCTCCTCTAAAATTACTGACACCCCATATGAACCCCTATCTAAAACCACTTGCCCTGCTGTTGTATATGTCCAGCCATTTGTAGGAACCCCTAGGTGCTTTCCCCTCAAGGCCCTGCACTTATATGCAACAGGGCTGCCCTGCTGTGCAGGGCTCTCCCTAATGCTGCTGCCAAAGGCAACAAGACACTCATCTGCACTCCCAGCAAAACATTCAAATTCATTTCAAAACCCTAAAAATCCCTGTTGTATTTCAAAACCCTGATAATCCCAGCAAAACAAGATAGCAAGACACTCTTCCTAATGCTGCTAGCCAAAGGCAGCAAGGCACTCTCCCTTCACATTCATTTCAAAGCCCTGAAAATCCCAGCAAAACATCAAATTGACAGTTGATATGAGTCGTGTACATATATAGGTGTCACACTGTGAGTCTCGTGTCCACACAGTGGGACACGACGTGTCCAAACTAACAAATAGGTGTCACACTGCTGTTCGTGCAGCGAGTCCACGCTCTCGTGGACACGAACTATAAGCGAGAGAGAGAGCTAGAAGACGAGGAGAAACTGGGAAGCGTCGGAGCCGGGGCGACGGGGACAGGAGAGTGTGTGTATGAGAGAGAGAGAGAGAGAGAGAGAGAAAGAGAGATGGGGGAGCTACCTGAGGAGAAGGGAGGAGGAGGAGGCCGGAGGAGGGAGATCGCCGGAGGAGCGCCGCGGAGGAGGAGGCCGGAGGAGGGAAATCGTCGGAGGAGAGCCGCGGAGGAGGAGCACACAAAAAATTGGGGAGGAAATTTATAAATGATCGAAAAGGAAACCCTCGCAGCCTATATGAAACATTTAGCGACGTTCGAAAAGGACGTCGCTAAACGTCGCTGACATTTAATAAACGGCGATGCCGCATAAATTGTGTCGCTACATCAGCGACATGTACCGATGAACTTGCAATGCAGGTTCCCATTTAATAAACTGTAGTCGCTAGACGTCGCTATTAGTCGCTGTTGGCGACTAACAGCGACGTATTAGTAAAACGTCGCTAAACCCCCAAAATTAGCGACGTTCTATCTTGGAGTCGCTAAATTCGTCGCTAATTTGACTATTTTGGTAGTGGACCATGTTTTGTAAGGTGATATTTTTTTAGAATTTGTTGATACTGAACATCACTAGCTGACATCTTCACAAAGCCTTTGGCTGAAGATCGTTTTAACTTTATACGAAGAGAATTAGGAATTCTGGATGTTGAGATAATATAATATAATATAATATTATTATTTAATGAACATAAATTCGCTAAATTTATTTTGGTTATAAGTCGAAAGGGCCCTTCTGTCACACATGTGTAAATAACCTGAAGCGACATGGTGTACTAGTCTTCGAACTACCGATAGCTGGGATCCGGCCTCTACAGCTAACTCGAAGTATTTATGGCAATTTATGGGAAATTAATTAATAAATATTAAATTATTTTCTTCAACACAATTAATTCTAATTTATTTTCGTATTTATGTTAAAAACTATCACACTGTTTCCAACAACTGCCTTGAAACCCTAGAGACTGAACTTAGTCAGAGTTCTAGCCTAACTCGGACCAAACTCGATCTAGGGGATTTCAAACAGAAGCTGGACAACCGAGCCCCCCTTCTATTTAACCCTCTTTACATCATCCTCTTCCACACAGCACCTCCAAAACCATACCGAAACCCTATTCCTAACCTCCAAGTTCCCCCTCATCCAAGCTCTTCAAGCCTTCAAACTTCGGATTCGGAGCTCTCTCGAGGTTCTCTTCCATTGTCTACCATCAATTTCGGTATATCTCTCTCCTTTCTTTTCGTTCAATTTTTATGTGGCTTCCAAACAACCTATTTCTTCTCAAAAGAAGAGAAAAGTTGATGAAGGTTTATCCTCGACTCCTCGTGAGGCGGCCTCCTTTTTACTTTACACTCCTTCGAGACCTGATGGAGATTTCTTTGATGAATTCATCTTTGTGTCCCAAGAAGCTTCGGACTCTTGGTTCATGGACTTTCATAAAAGAAAATCTGTCCGGGCGCTCCTATCAACTTCACGTTATTTCTTGATCACTCTAGTGTATTTACATACCATCATTTGCTAGAGTTAGTTCAATCCACTTTTTCCGTTTATACCAACGCCATTCGCATGTTCTATTATAATTTTTCGGTCACAAAGGGCATGGTGAAATCAAAAGTTGGTGGAGTCGACATCGAGTTTGATGTCGATGATTTATCAATCATTCTCCACATAACAAATGACGGGGAGGCACTTGTCGAAATCACCTCTATTGTGTTTTTCGAGGGGACAACTTTTGATTCCTTCCGTAACTCGCTCTATGAACCGAATCCTCGAACCCATGGCACTCTTCCTCCTAGACATATGAACAACTACTTCTATGATCTCCATCGTATGGTTTTCTCCACTATCCTTCCTAAGAACACTGCCACGGATGAGATTTCCTACCTGGAACTCTCAGCGATCTATCATCTTCACTTTCATGTTTCTTTTAGTCTTCCCACGACTATCATCTCTGCTATGGATCGTTGTCGCAAGACTTCCTCGCGACATCTTCTATACGCGATGTACCTTCCTATCATCTTTCAGTATTTTGAAGTTAGTCTTGAGGACTGTGCTGAGGATGCTGCTCCTGCCTATCTTCATGAGCATCGTCGCCCAGCTTAGCCTGCATAGGTTCTACCTCATGTAGTCACTCCCACTTCCACTAATTCTCAGGCTACTCATCCTCCTGCCAGTGTTACTCTTGAGTCCCTTCAGACTCTCATGCTGGATCAGTTTCGTGCTATTGATTTTCGTACTACCCTTCAGCTCCAGGCCATCTCAAACACGGTTCTTGATTTGTTCTATAGCCTTGCTCACAACCCTAGAGGCCCCATTCCTATTGTTCGTGATTCGACCCGAGGCACAGCGTTAGTTTGACCCTGTTGTTGCTCGATATGACCCCAGTCGATCTACTGAGACCGGTCCTTCTGATGCTGTTGGTGCTGCAGCTGATGATGATGATGATGAGGATGATAATTGAGGATTTGTTATTCCTCGTGATAGTTTAGTGACTTTGTTCTTTTTTGACTTTATTTTAGTTGGCATGTATTAGTGATAAATGCTTCTTTCAAGCAATATCAATTATGACTTTTTTAGTTTTTTTTTCCTGTGTGATGTATGCAAAACTTTTTTGTTTATACTAGTATTTTTATTATTCCATGCATGTCTTCTACTATGCTTTGTGGTTTAATATTGCTATACCATTTTGCTATTATAACAAAACGGGGGAGTAAGATTGATTAAGATTGATAAAATTCAGTAAGATTGATTTAGATGAGATTCATTTAGATTTGATTCATCTTGGCTACAACGATTTCTGATAATTATTTACTGTATTACTAATTGGTTTGAAAGAATTTTGGTTTAGACTCCACAGATACAGATTCAACATAATGTTTTATTACGGGGGAGTAATAAGACTTGACCGTACACTACAGGGGAGCATTAAGCATTGTATTGTACCATTTTTTGACGGACAAAAAGTTACTACCGTATCTTCCGTACTCATCAAGTCTACTTCCACTTCAAGATGAACTTTTTCTTAAGTATCAATCGTAGTTTTGTCACATTATCAAAATGGGACAGATTGTTGGCACATTTAGCCATAGTCAAACTGATTTCGATAAGTGTCTTAAAACTTCGATCTCAATATGAAAAGAAACGAAGAATGCAGATTGCATCGTCTGTGAGATTTTATTATTTATTTTGTATTTTTCTATTTTAATGAGTCTAGATTATTTATGAATCGGGATCACTAGCAATTAGAAGTCTATCCTAAATCAAACCCATCTTGATTCATTCCTAAACCAAACCAAACCAATTCCTGATTTGATCCAAAACCAAACTAGATCCAAAAACCAAAACAGCCCTGAATTAGGCTAACCGAACTCGGCAAGAGTTCTGTCCGAACTCGGACCGAACTCGGTCAGCAAAATTCACTCCTGGTCAGAAGCTTTATCTATTCTTTTGTATCTCTAACATTTGAATTTTTGAAAGTTAGAGTACCGAGTTCTGCCCGAACTCTGTCCTAGAAAAACCTATAAATAGAGAAGAAATTTTCATTTCTAAACACAGATTCAATCTTCATCTTCTCGATCTATTCCTAAGCTTTCTATTCCGTTTCCAAAGCTTTAATCATCAAATCTCTAAGTCAACTCTATTCTTCTAAGTGCCGGTGGTTTTCGAGTAGGAGTTTCGAGTTGTACAAGCTTGGCGTATAAAAGCTTTCTTCAAAAAGGTATTGAAGTTTGTTCGTGGGCTTCGGATAAAAATACGACGGTGGTGAAGTTGGCGTATTCTTAGGAGCAAAACACGTAGTGTAATCTCTATTTCAAATAGTGGATTCAAACATCGGGTTGAGTACTCGAGACTGGACTAGTCCTCATAGAGGAAAACCAGTATAAACCTGCTGTCTTTGCGTATTGTTTTCTCGCCCTGATTTTACTGACTTACTTGCAATTATTATATATATATATTGCTTCACCTGCTTAGAGTAAAATTTTTAATTGCTAAATATTCTCTGCTGCACTCTAGTCACCTCCTCTAAAGGTGCCATTGTTCCTACAGAATTGACCGTGCCACAAAATCATAATTTTGTCAAAAGTTATCGCCGTTATGGCTAACCATAACCAAATTGGTGATCATAATCAAATCTGAGTTCAATGAAATAAATAAAATAATAAACAAACTAATAAATTTCTAGAAAAATTATATGTTGTAGATCTTATTTTTATCTTTCCATAACTTCAAACAGATCACAAAACAGAGTTCTGAATCTTCTGGAATCTCAAAAAACCGTGCGTAGCGTTGATTTTTGGACAACCGACGCTCAAATAATTCTTCAGAAATTCATACATAAAATTGTCAGGAAAAAATTACATATTCGGCAAACTAACTTTGGTACGGTTCTAAGAAAAAAATGACACATGAAATTGACATCAAAGTTGATCGCAATCGCTCCATGAAGTTGAAGGATTACTAAGATCAAACCACAAAGGAGGCTGGAATTAAATAATAGGTTTTCTGAACATACATACATACAGGAAGAGAGAGGCGGTTCAGCTTAGGCACTCATAGGTGGGCTCGTCCAGCTGGGTGACTGGGTAATTACTTATTTAATTATAGAAAATTCTTTAAAAATCATTTTAACTCCAAACAAATTCAAATAAATTCCAGAAAAATAAAAAAAAATCCTAGAAAATTCTAGAAAATATTTCTAGGTGTCTAGAGTCTAAATAAAATGTTTGGTAACAAAATATCATTGTGGGCCCCATTGTAAATCTCAAAGGCTAAGAAAAAATAAATTCTATGGGTTTTAATTATCTAAAAATCTCCAAAATTTTAGAAAAAATCTAGAATATTTTAGAAAATATTTCTAGTCATCTAGAGCCCAAATAAAAAAAAATTGTCTCAAAATAACCACAAATGAGTTTACAATAAATCCTGAAAGTCCTTAAAAGTAGTAAGCCCTTAAATATTAAATACCTCAAAATATCCAAAAATTCTAGAAAAATCTAAAATAGATAAATAATATATCTAGGGATACCTGGAGACCTAGTGACCATAAGTTACCTAATTTTACCATACTTCACCTATAGGCTTAGGTACGACCTCCTTGTGATCCCAAAATCAAATTCTTAGTTAAAATTTTCTAACATAAATATTTAAAATAAATGAAAAATTAAAAATTTGGGAACAGTGGTTACAAATACACACACACACACACACACACACACACACACACACACACATTTAGTGACGTTTGGATCAAAGTATTCTCTATTGACCAATATTTTGTCTACTAAGGATGTTGTATCAATCTTCTGGATCAATGAATTGTTTATTATCTCTGTATCAATTTTTTGGTATAATTAGCGATATTTAGCCAAGTAAAATAATATCTCTAAATTTTATCCAAATGTCACTAAATGTATGAAAATGTCGCTAAACATCGTCGGTATATCGTTGTATAGGATATTAATTGGGAAGATTTGTGACATATAGTACGTCGCTGCACATAGTTGAATTCAAAAAAAAAAAATGTCACACAAGGTTAATCCGCATCGCTAATGAACATCCCATAATGGTGCCCCAATTTTACGTTGTTATATACGTCGCTATGGCAACAGTTTGTGATGTTTTGCTCTTCTATGACTAGGTTAGACGCGACCGTGCCAAAACATTGCTAATAACATTGCCAAGTCAAATTAACAACATATTCTTTATTGATTAACGACGTATATATGCGTCACTAATTTAACATATTTAGTAGTGACCTATGAAAGAACCTTGTAAGCCAAGTTGGTGAGGTGATTACACAGTGTTATGGATTCAACACTCATCAATATCTTGGCACCCTTACTACGATATTAGTCAAATGCATGCCATGATATCTTTATTAATTTATTATGGACTTCGTGGTCACTCTCCTAAGCATTACATGTTCGCATCATGTGAAATAACACCATAAAAAACAAAATCCATATATACTCAATTTCCATAGCTTGTTATTGGTTAATTTTGCTCATTTGGCCATTTTGTCACCATTTGTCACACCTTTGGGCTCCTGACATATTTTTCGTACGTCCTCTCCAAATAACATAGAATTTAGGAGCAATAAAAAACTGTTGTAAATATGAATAAATTACCATAATTATTTGGTGTCTATAACTTATGCCCTTTGGTTATCCATAACCTATATCTTTTAGCATTTCTCCTTTTAATTGTCATCATGATATTAATCTCCATTGTAAGCCTATATAAGGGGTTCTTATCAAGTTGATTGGTACAAGTGAAAGAAGAAACAATTTTCTTCCTTTTCTATCTCCATCTCTTTGCTTTATAATACGTTATCAGTACGAACTGCTATAGGAAATAGAAGAAGGGAGAAATATTTTACATAAGGGAGAAATAGTTCTCTTAAGAAATGAAAGGTATTGAAGAGGTAAGTCTAATCTTGTATACTTAGATACATGCATATTTTAGTAAAATTAAATACGTGTTCGATTTATGTGTTTATAGATCAATGAGAACGTAAGTTTTCTAGATCTTTTTTTAGTTTTAAAGCTAAATTTGTATTGAACATGTTCATAATTTTATTAAAAATAGAAAATTTATGATAATCTATTTATGATTATGTATAAATTTCATTTTTATATTTTTCGTATGAACTATGAAATTAATCTAGAATATTTTAAATTTTCTTCACTTAATTGGAATTAGTTAATTACATTAAATTAGTTTATATGAATTTGTTATTTCTATTATTTTATTTATTTGAATTCTACAAGATACTACTTCACATTGTTGTATATGTGAATAGAATAACAAAAGTATCCAAAATATATTATTATATAATGATCGCGTTGTTGTATATGTAATACACATAAGACATAATATTCTTTGATAATGTTTTTCACATTGTTGTATATGTGATACACATAAGACATAATATTCTTTGATAACGTTTTATCACATTGTGGCATATGTGAAGTTTTATAATCTTGAAAGCGCTTATCACTTTTATTATTTAAATTAATTCACATCCAATATAATAATTTTCTGCCATATATATGTCGAGTCTTACAAAGCTTGAATTCAAAGCTCTTGATGTGAGCAGAGACAATTATTTATCATGCCAATTGGATGCAAAGTTGCAATTGTAGTCCAACAAGCTTGATGGTACTATTAAGAAGGAAATAAAGAAACTTCTGAAGTCGAGGCCAAGGATTTGATTTTCCTACGACATCATATCCATGATGATCTAAAGACAGAATATCTATGTGAGGATGATTCATAGAATTTGTGGGCATCTCTAAATGATATATTTGACTACCAAATGATGGTAATCCTATTGACTACTCAAAGTGAATCTAAGATACCATGACTATAAAAATGTTTAAAAAATATAATTTTGCTTGATTTAATATTGTTTCTCGCCTTAGATTATGCGGAGAAAAAGTAATAGAGGCTCAAATGATTGAGAAAATCTTCTTCAATTTTTATGCAAATAATGTGCTTTTACAGTAATAATATCGTGAAAGAAATTTCATAAGATACTCTGAACTATTGACTATCTCCTTGTAGTAGAGACAAATAGCAACGTTCTAATAAAAACCATAACTCTAGACCAACTAGTTCAATGACAATTCTTGAGGCAAATGCCAAAAATTTTGGAATTAGCAAAGGTCGTGGTGGAGGACGTGGGAGAGAGAATAAAAAAAATATGGAATATATGGTCATGGTTATCAACCTTATAAAGGTGGAAGCAATATTTTACAAAAGAATAAATGGAACAATTGGACATCACACTCTAAAGAGAATTTAAATTAATAATCCAAATAAAAATTGTTTCGATCTGACTTTTTGAGGATCAAAACGAAAATCAAGTTAGCAATGAACAGTTTGAGGACATGCTTGAAAATCCACCTTCCATTAAATGAGCACTTGGTCAATTTATGTTTTATTTTAAATACTTATAAACTATTTATATTTGAGTCATGTTTTATTTTTTGTTTCCATCATGGAATGTCTAGGCCATGAGAGTTTGTTTTATTGGAAATCTTTATTATAAATTTGCAGTAACATTTCTATAATATGATATTATAATTTGAAATGCTTAATTATTTTTTATTATACTTATGCTAGCTAGACTATATGTTCATAAAAAATTATTTTGCTTTATGTAAACCAAATAGAAGTAATAATGCTTGTCATAAATATGACAAAGATGGACATTGGCTTAAACAATGTCGAGCTACTCAACAAGAGTTTGACAGATTCAAAGAGTCCAAGAAAAATGACTCGGATATGTGTTTGGTAGTTAATGCTACAACACATACGATTTTGAAGAATCAAAAGTTTTTTGTCACATTTAGTATTTGACTTGCATAAAGTGTCAACAATATCTTAGCAACCCATATAATTGAGGACTTTGGAAGAGCACACATCATGTTACCTAATGGTACTCAAATCCATGTACAAAGTGCGTTATTCAAGCAGTTCCAAAATAAATTTGCTAAGTTTCAATGTATACAAAAAATGGGTACCATATTGAAGCTCGAAATGATAACAACAAAGAGACGTTATGTATCATATCTAATGTTGGGAGTAAAAAGCTCACAGTAGAAGAATTATCTTATTTTTTGGTGGGTTTGTATTACACCACCATTGGTATAATTAAATCTCATCTGAATATGGCAAAATATAAAGCCAATGATCCTGTCTTATGTTGCATTTGGTATGACCGTTTGGGTCATCCGGGACAAACTATGTTCAATCGGATCATTGACAATTCTTGTGAATATTTATTGGAAAATCATGATCTTGGCTTACCAAATAATCACATATGTGTTCCTTGTTCACAAGGGGAGTTTATACTAGACCATTTCCTAAAAGTTAAGAATGAGTCTATTACTTTCTTGTAAAGAATACAATGAGACATTTGTGATCCTATTCATCCTGCTAATGGTTCTTTTAGGTATTTTATGGTATATATGCATCCACTATGTGGTCACATATTTGTTTATTGTCTACTAGAAATCTTGCATTTTCTTGTCTTTTGGCCCAGATTATTAAACTTATATCTCAGTTTTCTGATAACTCGATTAAGTCAGTTAGACTTGATAATGCCACAAAATTTATCTCACAAGTTTTTGATGATTATTGTACATCATTAGGCATTGAGGTAGAGCATCTTGTTTGCTATGTGCACACACAAAATGGGTTAGGTGAGTCATTTATTAAATATCTCCAACTTATAGCTAGACCTCTACTAATGCAATCTAGTTTGCCAGTTGAGACATGAGGACATGCTATTTTATATGATGTATCTTTAGTTTTAGACTGACTGCCTACCATATTTTTTCACCCATACAACTTGTTAGTGGTAGACAATCCAATATTTTATATTTAAAAAAGTTTAGATGTGTAGTATATGTCCCAATTCTACCTCTTAAAAGAACTAAGATGGGTCCCCAATGACGTTTGGAAATATACATTAGTTTTGAATCTTCTTCCATAATAAGGTATTTGGAACTAATGACTGGTGATGACTTTACTACAAGATTTGATGATTGACAGATTTGATGATTGACAATTTGATGAAAGAGTATTCCCGCCGTTATGGGGAGGCATAAGCAACATATTATTCATATAGAATAACTCGGTGCTAATGAACGGCGTGAATTGACATGGAATACGCATTCTCTATTTTATCAAGATTCAAGAACTCCACAAATATTATTATGAGACAAGGAGAATGATGCATTTGCAAGAAATTGCAAATCAATTATCTGATGCATTTAGTGATGCCGGAAAGATAACTAGATCACATGTGTCAGCTATGAACATGCCAGCCAGAATCATTGTTTCAGTTGGACAAAATCTAAATAAGACGGCAAATGAATCTACTATTATATGTCAAAAGCATGGTAGGCCTATAGGTTCCAAGGATAGTGCTCTTAGAAAGAGGAGAGCCAATAAAATATCTTGTCCTGATAAAAGTCTGATAGTGGCTAGAGCTCCGAAAATAAATAATAAATATGTGCATGTTTTCATATTCACTGAAATGCCTATGGATGCCTCTAAAAAGGCACATGTACCTGAAAATGAAGAGATCTCGATATTCCATGCATGTTCAGGTAAATTATGGAATAGGAAAGCACTTGTCATCGATGACATATTTAGCTATGTAGTATTTACTAAAATATCAAAGAACAATGATGATTGTGAAAATGAACCACGTAGTATAAATGAATATCGACAAAAAATATTGGTCAATCTAGAAAGATGCTATTCAAGCAGAATTAAAATCTTTAGTAAAACGTGGTGTGTTTGGACCTATAGTGGAAACACCAAAGGGCATAAACCATGTTGGTTTTAAATGGGTATTTGTGAGAAAACAAAATGAGAAGAACGAAGTTGAAGATACGAAGCCCGACTTGTTGCACAAGGTTTCTCTCAAAGACTTGAAATTGACTATGTTGAGACATACTCTCCACTTATGGATGTCATTACTTTTAGATATCTAATTAGTCTCACAGTTTTTGAAAATCTTGATATGAGACTTATGAATGTTGTAACTGCATATTTGTTTGGAGATTTAGATACTGGTATCTATATAAAAATTCTGAAAGGATTTATAATGCCAGAGACTAAGTCAAAGGGCATGTGTTCAATTAAACTTAGACGAGCATTATAAGGGTTGAAATAGTCTAAAAGAATATGGTATAATCCTCTTATTATATATTTGACTAAGGAATAATACAAAAATAGCCAAATTTACCCATGTGTCTTCATTAAAAAATTCGAAAATAGATTCTCCATAGCAGCAGTATATGCGAATAATAAGTCTGATCAGGTCTCCTATGGAATTAGAGAAAATTGCAAAATATTTGAAGAAAGAATTTGAAATGAAAGACTTGGAAAAGACAAGCTTTGTCTCGGTTTGCAAATAGAACAAAGTGCCAATGGAATATTAGTGCATAAATTCTGATATATTGAAAAGATTTTTAAATAATTTAGAATGGACTAACCACATCCACTTAGTATACCTATTGTTGTACGAAATTTGGATTTTGGATAAAGATCCATTTCGTCCAAAGGGATAAGATAAAAAAGCTCTCGGGCCTGAAATATCGTATTTAAGTTCTATTGGAACACTACTATATCTAGTCAATGGACAGTCCATATATTATATTTTTATTTGTTAATTTATTATCTAGATATAGTTTTGCACCTACACTTAGAATTTGGAATGGAGTTAAACATATTAAAATATTTTCGTGGAACTAATATGAGTTTATTTTATTCATGTGATTCTTCTAACAATTCTTATCTAGGTTATGCAGACTCAGGTTATCTTACTGACCCTCATAAGGGTTGCTCCCAAAGTGGCTATTTATTTACTATTAACCATGCAGCTATATCTTAGCGATCAAGAAAGTAATGTTCAATATCAACTTCCTCTAACCATGCGGAATTAATTGTATTACATGAAATAACAATAGAAAGTGTGGTTAAGATCTATCATTCATCATATAAGAGTAAATTGTTAACTACCCACAGTAGTAATATTCAGTATCAACTTCCTCAAAGATAATGCGGCTTACATTGCCTAAGTCAGAGAGAGATTCATCAAAGAAGATCGAACCAAGCACCTTCAACCAAAATTGTTTTATGCACATGAGCTACAAAAAACAAAAGTGATCAAAGTTAAGCAAGTAAGATCAAATGAAAACTTAGTCGATTTGTTTACCAAGGCACTTCCAAATTCCATATTTCAAAAGTTGGTACACGGAATAGGCATACACCGACTTAATCATCAGATAAACTAGTTGTACTATTTTTATCGAAGGGAAGTATGACTTGTAAAGAATATTTTTGAGGTTTGCGTATTGTACTCTTTTTCCTTAACTAATATTTTTTCCACTGGGTTTTTTTAGTATTTTAATGAGGCAACAAATCCGTATACACCACCAACTAATTAATGGTGTATATCCAAGAGGGAGTGTTGTAAATATGGATAGATCACCATAATTATTTGATATCTATAACCTATGCCTTTTGGTTATCCATAACCTATATCTTTTGTCATTTTTTCTTTTAATTGTTATCATGATATTAACCTCTATTGTAAGCCTGTATAAGGGGCTCTTATGAAGTTGATTGGTACAAGTAAAAGAAGAAACAATTTCCTCCCTTTTTCTATCTTCATCTCTTTGCTTTACAATACAAACAAAGAAATAGAAAGTCTCTCTTTATTAACAAAACTACTTCAGGTGAATAAAATCGTACTTTTGATAGTTTGAACCAGCAACCAGTAGACAACTTACACAAAGAACTAACAAACTTAAACATTCATGATATCTAGTAAGCCATTACAAGAAAAGTCAAGTAACAAGTCCGACACAATTTTTACTATGATCTACTTACAGTTTTCTCGCAATCCCTTAAGCAAGGATCTAGTATCCCTTACACCTCAATAGATCAAAAAATCATAAAAAACACAGAATCACTCATTTCCCAATAAATATACTAGCATTCACTAATCCCATAAAAATGGAACAAAAATAGTTGTCATTGCCACATCAGAGAATTTTCTCTACAGTAATATATTTATGTTAGCTCATGTAGAGAAATAATTTTTAAGTAGATTGGAATGAAAGAAACATTTCGCCCGTAGTACATGAAAAATTTTGGGTGCCAAAATTCTGCCAGCCTATCTGGCCAACAGTCGACTCCTAACGACTCTCTTAATAGCTATTGGGATCTATAAATTGGAGGGGGAGGGGATTGGATCTACACATTACTTCTTTTCGAATCCTCTACTATCTCTATATTTAGAAGCACTACATGCACAAAATTCTCCATTAAGAAGGTCTCCATTTAGAAGCTCTACCACCTAATCTTCAATAATAATTTTTTCATAATCTCTCCATTTAGAAGCTCTACAACATCTATTCTCCATATATTGAACCCTAGAAAATATTATAATGCTCATACGGAGGTACACTAGAAAGTGAATGAGCATTATAATATTTTCTAGGGTTCAATCTATGGATAATAGATGTTGTAAAGCTTCTAAATAGAGAGATTATGAAAAAAATTATTGTTGAAGATTAGGTCGTAGAGTTTCTAAATGGAGACCTTCTTAATAGAGAATTTTGTGCATGCAGTGCTTCTAAATATAGAGATAGTAGAGGATTCGAGAGGAGTAATGTGTAGATCCAATCCCCTCCCCCTCCAATTTATATATCCCAATAGCCATTAAGAGAGTCGTTAGGAGTCAACCATTGGCCAGATAGGCTGGCAGAATTTTGGCAACGCAGTGTGACCTGAACCAGAGTGTGACCCAAAGCGGAGTCCGCCCAAACTAGCCTCGTAACTATGGGCTATGATACCACTTGTTGGAAATGCAGTGTGACCCGAACCGGAGTTAGTCCATTAGGTACGATATTGAATTGGGTTCATACGCCTTAAAAGAGAATTCCCATGTAAGGCCTGAACCAATCCCAATTATCTACACCACATGATCTCACCTCCTAACCGATGTGGGACTAAATTACCAACTCTATTGTCACCCCCATTTGAGCGCTCAAACGAAAACGAGATACAATCCAACAATCTCCACCTTAGCTCATTTTTCCTGATCGAGCAATGTAGCACACCCGGCTACCATTTGTTCGTTTCTGCTAGCCGAACACCCTTAGCACACTCCAGCTACCTTTGTTCGTTCCTGCTAACCGAACAACCTTAGCACTCTCCGGCTACTTTTGCTCGTTTCTGCCAGCCGAGCATCTAGGAGATCCAACATATTGTCATCTTGATCTGTTCGACCACAGAACCAAGCCTGACACGTTCATCTACACCACAATTATGTGCCAACCACAAAGACTTGCTCCATCTTGGGCTCGTCAAACCACCTTTGAAGCCAATTCTTGTAGTTGATGCTCCTACTCCACCTTGAGAAGAGTCTATATAATTCGATTATACACATGAACGTTCAGCACCATCTGTCTCGAACCAATTAGAGCCGTCCAAACTAGCCCCATAACCATGGGCTCTGATACCACTTGTTGGAAACGCAGTATGACCCGAACCAGAATTGGTCCATGAGGTGCGATATTGAATTGGGTCCATATGCCTTAAAAGAGAATTCACATGTAAGGGCTGAGCCAATCCCATTTATCTACACCACATGATCTCACCTCCAAATCGATGTGGGACTAAATTACCAACTCTATTGTCATCCTCCATTTGAGCGCTCAACTGAAAACGAGATACAATCCAACAATTCACACATTAGAAAATCGACATTCATGTTTAGGTAGACTTATAAGAGGATGTCATCGATTAGTTACTACTTCTGGGTTACAAATAATATAATTAATAAAATTAGAGATAAAAAGTTATATAATCCATCATAAGTTGTAAATGATATATGTAGAGAACACTTAATACGTATTAAATATTCTAAAGCTTAGAAAGCCTGGAAATTTAATTGCTTTAGCTGAAATAAATGGTTTTATATTGATGCATATAACAGTATTGAAGAATATGTTTCTATAATTATCGAGACAAATCATGAGACCAAATATTTTATACAGACTACAAAAAGTAATAACTTTCAAAGCATATTTATTTTTTGTTTCAAGGCATGCTTGATTTTTTTAAGGGATTGTTTATCTATGATTGATATTTATGTTACTTATCTTATATCCATACATCAAGGTAACTTATATATTGTTTGTGCTCACGACCTAACTACTAATTATATCCAATTTCCTATGTCGTTCCAAAATGAAAATACTGATTCATGGACATGATTTTCAAACAATTTTAAAATATCATTTGAAATCTTTTTTTTAATGAACGAAATGTGATTTAATTTATATCAAATAAAGAAGAATTATAAATATTGGTATGCGTGTAGCTTACTCATAATTGTTATATTTTTTGTATTCAATATTTTAAACAAAATTTGAGAACTCAAGTAAGCAGAGTAAGACAATATCAATTATAGTTATATAAGCTTGCAAGATCTTACAATGATACAGATGCAGAGTCTTTGTTTGCATGAGTGTTTTTAAATGGCGTGTTGGAGTAGAGGATGAAACTCGTGTTTTTTCACTTTATGAAAAAATTGCCTAATCGACAAAAATTTAAAAAGATTATTGTCAAAAAAATGTTAAAAACTATGTCCTGTATCAGTAGAGGACAACACCAGTTTCAAATATTACGTATTGATTTATTTTTGAAATATTATATCATAAAAAAAGAACATATATTGTTCGCTTAAAAGATAAACATTGTTCATTTTTAAGGTGGTATCATATTTATCTACCATGCATGTGTACATGCGTGTTATGGTGTAAGTCTTGTAAGTAAGTATTAAAAGTTTTTACCATCACTATTTTCTACTGAAAATTGAGAAGTGTATATGAGTCATACCTGGAACCAATTCCAGTACTTGCAATCTTAAAAGTACATTGGCTAGGGGCTAAATTGGAGTACCAGATGTACAACGTAAAACTGGAAGAACAAAAAAGAATCACATCATAACGAACACTACCAAAATTTAACGTTTTAGCGACGGCCATATCCGTCGCCAACCCGTCGATAAATCAGATTACCGACGGTTTGCCGACGGATTTGGGTCAAATACATCCGTCGGGATATGACTCGTCGCTAAAAAAAATCCGTCGCCAAGTTGTCGCCAAGCGACGTGTAAACCCCCAAAATTTTGTGGATTTTTATTACTATTTATTTTAGCTTAAATTGAATTTTTAGTATTCTAAAATGATTTGTGTCACGCCCCAGAACCAGAATACTGGAGAGCGGGGGACAGACACAGCCAGCTACGTACATTGAAGTAATTCTCACCTCACAATACGGTCACAGCTGTCTAGATGCATGAGGGTTTACTACAAGCCATTAGTCTCTTAAGGTCAGTAACAAGCCTAGTGTCTCAATCTCCAGCAAGCGAGTAGATATAACACGATGGTAGATCATCAGACATACAAAGTAAGGCATCCCATACATTACATATTCAGATGATCATGAAGCTAGTCATACAAAATACGAAGACTAGCAAGAGTTCAAGTCATACATGATCAACCCTAGGATTTGTCGATCATGCTACAGCCCATAGGCAGACGGTAAGTAAAGTTGCAAACGAGCTAACACTTGCTCGGCGGCTAAACGCCTCAAAAGAATATTTTTACAAGGGAGTGGGAGAGCAAAATAAAACACACTCGTTGCCAGGATTCCTTCTAGTGTTCACGATCTGGCAGAAAGGTTGGAAGATCCTCGGTAGCTGCTCCAAAATCTGGTCATACAAAACCAGCTGGGTCAGACCCCAGAAAGAGCAAGTGCCACAAAGGAGGCTTCACTTAAGAACTAAAACCGGCATGTCAGCACATAAATCATAGGTGAAATAACATAAGACATGAGTTAAAGAAAACAGGATGATAAACGATAAGATAACTAAAGGACTATTCCGGTAACCAAGTTACAACCCGTAAACCAAACAAGGACCGGGGTTGTAACCCTTCACCTGAACAGAACTTAGCCTCGAACCAATTATCGATAAAGTAAAGCATAAACAAGCATGTCCGGAGATATCCATGTACCGGATCTGGGCAAGACTAGACAAGATAGGACTCCATCCATCATTCACGGCCAAGCAAAGAGTACGGCTTGATACTTAACTAACTAGGGTTATCACAAGCTTAGTTACTAGCAAGATGCAATGAGGTACGCCTACGGCCACAAGCCCTGCAGACTATCCAGGTTATCCAGACGCAAGGTTCAAGCTTAGAGTTGTCATGCCTTGTTAGGTGACTTGGATGCAACACATGACAGTGTGCATAGTAATCATTTTATGTAGTGCCCCACATAACAGTGAGCTGGAAATGTGTCCTACTCGGCGGCAGGCTACAAGTCCATTAAGGAAGGCGCCCAGATAACGGGATTGCTTGTAGCCGAAATACCTTTCTATATGCTCTACTTGATCAATCTAGTCATTAACCTAGTCAGATTCGTTATGAATTCCTGACCGTGGTAACCAGGGATACATGTCCTAGACATGATGCGAGACAAGACTGGTTGCGTATACAAGCATATTCAATACAATCACCCACGGTGTCAAGAATTCACTTAGCATGTCAGGTTAGCCGTCGCAACAGCGTATCAAGGTTATCATGTCGGGTTGCTTATCAAGATTACTTATCAAGGCAAGGGTGCGTCACAACGGACCACCATCAAGAATTATCATGTCAAATTACATGTCAAGAGTGCACCACGGCGGGTCACTAATCATGCAATTCCATCACTAAGCCTTGTTCGGATTAACATTTATAAATAATGTCATGATCACATCCGGTTAATGTCGAGTTTACATCAAAAGGCGTAAGGATATAAAATGGGTGTAAAAATCATAAAAAAGGGAATATGGGGACATAATGCGCCCAAGGGGGGAGCAAGGGGTACTATGGCCAACAAGTGGCATTAGCCAAGTTATGCCAGGGTAAGTAGGGTCAGGTCCAGTTGCGCCTAAACATCAGGTTGCGCCTGAGTCAGACTGTGCTCAAGTAAGGCTGCGCTCAAGTCAGGCTGTGCTCAAGTCAGGCTGCGCTCAAGTCAGGCTGCGCTCAAGTCAGGCTGCGCTTAAGTCAGCATATGCAAGACATACGCCTCCAAAAGGCAGCGTATGGACTCCATACGCTTCTCTTCAAGGCAGCGTATGTACTCCAAACGACTTCTCATCAAGGCAGCGTATGAGGTCCATACGACTCCTCATCAAGGCAGCGTATGAGGTCCATACGACTCCTCATTAAGGCAGCGTATGAGGTCCATACGACTCCTCATCAAGGAGCGTATGAGGTCCATACGACTCCTCATCAAGGCAGCGTATAAGGTCCATACGACTCCTCATCAAGGCAGCGTATGAGGTCCATACGACTCCTCATCAAGGCAGCGTATGAGTCAGACTGCGCTGCGCTAAAGAGCGCGCACAACTCCATGGCACGAGCTAAAAAGCTCGCGCACACTGCTCACTGTCTTCTCCAAATCAGCAAGAACTCCATGGTTTGAACCCAAAGCTTCAAAAGTCCATAACTTGGTCAAAATAAGTCCAAATCCAACTTTTTAAAGGTCAAAATAGGGTAGAATAAAATTTTCTACAACATGGAACCATCAAAACTTGAAAACAAAGAAGTTTGATAGATCAAAACCACCAAAATCCGAAAATAACTAATTTCTACATCTATAAAAATTAAAGCCTCAAAATAGAAAATGACAAGTTCTAATGTGTCTTAGAAACATGAGGAGAAGCTAATGGAACAATAAAAATGGGCTCTCTTGTAGAAGCAAGTTGCACTTGCCTAAGGGGTGTTCTTGGTTGGTGGTGGGTTTAATGAAGAAGGAAGAAGAGTTAATGAGAAAGTGGAGGAGAGAGAAAAGTTAGGTGGGTTATAAAGGGGAATGGTGGTGGGTTTATCATGATGAACCAAAGAATAAACCAAGCCATCCCAAAATAAACCAAGTTAAACCATTACATGCTATGATAAACCTAATCAAGATTAAACTGAAATTAGCTAGCCAGGCAGAAAAATAAAAATACATGTCAGGATCCCGTATACGTATACTGAAATACGTAGAACGAAAAATGGGGGTGACAACTCTACCCACCTTAAAAGAATTCCGTCTTCGGAATTTAATCAAGAGGCTAGAGATGTCGAGCAAGCTATATCAATTACAGGCAATATATGACTAGCAGTCAATCAAGCAATCATTCATGCAAGCAAGAAACTTAAGCATATGGCATAAGAAAGACATTATACCTTACGAGTCAAACAGGTCAGGATATCGCGATCGGATATCATTCCCACGCTCCTACGTTGACTCACCCAAAGAGTGATGATCCCAAGCAACACAGACTAACTTGATAGTCTTGTTCTTGAGTATCTTCTTCCTCCGGTCCAATATGGATACGGGTCTCTCCTCATACGAAAGGTTGGTGCCAACAACCAATTTCGAATGATCAAGAACGTGACTCGGATCCGGGATATACCGTCGTAATTGGGATACATGGAAGACATCATGTACCTCACATAACGACGGTGGAAGAGCGAGACGATAGGATACATCACCTACTCGTTCTAGAATATCAAACGGCCCTATATACCTAGGACTGAGCTTTTTCTGCATGCCGAATCGAATGACGCCACGGGTAGGCGAGATCCTGAGGAATACATGGTCGTCGACAAAAAATTCAAGTGGACGCCGATGAGAATCGGCCCAATGACGCTGGCAATCTTGGGTAACTCGAAGATGATCTCTGACTTGTCTGACCATCTCAATAGTCTGCGTCACCATCTCTGGTCCAAGCATTTACCTCTCACCATATCGTCCCAAGCTAAAGGAGATCTGCACTTTCTGCCATAGAAGGCCTCGAAAGGTGCCATCTGGATACTAGCCTGGAAACTGTTGTTGTACGAGAACTCTACGAGATGCAGGTGATCTTTCCACGAACCACCGAAGTCGAGTGTACATGACCGCAGCATGTCTTCAAGAGTCTGGATCGTGCATTCTGACTGACCATCTGTCTGCGGATGGTAGGCTGAACTGAACTTGAGACGAGTCCCCAAACTCTCTTGAAGACTCCGCCAAAAATGCGAGGTGAATCTTGAATCTCTGTCGGACACAATACTGACTGGCACTCCATGCAATCTGACTATCTGTCTGAGGTACATCTCTGCAAGTTAATCCGTCGACTGACCGATTCTGAAAGGAAGAAAATGAGCTACCTTCGTGAGACGATCAACTATAACCCAGATGGCATCTCTCCCAGCTGGGGATCTAGGTAATCCAGTTACAAAATCTATGGTAATGTGCTCCCATTTCCATTCCGAGATCGGTAAAGGTTGAAGAAGTCCAGCTGGTCTCTGATGTTCGGCCTTAACTTGTTGACAAACTAAACAACGAGAGACAAACCGGGCTATCTCCCTCTTCATGCCATTCCACCAAAAATACTGCCGAATATCACGATACATCTTCGTACCGCCGGGATGAATTGAATACTGAGAACTGTGAGCCTCTGCCATGATCTCCTGTTTGATATCACTACTGGGTACACAAAGACGTCTTCCATGTCGGAGTGTACCGTCCTTATGAACACATAACTCTGGTCTTCGTCCTGCTACACATTCTGCTCTCAGCCGCTGAAGCTTAGAATCCGTGGACTGAGCTAACTTGATCCTCTCAACTATACTGGACTGAACTTGCATACTGGCCATCAATGCCACACTGGAAGGAAAAACAACTTCAATACCCATCTTCTGAAGATCTGCTAACAACTCTGGCTGCGCCGTTAGAAAATAAACTCCGGCTCTCCTGTTCAATGCATCTGCTACTACGTTGGCCTTCCCAGGATGATACTGCAAGCTGATGTCATAATCCACAAGTAGCTCTAGCCATCTCCTCTGACGCATATTAAGATCCTTCTGGGTAAACACATACTTCAGACTCTTGTGGTCGGTGAAAATCTCTACCCGATCTACATACAAATAATGTCTCCAAAGTTTCAATGCAAAAACTACGGCTGCTAACTCCAGGTCATGGGTTGGGTAATTCCTCTCATAGTCACGAAGTTGACGTGACGCATAAGCGACTACCTTACCATGCTGCATCAAGACACATCCAAATCCCTTGCCGGATGCATCACAATAAACTAAAAATCCTCCCTTCCCGTCGGGAAGCGTGAGAATGGAAGCCGTCATCAATTTCTGCTTCAACTTCTCAAATGAACTCTGACACTCTGCTGTCCAAGCAAACTGCACATCCTTACGGGTCAACTGCGTCAGTGGCGCTGAAATCCGAACAAAGTCTGACACAAAACGTTGGTAATAGCCGGCCAATCCGAGGAAACTTCGAACTTCTGCGACGGTGCTAGGTACTGACCATGTCTCTATAGCCACTATCTTCTGGGGATCAACTTCTACTCCACCTCTGGTGATGATATGACCCAAGTACTAGATACGATCCAACCAAAACTCGCACTTACTGAACTTCGTGTACAACTGGTGCTCCCTGAGAATCTAAAGAACCACACGAAGATGCTGCTCATGCTCTGCCTCGTTCTCGCTATAGACTAAGATGTCGTCTATGAACACTATCACGAACTGGTCCTAATAGGGCATGAAGATACGATTCATAAGGTCCATGAATACGGCCGGCGCATTGGTCGCTCCAAATGGCATAACAAGGAACTCCCAATGTCCATACCTCGATCTGAATGCTGTCTTCGGGATGTCCTGCTCTCTGACTCTGATCTGATGGTACCCTGACCGTAAGTCAATCTTCGAGAATACTGTCGCTCCCCTGAGCTGATCAAATAAATCACTATCCTTGGTAAAGGATATCTGTTCTTAATTGTTACAGAGTTCAAGGTACGATAATCAACACATAATCTTGACGTACCATCCTTCTTATTCACAAGAAGCTCGGAGCTCCCTAAGGTGATCCGCTAGCACGAATAAATTCCTTGGTTCTAAGTTTTTCAATCATCTTGTACAGGACCTCCAACTCTGATGGTGCCATCCTATAGACTCTCTCTGACACTGGTGCCGTCCCTGGAATCAAGTCGATAGTGAACTCTATCTCTCTCTCTGGGGGCATACCTGGAAGCTCTTTGGGAAAGACGTCAGAAAACTCTTCTACAACTCTGGGAAACTGAACTGCTGCTGCTACGGTCATCCGCAATGCTGGGGAAGAAGGTTCTACTCTGCCTCGAGAAAAGGAAAACTCTGGCTCACCGGAAATACTAAAAATAATCTTGTCGACATAGTAATCTATTCTAGCATACTGGTTCCTCAACCAATCCATTCCTAGGACTACATCATAATCGGCCATCAGGAACTCTATCAACCTAGCGGAAAACTCTCTACCGCTAACTACGATTCGACACGAGGAAAACATCCAATCTACACCCACAAGTCCGTTACCAGTAAGTATATTGAGCCTTACTGATAATGACTCGGGCTCCAGTCCTATTCGTGTCGCGAATCGTGCAGACATAAATGAATGTGATGCACCTGAATCAAATAATACCGATGCAGGAAAAGAGTTGACGAGAATGGTACCTGCCACCACCTCACCTGATGCCAACTCCTCCTCTACGGTCAAAGCCATCACTTGACCGTGCCCTCTGGGTGCTGGTCCCCTCTGCTGGAAACCTCTCTGGCGGTTCTGAACCTGAGCTTGGACCAGGACATACTGTTGCGGTCGCTGCTGCTGGAATGCCTGAGCCTGAGGCGGCAATGGTCTCGAAGGCTGATACTGCTGCTGCTGTACTGGTGCTGGTCCCCTAAATGAGGGACTAGTCTGGGCCGATGAGGATGAACCGGCTCTCTGTGGACAGGACCCTATCATGTGATCCGGTGTCCCACAAGCCAAATACAATCCTTGTGCTAGGCGATATTCTGACACTACATGCCCTAGCTTCCCACAATAAGTGTAGCCCATTGTGGAAGACTGCCTCCGCTTCTGCTGCTGAGGATACGTCGGAGTCAAATGCTGAACCGACGTAACTGATGCTGCCCTCTTTGGAGCTCTAATGGTCAAGGCCCTAGCTGTCGGGGCTGGGGCTGAAGACTGGATCATCTGACCATGGGACCACTTCCGTCCTCCAGTTCTGTCCACAATTCTTTGTGAGGTATACTCATGCCTCTTAGCTGCCCGCAAAACAGCATTAAAGGTCTGATGCTCAAACTGCTCCACTGCTAGAATGATCTCTAGGTGGAGTCCCTGCTGGAACCGCTGCGCTCGATCAAACTCGGTTGCCACCAAAGTGGGAGCAAACCGACTCAGTCTTGAAAACTCGGCCGCATATCCATCGACCGTCCTGCTCATCTGCCTGAGATTGGTGAACTTCGTCTGTAAGTCATGCCGAGCCACAGCATCGAAGTACTTGATATGAAACTTGTCACTGAATACCGCCCACGGAACAGGCGTTGCCAATCCAACCGCTATCATCGCCCACCAGGTGCGGGCTAGGTCCAATAACTATAGACATACCACAGCTACCTTCTCTCCTTCTGGAGTCTTGGCTGCATCTAAGATAATCTCAATGTCCTGGAGCCACGCATCAGCTGCAATAGCGTCTTCACTCCCATCAAAGAATGGAGGGTTGAGGCGCTTGAAACTGCTAGCCGTACTGTTCCCCTGATAACCAACACGGCCCATGGCATCCTGTACTGCCTGGTGCAGGGCATCGCCCCGACGATCTTGAGACGCAAGCAATGTCCTGATGAGACCCACCAAGGTGCCATCGTCAGGCTCTGCAGGCTGGACTGGCTGAACTGGGGGCTCGGGATCCCCGGAATGCATGACTCGGGAGGCCGCTCCTGAGTGCTGGGCTTGGTCTCCAGGTTGCTGTTGGTCCACTGGAGGTGCTCTGCCTCGCTTATCGATAGGACCAGGAACAATGCCGCTGAAGAAACGACGAGGGGAACAATAAGAAAGGACCATGATAGATTGAGGATACAAACATGTGATCAGGTCAAGGATTCTGAAAGATCAGAAGGCACGAGTAGAGTTCAAGGGCGAGTGCTGATTGAGACATCTATCCGATAAACCCTCACACATCTCGATTTATAAGACCTGCATGGGCCACCACTTAAACCGTGTCACACCCCAGAACTAGAATACTGGAGAGCTGGGGACAGACACAGCCATCTACGTACATTGAAGTAATTCTCACCTCGCAATACGGTCACGACTGTCTAGATGCATGAGGGTTTACTACAAGCCATTAGTCTCTTAAGGTCAATAACAAGCCTAGTGTCTCAATCTCCAGCAAGCGAGTAGATATAACAAGATGGTAGATCATCAGACATACAAAGTAAGGCGTCCCATACATTATATATTCAGATGATCATGAAGCTAGCCATACAAAATACGAAGACTAGCAAGAGTTTAAGTCATACATGATCAACCCTAGGATTTGTCAATCATGCTACAGCCCGTAGGCAGACAGTAAGTAAAGTTGCAAACGAGCTAACACTTGCTCGGCGGCTAAACGCCTCAAAAGAATATTTTTACAAGGGAGTGGGAGAGCAAAATAAAATCCACTCGTTGCCGGTATTCCTTCTAGTGTTCACCATCTGGCAGGAAGGTTGGAAGATCCTCGGTAGCTGCTCCGAAATCTGGTCATTGAAAACCAGCTGGGTCAGACCCCAGAAAGAGCAAGTGCCACAAAGGAGGCTTCACTTAAGAACTAAAACCAGCATGTCAGCACATAAATCATAGGTGAAATAACATAAGACATGAGTTAAAGAAAACAGGATGATAAACGATAAGATAACTAAAGGACTATTCCGGTAACCAAGTTACAACCCGTAAACCAAACAAGGACCGGGGTTGTAACCCTTCACCTGAACAGAACTTAACCTCGAACCAATTATCGATAAAGTAAAGCATAAACAAGCATGTCCGGAGATATCCATGTACCGGATCTGGGCAAGACTAGACAAGATAGGACTCCATCCATCATTCACGGCCAAGCAAAGAGTACGGCTTGATACTTAACTAACTAGGGTTATCACAAGCTTAGTTACTAGCAAGATGCAATGAGGTACGTCTATGGCCACAAGCCTTGCAGACTATCCAGGTTATCCAGACGCAAGGTTCAAGCTTAGAGTTGTCATGCCTTATTAGGTGACTTGGATGCAACACATGACAGTGTGCATAGTAATCATTTCATGTAGTGCCCACATAACAGTGAGCTGGAAATGTGCCCTACTCGTCGGCAGGCTACAAGTCCATCAAGGAAGGCGCCCAGATAACGGGATTGCTTGTAGCCGGAATACCTCTCTAGATGCTCTACTTGATCAATCTAGTCATTAACCTAGTCAGATTCGGTATGAATCCCTGACCGTGGTAACAGGGATACATGTCCTAGACATGATGCGAGACAAGATTGGTTGCTTATACAAGCATATTCAATACAATCACCCACGGTGTCAAGAATTCACTTAGTATGTCAGGTTAGCCGTCGCAACAGCGTATCAAGGTTATCATGTCGGGTTGCTTATCAAGATTACTTATCAAGGCAAGGGTGTGTCACAACGGACCACCATCAAGAATTATCATGTCAAATTACTTGTCAAGAGTGCACCACGGCGGGTCACTAATCATGCAATTCCATCACTAAGCCTTGTTCCGATTAACATTCATAAATAATGTCATGATCACATCGGGTTCATGTCGAGTTTACATCAAAAGGCGTAAGGATATAAAATAGCTGCAAAAATCATAAAAAGGGGAATATGGGGACATAATGCGCCCAAGGGGGGGAGCAAGGGGTACTATGGCCAACAAGTGGCATTAGCCAAGTTGCGCCAGGGTAAGTAGGGTCAGGTCCAGTTGCGCCTAAACATCAGGTTGCGCTCAAGTCAGACTGCGCTCAAGTCAGGCTGCGCTCAAGTCAGGCTGCGCTCAAGTCAGCGTATGCAAGACATACGCCTCCAAAAGGCAGCGTATGGACTCCATACGCTCCTCTTCAAGGCAGCGTATGTACTCCATACGACTCCTCATCAAGGCAGCGTATGAGGTCCATACGACTCCTCATCAAGGCAGCATATGAGGTCCATACGACTCCTCATCAAGGCAGCGTTTGAGGTCCATACGACTCCTCATCAAGGCAACGTATGAGGTCCATACGACTCCTCATCAAGGCAGCGTATGAGTTAGACTGTGCTGCGCTAAAGAGCGCGCACAACTCAGTGGCGCAAGCTAAAAAGCTCACGCACACTGCTCACTGTCTTCTCCAAATCAGCAAGAACTCCATAGTTTGAACCCAAAGTTTCAAAAGTCCATAAATTGGTCAAAACAAGTCCAAATCCAACTTTTTAAAGGTCAAAATTGGGTAGAATAAAATTCTCTACAACATGGAACCATCAAAACTTAAAAACAAAGAAGTTTGATAGATCAAAACCACCAAAATCCAAAAATAACTAATTTCTAGATCTACAAAAATTAAAGCCTCAAAATGGAAAATGACAAGTTCTAATGTGTCTTAGAAACATGAGGAGAAGCTAATGGAACAATAAAAATAGACTCTCTTGTGGAAGCAAGTTGCACTTGCCTAAGGGGTGTTCTTGGTTGGTGGTGGGTTTAATGGAGAAGGAAGAAGAGTTAATGAGGAAGTTGAGGAGAGAGAAAAGTTAGGTGGGTTATAAAGGGGAATGGTGGTGGGTTTATCATGATGAACCAAAGAATAAACCAAGCCATCCCAAAATAAACCAAGTTAAACCATTACATGCTATGATGAACCTAATCAAGATTAAACTGAAATTAGCTAGCCAGGCAGGAAAATAAAAATACATGTCAGGATCCCGTATACGTATACTGGAAATACGTAGAACGAAAAATGGGGGTAACAATTTGTAAATTAATTTATCTATTTTTGTTGTATATTAATAATAGATATTTTTACATAAAATGTACATATAAAATCCCATTAATGAAAAAAAAGTATTTACGAAATATTTATTTATATATATATTATTAGGGTTAAGGATTTTTCCCAAGTATTTTAAATATTAGATATAAAGAATATTTTCTAGATAATCAATACAAAATATTCCTTTGTATATAATATGCATTTATAACCTTTTTCTAAATTATTTTAGTATATTTTTTTGAATGCTAGGATGTATATATAGGTGTATATTAAATATTAGAGATTCATATATAACTAGATATTGGTTATTCATATATTAGATATTATATTACATTTACCTATATATATAGTGATATCCTTATAAGCTTTTAAAAAAAAATTAATGAACATACTGTTCATTTTCCCTCTGCCTGAGCCTGCGCGAGCAGTAGCTCGATAGAAAATCCCAAAATCCCAACTTCTTCAAATCAACACCAAATCTTTTCAAATTTTTTCCCATCGATGTAATCTAATATTTGATCCAAATCCTATCTAAATTCGGCTAAATCCTGGATATATAAAACCAAGGTTGTGATAGGAGACTTTTCGGAAAACCCAAGAGAAATCCCTCGAAGTAGCACCGTAGCCCATGGCTCTCGACCCCGAGTCTCCCCCTCGTTGTTGTGCATGCCCCTACCAGTCTGTTTGCCATCAACGATCGCCGGAGCATCGCCACACTCGTCTGGACCGACGGCAAAACAGGGGAAACTCTATTTCGAGCACTGTCCCGGTACCAACTTCCCATCCCGATTTCTCCTCTGATACTAGATCGTTTTGAGTTTTGTAAAGTTTTATGGAAACCCAGTATGACCCTCTTAAATTCCCACTAAGGGGATTTGAACACGACAGCATGACCCTCCCGCAAATTCGATGCAAAGTCGAAGGTTTCTGTTCAAAAAAATAGAGCATAATGTTAATCCAAACCCTTACTTGAGAAGCCAGTTTTTGAACCAAATATTAGGGTTTTCAAAAATCTAATTGAAAACATTCAAAGACAATATATACAAGACTGAAACGCATTTGTTAGATCGACTTCTCGAATTACATGCATAAAGTTATTCATTATTAAAGATTCGCGAAAAACTATATTTTTAAAACCAGAAATTCTAAAAAACTTTCCGATACGATGTGCGCCCAGACAAATCGGGCAACGTGGTCGCACTCTATACACATCTAAAGGCACGTATGGATGTTGTTGACGTGTGGGAATTGACGGGGCTTAATTTTGTTGTGTGTGCACGACGAAATCAGTGCGTATCCGTCAAGATACCCCCGTATCGACCCTTTGCAAACTTGGCCATAACTTCGTATACTTCGTCGTATCGAGACAAAACTTGCGCCAACAGGTCCGGATCAAAATTCTGGTCCTGTGTACCAAGTTTGGTCCGATTCTGAGACCGTTGACCGGATCGCCGTTTTGCGGGCCCCACGATCCGATTCAATGGGCGATTTTGTGTACAGCTCATCGAATCCAGTCAATATCCACCTCCATATCCACCATCATATCCACCACAGCAGCTTCCACAGTATCTATCCCAGTATCCTCCACAGTATCTGCCATCATACCCTCCACACTACCCCCATCCCTATCCTTCATATCCCTTGCAGTACGGACCACAGTTTATGCCCCAGATGCTATACATTCTTCCGCAGCAGCCCATGCCTTAGGCTGGGGGGACTTCTATGGACCAGATCCTCTAGGGTTTAGTACAGGCCCAGATGTAGCAGAGCGAGGCTATCAGAAGGAGTTTGGAGACAGCACTGACCCGAGCACCCCAAGCCTCTGTGGGTACTATCAAGGGGTTCCGCAACATGAATCCTCCACACTTCAAGGGCATTGAAGATGTCATAGGAATTACCAATTGGCTGGTGAAGACAGAAAATCTCCTGAAGGCTTTAGAGTTATCCGCAGATTTATGGATGACGGTAGTAAAGTTACAGTTGGAAGGAAATGCTTAGGATTGGTGGACCGCAGAGGAGAGACAACTAGGACTTGATCAAACATGGGAGGAGGTCAAAGAGCTATTCAATAAGAAGTATTTCTCTGACACTGCCAAGGACGCACTTTATGACCAGTTCCTTCACTTAGAGCAAGGAAGCATGACAGTTGATAAATACGATGTCGAGTTCAGTCGGGTGAGTCATTTTGCTTCCGGATTAGTTTCGACAGAGTTGGAGAAGGCCAAGAGGTTTCATAGAGGCTTGAGCATAGAGCTGCAGAGATACACTAGTTCGAAGTCGCGAGTTTCACAGGCAGTCGTCTTGGCATAGGCTAGGACTCAGTAGGCAATAAGCAAAAAGGCACAAAGTCGACGATCAACAACCACAGTTGGACCAGCTAAAGATGCTCAAGAAGGAGCAGTAAAGCGACCCCTAGCACACCAACAACATCAACCACAGAGGACAGGACCATATCAGGTGCAAAAGAAGGTCATATGCCACTACTGTGGCAAGATGTGTCATGTTCAGAGAGATTGCCTACGACATCTAGGGCTCTGGAAATCTTTCATATTTCCAGAACCTAATCAACGGATTATCCGTCGCGTGGTTGTCGTCGTCCATCGCTAAATTGAAATTCTCCAGTTAGCGACGGATAATCTGTCGCTTGGTTGTCGCGAGCCGTCTCTTTTTAGTCGCTAGTCCGTCGCTAACTGGAAAATTTTTGAATTTTTTTTCCATAAAACAGAGCAGTTCCTGTTCATTCAACATCCAAAATATCAAAACATCACAATATGTATCACACATCACACAAACCAATATACATCACACTCCAAAAAACAAATATCCATCACAAATACACCACACAAACCAACATACAACACACACCAATATAAAAATCAAATCAAATCATATATATATCAAGCAAGTCTAGATAATATCATCTAAAAACATCAAAGTCTAGATAAAACCATGTTTAGAAAATAAGAAACATGAAAAGTTGTAAAACCATACAAGTCGGTTGTCAGAATTAATAAGTCTACTGGAAACAAATCCAATCAAAAATTATATCATATATATATATATATATATATATATATATATATATATATATATATATATATATATATATAAAATATATATCTATTGTCGTCTATGCTAGGGCAGATAGAACTCCCTCAGCCAGCGCGCATAAGTAGGATCCACGCCAGCAAGATCAATATCCAGAGGAGATGGATGACTGGAACTCCCGGTGCAACTACCCTCTGGTGCCACCTCCTCTTTCATTGCTATCTCAGCTTTAGGAATCACTTCCTCCTTAATAGTAGGAGGAAAATCTTATTTGATCTCCTCAGCAGCAGGAGGTCCTGCTATCTCCTCAGCAGCAGGAGGTACCACTACCGCCTCAGCAGCCATCTGTGCCTCTCTCAAGCGAGATCCTCGGGTCTTGGATGCCATCTGGTAAGACTATTAAATATCAATGAGAGCACGTATATACAAAATTTAACTCAGCTTCATTTAACGATTTAATTTTTTAGTCTCGAGTATTGGATTATCCATAAAAATATACTTTAGAAACAGTTTAGATTCGGGAACACAAAAAGAATCTTAATCCAGACCATAAATACGAAGAAGAATCTCACTATCAGCCAACCAAAGCCTAGCCCAGACCAATATATACTATGCATGCGCTCCAGTCCTTCCTTAGCCTCAGCTTGTGTTCTGGTACTACGTCTTTCCTAACTATGCTACTTACTAGTATCACCACTCGTTCCCACCCAAGCAGCTCTCTATGGACGATGTTGAAACTTATTCTCAAACCACTTTTGTGCTGCTTCCCCCACTTCGTACCTGTCAGTTTGTTTTTCTCGAGTATTTAGGTCGATCATCTGGACGCAATACTAGAGAATGAGGAGGTGAATCCGCTACAATTGATACTGAGTACATATGGTCGAGGAGGTGGATCCGCTATCGATACCGATACCGATTCTGATACAGATACCGATACCGATACCGATACCGATTCTGATACAGATACCTATACTGATATCGATACAGATACCGATAGTCCGATACCGATACCGATAGTCCGATACCGTTACCGATTCTGATACTCATAGGAATAGCTCGATACCGATACCGATACTCATAGAAATAATCTGATACCGATATCGATACTCATAGAACTAGTCCGATACCGATACACATAAACCTATCTATCACTAGTAGCCATACTCCTCTACGTACTCCTCTACACTAGGATACACTAGTAGCCACCAACGATCGAAATCTTTTTACTAAGTTTATATATATATAATAAGAGATTCGGTTCGGATTTAAAAAAATTCTGTTTCGGTGTGTGTGTGTGTGTGTGTGTGTGTGTGTGTGTGTGTGTGTGTGTGTGTGTGTGTGCGTGTGTATGTGTGTGTGTGTGTGTGTGTGTGTGTGTGTTATTACCGCCGACCCCCAACTCCCTACTCCCACCACCGCCGATCCCCACCCCCACCACCGTCGACCCCAACTCCCACCCCTGGCCCCCATCCGCCGACCCCAACTCCAACCCCCGGCCCCCAACCCCCACCCCACCACCGCCGACCGCCATCCCCCTCACCACTGGCCACACCACCCCGGCCCCCCTCCGCCCCTCCCTCCCGGCCCCCCTCCGCTGCCCTACATCACCCCCGATCCCCATCTCCACCACCGTCGACCACCACCACCCCCACCCCCGGTCCCCCTCCGCTGTCCTACCCTCCCCACCGTCGCCCCCCAACACCCCTACCCCGAAACCCCCCTCCGCTGCCCAACCTCCCCTCCGCGACCCCCACCACCATGACCTCCACCACCCCCACCCCGAAACCCCCCTCCCTACCCCTCCAGTGACCCCCACCACCACCGGCCCCGCCGCCCCGACCACCGAAAGAGAGAAAGAAAGAGAGAGAGGGGGGATTACCTGGAGAGAGAGAGAGAGAGAGCCATGCGCGTGCCCGTGAGAGAGAGAGAGAGACGTAAGAAAATTTGGAGGGGAATGAAAAGTTCTCTCCCGTCGATTAAATTTAAGTTAGGACTGGACATATAGCGAAGGACTCGCGACGGATAGATGGCCGACGCTAGTCCGTCGCTATATCCCCTTAGATGGCCGACGGAATATCCGTCGCTATATGGTCGATAAATTTTGTGCTAATTTTTTTCAACATTTCTCACCAACTTTTGACAACTAAGTGACGACAGAGCGACGGTTTCATGATCCGTCGCTATATCTCCGACGACTTAACGACAGACTAGCGACCTTTGCTCGTCCTTAAAATAAAAACAAAAAATTTGTCAGCTTTTTCGACGACAATCAGTCTGTACTTAGCCGATAGTCTGTCGCTATTAGCGATGGACGTTATCTGTCGCTAACAATCCGTCGCCAAATGGCTGTTTTTGGTAGTGGAAAGAATTAACGACAAAAGATTTTCAATGAAATAATTGTGGTAGGCTAGGAAATAAGAGAAGAAAATATACTAACTAACCAAAAGAGATAATTTTTATCTTTAATGTTCTAATTAATCTCAATAATTAATGAATAAATTTTTGTCTTTGATGTTATAATTAATCTCAAGAATGCATAGTTTTTTTATTTTATCTTTGATGTTGAATGGTTGAATGTATATATTTTTGTCAAAAAGAAGAACATTGAAGGAGGGAGAAAAATAAGAGGAGAAGTGCCTGGTACAATGGTACTGAGATTTACTAGAGATCAATCCAAAGGTTGTGTTAATTTACAGGAAAAATGCTAAGCCTACAACCATACGCTTACCACCTTCTTACAACCTCTGTCTTCTACCCCTTACACATAGGTCCCACCTCCCTTCTCACCCTTGCTACATGGGCTCCCCACCTGACCCAACCACTTATCTCCCTCCTCCAATCGAAGTCCGACACATGGCGGTTGTAAGGAAATTGTAAATATTTGGTTGTAGGCATAGCAAAGCTCTAATTTACATATGCAGATGAGTGGAAAAATTGTACTTGCCGATATGATTCTACAGTTTCAGCGGATATATAGGAATGTTGAGATTCTTGCGGATATATCGAAAAAATTTGTTGCCGATACGATTTTATGGTTAGGGTTAGGGTTTTAGGGTAAAGGTTAGGATTTCAAGATTATGATTAGGTTAGAGTTTTATCGTTAGACCATCTCCAATGGGGGTTTCTATCTTGTAACACCCAGTTTTCCAGATGAGGGTAATTTTAAAATTTTGTAATTATATTATTATTTATTGATATTTATTTTATATTATGATTTTTGGTAATTTTGAATCATTTTTAAACTATTTAAAAACTGTTTTAAGTCATGACTTATGATTTGATGTGCTACTAGTGAAACCCTAGTGACTGCATGACCTAGAGCTTAACCATGTCATTAGGATAATTTATTATCATTTTAGCCTAGGGATAATTTGGTCATTTTGGCTTATTTGAATTAATATAAATTTATTTGGAAATTGATATGATTATTGGAATGGTGTAATTTAAATATGATTTCATTCATTGCCTTGTTTTGTGTTTAGCCCTAACCTAGATTAGTCATAGCCAGACTTAGCTAACCATGGTTAGTGTTAGTTAGTATCGTTTAGCCTTGGTTAGGTCATTATTAGATAGAACAACTAGGTTGCAACTTGACTAGAATGAAAACCTAGGCTTGTGAACCATTGATTTAGCTAGATTGTTTGATATCTACTGATCAAAATCCCAAAACCCTAACCCTAGCATTTATGGCTAGCCACCTAGGGAACAACACCCTATAAAGTCTCTCTCAAATAACACTTGCCTCTTTTGTTCATTCTCTCCATTTTGCAAGAACAAGGTTTGTCCCTATAGAAATCCTTTCCTATTTTAATCAATATAATTCCTTTTTCATTCAAACTTCTTCCATGGTGATCTAAATTACTTTCCCCTACTGTTCATGGAGGCCATTCTCAAATTTGGGACAATTTGGAGCTTTGGGGCTAGCAAGAAGGATCCCCCATTTTGAAGCTTTCTTTGGAGAAGAACACCAATAGGTAACTTCTCATTCTCTTCATGAAATTTTAGTTTCTAAGCATGGATAGGAAGCCCTAGGTGTCCTCTAACTGTAGGAATAGGTTTTACAAGGTTTCGTGTCCTTTACGTGTCCGTATCGGACACGTATCAGTGTGTATTCGTAGGTGTTCGATGAAATGCCACAGTGGGCATTTCGTTCATATTTTCTGATTTGGTTTGAATAGAAAATTAAGTTTTAGTGTCGCTTAAGGTTCCTAAGTGACTGAGCATATTTTGTGTCGTGTCGGGGTCGTATTGGACCCGTGGACATGCCCCGCGCGCACGCGGTTGGCTGCCCTGCTACCCGTGTGTCCGTACGGCCATTCTAGGGTTCGTGGACACGTGATATTGGACACGGAGCTAGGGGCAATATCTGACATGACACGCCCAAAGTCTCATGTCCAATGGTCTTGTGTCGTATGAGCTAGGACACGTGCATGGGTTCACCGCTGTGCAGTGCAGTACAGTGTTGTGTTCGTACAGGTTTTAGACACTCTCGTGTCTACTTAGTTGGACACGAATACGTTGTATAACACGTGTACACTTGACACAAGTATTACCAACCTTTAATTTGGGTATATTTATATGTTTCGAATTCAAATATGGATTTTCCCCATGTGGACTGATACCTGCTGTTAGTTTAAATTCCTAAACTTTTCATTCCAGTATTTAACTGATTCTTGATGTTAAATTACAGGTTTTAATTCTTTTACTTATGTATTAACTACTACTAGGGTGTTTACATGTGAGTTGGGTTTTGATTGGTCATGGTTTGGATTTTTGGATGTTGAATGGTATATAAAACTGTCAACTGTTATTCCTATTCTTAAACCCGATTTTAATTCCCATGTCTAAACTGATTTCTTGGTGTTTAATCACTAGATTATTTCACCTACATATGTACTAACAATTGCTAGTTCAGATTGTGTGATAGATTAGGTTTTATGTTGTGTAATCGGATTTCAACATATGGCATGGGCTGTCATTGCCTAAAAATCTGAGTTTGTTCACTATCATTTGTTCTTTTCTAAAAACTGAATTGATGTTCATTTTCATGATTAAAATTCATGTATATGTGTGTAGTTGCTGTCAATTGGTTTTTGATTTGGTAGTTGAAGGAATGGTTGTTGGTTGGGGTTGCAAATGGATTTTGAATAGGCTATGGGAAATTCGAATATGGTTTGTTAGTGAACTGTTAATTGATTTACTGATTTGAACTGACACTTAATTCCAGTTTTCAAACCAAATTCTGAAATGTATTGCCATGTATTTTTCCTGAGTTCACCTCACTAAGTAACTGGTTAGCCATCACACCCTACTGTTTACATGTATCCACTCTCTACTCACACTATTCCTATTTCCTATGTGACACTCACAGTTAGCTAATCTTAGATTAACTCATGTACACACACACACAAAGTATCCACACTTTTCAAATTCCTGAATTACCATTTGCACATATATACTCAGTATACTCTTCAATCCTGTTAACAACCACACTCTAATATTCCTATCACACACCATGCCACACACTTAAATCCTATTGACACTAGCCTATTAACTAACTGTCATGCTTTCACACATTCACCTTTATAGTCTCATTGCCACCTTAAACTCTCTACACACAATTGCCCACACACACACACAGGTATCATCACTGCTCACAAATTCCATGATACACACTCACCCTTTGTATCACACACACATGTACACAAACACCCTCACATGATTTCCTCTCCTATCTCTCTCTCTCTCTCTCTCTCTCTCTATATATATATATATATATATATATATATATATATATATATATATATATATATATGTATATATATGTATGTCTATATGTGGTTATTATATTATTTTAGATATATATTAATATATGTATATGTGTGAATATGTGGTTGGACTATAGGTAACATAGCCTATGGGCCTATAGCCTATGGCTCATTGCCTATGGGTATGGCTTGAATGCCAGTTAAGTGTATAGTTGACTTGTATAGCCTAGATATGGTGTGTGCTTGCTAGAATAGGCTGGTTAGGCCTAGTGAGACTTGTTTGGCTTAGGTTTGACCTAGTTGACCTAGTTTGACTAGTCTAGTTGACTAGAGTTGACCAAGAGTTGACTTTAGTCCAATTTGACCCCAAACTTCATGTAGATGCATTATAGCAGTCTGTTATATCATTTTAGACTTATAGTGACTTGTACTGTTCAATAAGAGACAGACACCACTCTTCGGATAGTAGATACTCTTCAGATACTCAGGATACAGGCGAGTACATTCTCTGATCATTTCATATCCAGCTTAGGAGTATATTTTCTGCTTTAGATTACTTTACATGATGCTGACACGTTGAAAACACGGATTAGTACTATATGGATCTTGTCGTGCGATGTTATCCCCTTAGCTGATACATCGGGTATTTCGTGTTCGTGTACTTTATCATGAGCATCGTGTACTCCTTGTGTTCGTACTTTTCGTGTACAAATCGTGTGAAATCGTGTATACTCATGTGCTCACATGATCTTCGTGTACGATTATACTTCGTGTACAATAACATAACTTGGCTAGATCCTTGTGTATTGATTGGGGCGGGGGAGTAGAAGTGGTTATGTATTCAATCCAGTAGATTACTCGTGTACAACCTCTTTAGATTACTCGTGTACAACATCATACCGTTTACATAACCGTCTTGTACTCTGAATCACTAGCACTGTTAGTTCTCATATATATTGTATCTATTTACTTACAGTCTTCCTTTTTATCATATTAATCTTTCGGTTTCCTGTATCTTACTTTCTAGCATGTTTATATTTTCTAACCTGTTATGATTTGTTGAGATGTACTATACTCGCTCCTGTCCTGACTGGACCTGTTGAAAATTTTACAGTGAATGATGAGGCTCTGGTGTCTACCCATTATGGTGCAGCTTTAGACAACACTTGTGACTTGGACCTACTTGCAGTAGAGAATCTACTACCAGTGGTTTAGACAGCTAGCTTAGACTCTTACCTTGTCTTCTCATTGATACATTTTTGTATATATTGGAAGTTTGTTTTATCTGATGGTTCTGGTTATGTACTTATTTAGACACTTAGACTTATCTGGATTGTATTCTCTGTAGATTTCATTCTTTTCTTATCCATCTATCTATCTATCTATCTTTTATCATGCTCTACCTTAGATGTGATTGAGACTGTATTGCTATGTCACCTCTATTTGGAGTGTATATACTGTACATGTACCTTTATATTATTAGATGTTGACCTAGGACACCGTTCTACCGCCGACACTGTGGCGTAGGCTGGACGTACCCACGTCTCGTACCCTTACTCTAGGGTACGGGTCGTGACACGTTTTTAGTGGTAGCCCATGCAGGTCGAGTTTATGTGGTGGTATTCGAACTAGAGTATCACTACAGCCTGTAGTAGGATTATGATATTTTGAAGGTACTCAATCACACTAGGAAAAACTCCTTATCATATTCTTTTTATCTAAATTTGCTACTTATCGTCTTCCCTTGAATATAAACTTTCTTCCTTTGATTTTTTGCTTCGTTCTCAGTAATTACTGCTTATTTTGATCTGTCTTCATGATGGTTATGGAGACACGATCTCATCGCTCCAGTCTGGAGGATACTATCGAGAGGATGGCCACCTCTCATCATGTTCAACAGGGCCTCGAGACCACAGCTTCTGTTGTGCCGACTCAGGTTGACGTTTCTGCTACATTGGAGGTGCACCTCTGTCTGTACAGAGACCTTTTTCCTGTCATTCCCGATTTCTCTCAGCAGCAGCGGTTCATGCAGCATCAGCAGCAGACCAGGGGAAACCAGCAGGGGCGAGCTATCGTCAGGACAGTCGAGGATGCACAGACCATTGGAGATCTTGCAGCAAGTTCTATTCTTCTCGATTCTATTCCTGCAATTGTCTCTTATAACTATCTTGAAATCCGATTTCATCTGTTCCTTGTTGATTGATTAATTTTGTCATGTTGCTCTTTTGTTATGTTTATTTTTCTTCTGAAAAAATCATATGGGCTAGGTCACCTCAGTTATGGGATCTAGAATCTTCGATAGTCGTGTTAGCTGGCATAGTGAGGACATATAGTCAGATTTTGGACGTATTTTTCTGGTATGGGAATTTAAGGTTTTTGCCGTCGCATGCGGCAATGCGAAAATTTTAAATACCATGAACCTAGAGGTATGTACCTTAGTCAAGGACTCTGTGATTATCATAGCCTTGCTCACTAGCATGACGAAAACTCTGAACAACATGATTTTGGACAGACGCATATGATTATCATACCCTTCTGTTATTATAAAAATTGTATTCTATCATCAAATAACTTAGGAGTAAGGATATTTAGTTTTGTAGAGCTTATTCATATGTAGTTCTTTTATAGTGTAATAATATGATGACTTGTAGAGTGTCTGTACCCTAGAGATGATAGTTAGCATTGGTATTAGAATAGTAACCCATTGTAGATGATTTCCTTGTTATTATAATACCAACCAGTTTACATATAGGATGTTAGTATCCCTTACAGCCTTGATTTTTATTATTTTCCCTTACCTTTTTCCAGTGAGGCACCCATGACCAGAGCCTGTCCTCGAGTATAGTTGCAGTTCACCTAAGACTGAGAGGTCTATATATACATATAGATTGTAGATGATATTGGCATATGTGATGGGTTTGTTGGTATCTATAGGCCATTATTGTATAGGGTATTGACATGTTATTTAGCCTATATTTGGTTCAGTTTTCTATTTTAGTTAATTTCTCTTTGTGTTGAGTTCAGTCATGTTTGATCAACCTTTATAGGCAGTGTGCAGACCCTTCACTAGATACCCTGTCCCTTTAGTTCAGATTTGTACAAGTTGTTCACTACACTCAAATTTTATTACCTACCGTGTTGCATCATAGGTTTCACTGGACCATAGTTCAGACCCCAATTATGGACTCACCAATATAACCATCAACCCCTAACCATATTCTGCACATCTGGAGAGTCAGTATCATGCATATTAGAGATCTGCACTCACCCTCACTTCTGTACATGGTGACATACTACATCTCTTAGCATTTTACTTTATTGATAGCCTTGCAATGCCCTCCATTATAACCTGCAGTACCTGCCCTACAGTGGAGTTTAAACTTTTTCTTGGGCATGGTTATTCAGTCCATTTAGGACATTGTATTCATTGGGGATATAATATGGGTTGTTGATAAGAGTTCTTCCTTGATCATTGTTCTGGCCCTCTTTTATTGTATTAGATACAGATGATAGCCCATCTGTCCAGATACATGTCCAAACCCTTTCTTTCATTGTTGGTTCAGTCATCCAAAAGCCTCTACCTGGGTATTTGTTCAATTTTTCATATGAAGGTGTCCTACATATCATTGTCCTACATGTGATTGTTCTGCATCTTCATGTGCAACCATGCTGCACCACTGTTTTGTCCTAACACACCCTGCAGTATCTGACCTCTTTTTGCAGTGATAGGCATGTAGTAGGGAGTTGGTGTTATTAGACTTTGAGTAGAGTTGAGGTGATAAGGGTAAAGCATATATATATAGCTTGTATATATGTAATGTATTTTGATTTGGTAAGTAGCCTACACTCATTGCAGTATACTGCCTATTGCATTCTCTGTACACCAGTTGGTTCACTTCTTTCAGACCACTGTCCTGCATGTAGTTAGTTCAGCCAGATAGAGAGGAGAGCCCAGGTTGATCTAGAGGCATGTTTCAGACACCATGTAGGCTTTCTTTCACTTTGACTATACAAGTGGACCAAAATGTCCTGTCCTTTAGCTTATAAATTCAGTCTCCTTAGCATCATTCCCTTTTGCCTATACTGATGATTCAGACCATTCATCCTTAGCCTAAATTCTAAGCATCTGTTCAGTCCCTTATAAGTTTAGTCTACTTTAACCCTTGGTTGATCAGTCATATATATATATATATATATATATATATATATATATATATATAGATGATATACTTAGGATATATGTGATGGGTTGTTGTTCTTGAGCATATATATATATATATATATATATATATATATATATATATATATATATATATATGTGGTATTTGGGATTGGTGTGCTTAGCTTGAAGGTATTTAGTTATGGGTGACTTGATAGAATTGGAAAGTTAAGAGCTAGCCGATTATAGAGTTTCTCTTTTTGCTAAATTCTAGTTGCCAACACTTAGGTAGCTAGCATAGGTAAAATTCTAAGAAGTTGACCAGCTGATGACCAAGTACTAGGATGTTGAGAAATTGACTAGTGATTGACCCTTGACTATGTTTGACCTAGAAGGGGTGCGATCACCTTAATTTCGAGGACAAAATTTTTCTAAGGGGGGTAGGATTGTAACACCCAGTTTTTCAGATGAGGGTGATTTTAAAATTTTATAATTATATTATTATTTATTGATATTTATTTCAAATTATGATTTTTGGTAATTTTTAATCATTTTTAAACTATTTAAAAACTGTTTTAAGTCATGACTTATGATTTGATGTGCTACTAGTGAAACCCTAGTGACTGCATGACCTAGAGACTAACCATGTCATTAGGATAATTTATTATCATTTTAGCCTAGGGGTAATTTGGTCATTTTGGCTTATTTGAATTAATATAAATTTATTTGGAAATTGATATGATTATTGGAATGGTGTGATTTAAATATGATTTAATTTATTGTCTTATTTTGTGTTTAGCCCTAACCTAGATTAGTCATAGCTAGACTTAGCTAACCATGGTTAGTATTAGTTAGTATTGTTTAGCCTTGGTTAGGTCATGATTAGATAGAACAACTAGGTTGTAACTTGACTAGAATGAAAACCTAGGCTTGTGAACCATTGATTTAGCTAGATTGATTGATAGCCATTGATCAAAATCCCAAAACCCTAACCCTAGCATTTATGGCCAGCCACCAAGGGAACAACACCCTATAAAGTCTTTCTCAAATAACACTTGCCTCTTTTGTTCATTCTCTCTATTTTGCAAGAACAAGGTTTGTCCCTATAGAAACCCTTTCCTATTTTAATCAATATAATTTCTTTTTCATTCAAACTTCTTCCATGGTGATCTAAATTACTTTCCCCTACTGTTTATGGCGGCCATTCTCAAATTTGGGACAATTTGGAGCTTTGGGGCTAGAAAAAAGGATCCCCCATTTTGAAGCTTTCTTTGGAGAAGAACACCAATAGGTAACTTCTCATTCTCTCCATAAAATTTCAGTTTCTAAGCATGGATAGGAAGCCCTAGGTGTCCTCTAACTGTAGGAATAGGTTTTGCTAGGTTTCGTGTCCTTTACGTATCCGTATCGGACACGTATCAGTGTACATTCGTAGGTGTTCGACGAAATGCCACAGTGGGCATTTCGTTCATATTTTCTGATTTGGTTTGAATAAAAAATTAAGTTTTAGTGTCGCTTATAGGTTTCTAAGTGACTGAGCGTATTTTGTGTCGTGTCGGGGATGTATTGGACCCGTGGACACGCCCCGCGCGCATACGGTTGGCTGTCCTGCTACCCGCGTGTCCGTGCGGCCATTCTAGGGTTCGTGGACACGTAATATTGGACACGGAGCTAGGGGCAGTGTCTGACATGACACTCCCAAAGTCTCGTGTCCAATGGTCTTGTGTCGTGTGAGCTAGGACACGTGCACGGGTTCACCGCTGTGCAGTACAGTGTTGTGTTCGTACAGGTTTTGGACACTCTCGTGTCCACTTAGTTGGACACGAATACGCTGTATAACACGTGTATACTTGACACAAGTATTACCAACCTTTAATTTGGGTATATTTACATGTTTCGAATTCAAATATGGAATTTCCCCATGTGGACTGATACCTACTGTTAGTTTAAATTCCTGAACTTTTTATTCCAGTATTTAACTAATTCTTGATGTTAAATTATAGGTTTTAATTCTTCTACTTATGTATTAACTACTGCTAGGGTGTTTAAATATGAGTTGGGTTTTGATTGGTCATGGTTTGGATTTTTGGATGTTGAATGGTATATGAAACTGTCAACTGTTATTCATGTTCTTAAACCCGATTTTAATTCCCATGTCTAAACTGATTTCTTGGTGTTTAATCACTAGATTATTTCACCTACATATGTACTAACAATTGCTAGTTCAGATTGTGTGATAGATTAGGTTTTATGTTGTGTAATAGGATTTCAACATATGGCATGGGCTGTCATTGCCTAAAAATCTGAGTTTGTTCACTATCATTTGTTCTTTTCTAAAAACTGAATTGATGTTCATTTCTATAATTAAAATTCCTGTGTATGTGTGTAGTTGTTGTCAATTGGTTTTTGATTTGGTAGTTGAAGGAATGGTTATTGGTTGGTGTTGCAAATGGACTTTGAATAGGCTATGGAAAATTCGAATATGGTTTGTTAGTGAACTGTCAATTGATTCACTGATTTGAACTGACACTTAAATTCCAATTTTTAAACCAAATTCTGAAATGTATTGCCATGTATTTTTCCTGAGTTCACCTCACTAAGTAACTGGTTAGCCATCACACCCTACTGTTTACATGTATCCACTCTCTACTCACACTATTCCTATTTCCTATGTGACAATCACTGTTAGCTAATCTTAGATTAACTCATGTACACACACACAAAGTATCCACACTTTTCAAATTCTTGAATTACCATTTGCACATATACACTCAGTACACTCTTCAATCCTATTAACAACCACACTCTAATGTTCCTATCACACACCATGCCACACACTTAAATCCTATTGACACTAGCCTATTAACTAACTGTCATGCTTTCAAACATTCACCTTTATACTCTCATTGCCACCTTAAACTCTCTGCACACAATTGCCCACACACACAGGTATCATTACTGCTCACAAATTCCATGATACACACTCACCCTTTGTATCACACACACATGTACACAAACACCCTCACATGATTTCCTCTCCTATCTCTCTATGTATATACATATATATATGTATATATATATGTCTATATGTGGTTATTATATTATTTTAGATATATATTAATATATGTATATGTGTGAATATGTGGTTGGACTATAGGTAACATAGCCTATGGGCCTATAGCCTATGGCTCATTGCCTATGGGTATGGCTTGAATGCCAGTTAAGTGTATAGTTGACTTGTATAGCCTAGAAATGGTGTGTGCTTGCTAGAATAGGCTGGTTAGGCCTAGTGAGACTTGTTTGGCTTAGGCTTGACCTATTTGACCTAGTTTGACTAGTCTAGTTGACTAGAGTTGACCAAGAGTTGACTTTAGTTCAGTTTGACCCCAAACTTCATGTAGATGCATTATAGCAGTCTGTTATATCGTTTTAGACTTATAGTGACTTGTACTGTTCTATAGGAGACAGACACCACTCCTCAGACAGTAGATACTCTTCAGATACTCAGGATACAGGCGAGTACATTTTCTGATCATTTTATATCCTGCTTAGGAGTATATTTCCTACTTTAGATTATTTTACATGATGCTGACACATTGGAAACACGAATTAGTACTATATGGATCTTGTCGTGCGATGTTATCCCCTTAGCGGATACATTGGATATTTCGTGTTCGTGTACTTTATCATGAGCATCGTGCACTCCTTGTGTTCGTACTTTTCGTGTACAAATCGTGTGAAATCGTGTATACTCATGTGCTCACATGATCTTCGTGTATGACTATACTTCATTTACAATAACATAACTTGGCTAGATCCTTGTGTATTGATTGGGATGGGAGAGTAGAAGTGGTTATGTATACAATCCAGTAGATTACTCGTGTACAACCTCTTTAGATTACTCGTGTACAACATCGTGCCGTTTACCTAACCGTCTTGAACTCTGAATCACTAGCACTGTTAGTTCTCATATATATTGTATCTATTTACTTACAGTCTTCCTTTTCATCATGTTATTCTTTCGATTTTCTGTATCTTACTCTCTAGCATGTTTATATTTTCTAACCTGTTATGATTTGTTGTGATATACTGTACTCGCTCCTGTACTGACTGGACCTGTTGAAAATTTTACAGTGAATGATGAGGCTCTGGTGTCTACCCATTATGGTGCAGCTTTAGACAACACTTGTGACTTGGACCCACTTGCAGTAGAGGATCTACCACCGGTGGTTTAGACTGCTAGCTTAGACTCTTACCTTGTCTTCTCATTGATACATTATTGTATATATTGGGAGTTTGTTTTATCTGATGGTTCTGGTTATATACTTATTTAGACACTTAGACTTATCTGGATTGTATTCTCTGTGGATTTTATTATGTTCTTATCTATCTATTTATCTATCTTTTATCATGTTCTACCTTAGATGTAATTGAGACTGTATTGCTATGTCACCTCCATTCGGAGTGTATATACTGTATATGTACCTTTATATTGTTAGATGTTGACCTAGGATAGCGTTCTACCGTCGACACTGCGGCATAGGCTGGACGTACCCATGTCTCGTGCCCTTACTCTAGGGTGCGGGTCCTACCTCCCTTCTCACCCCTTGCTACATAGGCTCCCCACCTGACCCAACCACTTATCTTTCTCCTCCAATCGAAGTCCGACACATGGCGGTTGTAAGGAAATTGTAAATATTTGGTTGTAGGCATAGCAAAGCTCTAATTTACATATGCAGATGATTGGAAAAATGTACTTGCCGATATGATTCTACAGTTTCAGCGGATATATTGGAATGTTGAGATTCTTGCGGATATATCGAAAAAATTTGTTGCCGATACGATTTTATGGTTAGGGTTAGGGTTTTAGGGTAAAGGTTAGGATTTCAAGATTATGATTAGGTTAGAGTTTTATCGTTAGACCATCTCCAATAGGGGTTTCTATCTTCCCTATTTCTATGGAAGAAATCCATTTTAGAAAAAACTTCTCCCAATGGTGATTTCTATCACCATTTTTATCATAGGTGGCAATGATGTAGGATGGAAACTTTCTAGGAGGATTTCTATATGTAGAAACTATAATAGAAATTCTTCTATCTCTCATGACAATTATTATTGGGTCCCACATCATTAACTTGGTCCTTTTACTATGTGACACATAAGATAGAAATGGAGAACCTTTGGAGAGTATTTTGTATGTCTACAATTTCTATGCAGAAACTCTTCCAACTACGATAGAAATCTCCTTAAAGTACAATGTCAAGTAGGATAAGAACTCAATTTTAGAAATCACCATTGGAGATGGTCTTAGGGTTTAGCATTATGGTTATAGGGTTTGCATTATGATTTTTTTTGTTAGTATCTATCTTATCATAATTATTTTCTTCATATGTTTCTGTCCGACCCTTGCTTATTCTTATGAACGAACACAACAAAAGAATTCATAAAATCAAGAATCACTACCAGCAGTCAATATAAATATGACTTAAGGTTTTAACCATTCAACTTTTTTTAAAATTATTTTTATAAAAATTCAATTCCGATACCGTGTCTGGCAGAATTTTGACAATAGTACCACCGGTGGAACATTTCCCTTTTTAAAATTTTCCCAAACTTCTTTTTATTTTGAAATAATTTACTTAAAATATGTTATTTTGTAGAAAAAATTTTGTTGCCACAATGATATTGGAGACGGTCTTCTTCTTCTTCTTCTTCCTTTTTCTTTTTCACTATTCTTGTTGTAGATCTCTCCCAGAATCTCCATAATCCCTAATATACTATATAACAAGGAATATCGGTCTCCTTATATATGCCTCCATATCCCTACAAAATTGATCAATATTGACCAAATTGTTGGAAAAGAAGCGCAAAAACTTTTCCCCAAACTAGAGAGTACCTGCGAGAGAATCGAGCAATACAACGCACGAACCAAACACCAAACACAATCCATGTAGACACAGAGAATTTTTGACGTGGAAAACAGTTGCGAAAAAAACTACGAGACGATCGGAGTCTAACCCTGAGAAGCCTTCACTAATGAAATAAAGGAGTACACCCTCTACAAACTTTTTTCGATCCAACACGGATCCCCACAATACTTGGAAGCAAGAATAATTGATTACAAGGCTAAGAAGAACAAAGATGACGAGTAGAGATTACCCGAACACGTTCCTCCTTCGAAAACGGCCTTCAATCCTCCTTCTTCTCTCCCAAAGTTGCAATGGCACTTTGCCTCTTTTCTCTCTATTTTCCTTAATATTGTGTTATGTTACACTTATGATTAGGGTTAGAAAAAATCATATTTAAATACCCTAATCCCGCAACAAAATCTGGACCATAGGATACGATCCAATGGTGACTAATTAATCATCCTAAAATTTGCCTGGGCCCGTCGACACAGAGTTCGGCCAGAACTCTATGTTTTTGTGACAACACAGTTCTGGAACCAAAGGGGTAGAGTTCAGCCCGAACTCTGCCTCCCCTGTTCCAAAATGGTCTCTGGTAGCTCCTGAACTTCTTCTTCACCTCTGAATGGCCTCGTCACCTCCTCGAGCTTCTCTGACACACAGACGGCGCTCGTCGCACTTCGGGGTCTTCTCCACATAGGTTGGGGACCCCACCCACTCCAACATTCTCCCTCTTCACAACTATGTGGAGGAGGTCATCATCCCAACGATCTGCCTGCAGAACTCAAACTTTCCCCTTAGTAGAATCTTGGTGAACCTATCTGCTCCGTTATCATCTGTATAAACCTTCTCAAGCTCTGCGTCCTTCTTCTCAACCACATCCTGTATCCAATGATACTAAGTCTCGATGTGCTTGGACCGGCTATAAAAGTTCTGATTCTTTACAAGTTAAATAGCACTCTGACTGTTGCAAAGCAAAATATACTGCACTTGCTTCAGCCCCATTTTCTGTAACAGCTTTTTCATCCGCAGCAACTCCTTGCATGCCTTCGTCGCCGTAATGTACTCTGCCTCTGTCGTTGACAAGGAAACACACTTCTTGAACTACGACTGCTACGATACCGCTCCTCCAGCAAACATCATCACATAGCCCGAAGTCGATCGCCTCGTGTCTATATCTCCAGCCATATCAACGTCGGTATATCCAACCAGCTTCGGCTCATCGCCACCAAAAGAAAGTCTCCAATCTGCAGTGCCCTGAAGATATCGTAGAATCTACTTAACCGCACTCCAATGTACCCTTCTAGGATTTGAAAGATACCTGCTAACTGTGCCAACTGCATGAGCGATATCTGGCCTCGTACACACCATAGCATACATAAGGCTTCCTACAGCTGAGGCATATGGAACCCGTTCTATATATTCTTTTTCGTCCTTGGTAGATGGACACTACTCCTCAGTGAGCTTAAAGTGAGCCGCAAGGGGACAACTCACTTTCTTCGACCTGTCCATCTCGAAATGCTAAAGTACCCGATAAATGTACTTCTTTTGGGATAAGTGTAGCATCTTGGACTCTCACTCTCTCAGCTGATCTCCATTCCAAGAATAGTCTTAGCTGCATCCAAATCCTTCATAGAGAAGGTCGCGCCCAATTGGCGCTTCAACTTCGCTATCCTAGTGGCATTTCGACCCACTAATAGTATGTCATCAACATAGAACAATAAAATGATAAAATCATCCTCGGCAAAGTACCTCACAAATACTTAGTGATACGATGTCGTCCGTGCATAACCATGCTCTCCCATAAACGACTCAAACTTCCTGTACCATTTCCTCGGAGCCTGCTTCAGACTATACAAGCTCTTCCTCAACCGGCAGACCAAATATGACTTGTCCTTCTCATAGAATCCCTCTGGCTCTTCATGTATAACTCCTCCTCAAGATCACCGTGGAGGAATGTTATCTTCACGTCCATCTGCTCGACCTCCAAGTCGAACTGGCTGCCAATGCTAGTACCACCCGAATAGACGACTGCTTGACGACCGGCGAAAAGATCTTATCATAATCCATGCATTTTCGCTGACCATAGCCTTCAACTACCAGCCTCGCTTTGTATCGAGGACGAGTAGCATCATTCGTCTGCTTCACTCTAAACATCCATCGATTCTTCAAATCCTTCTTGCCCTTTGGCAACCACACCAGCTCGTAAGTAGAATTGGCGTGTAAGGAACCCATCTCCTCTTGCATAGCCTGCATCCACTCATGCCTGTGTTTGTCTTCTATATTCTCTATAAAACTTTCGGGCTCTCCCTCGTCAGTCAGTAGAACATACTCACCCGGTGAGTATCTCGTAGATGGTCGATGCTCTCTGTCGCTCCTTCTCAATGGAGCCACTGGTGCTGGCTGTATACCAACAGCCTCCTCCCCTTCAGGAACTGCCTTCCCGGCATGCTCATCCTCCTGTGGGACACCCTGACCACCATCAGCAGGCTGATGATCAAGGTTGGGAGCAACTCTATGTACTAGCGCCTCCATAATTGGATCCTCTGTGATGTCCTCTAGAAACTGCTCGAAGTGAAATGACTCTAACTCAGGCAATTCCTCATCCTTAGAAGGCGTCTCAAAATCCTGAGTGTTGGTCATAGTCTGATCCTCGACGAATACCACATCCTTGCTTCTGTAGAGCTTTCTTTCCACTGGGTCGTAGAGTCTATAGCCAAACTCATCCCGACCGCAGCCGACAAAGATGCACCGCCTCGTCTTCGGCTCAAGTTTGGACCTCTCGTCCTTCGGTATATGCACGCAGGCCTTACAACCAAACACTCGCAGGTGATTGTATGATGGCTCTTTGTCGTACCATACTTTCTCAGGCACATCACCCTGGAAAGGAGCACTAGGAGATAAATTAATAACATAAGCAGCTGTGAGAAGAGCCTCACCCCAATAACTGCCTGACAAATTTGCTTCTGACAGCAAACATCGCACCCTCTCCATCAGTGTCTTGTTCATGTGCTCCGATACACCATTGAGCTGAGGTGTCTTGGGCGGAGTCTTCTGGTGTCGTATCCTTTGCTCTCTGCAATAAGCATCAAAGGGACCAATATATTCCCGCCGTTGTCGGACCGAACACACAATAATTTCTTGCCCGTCTTTCTTTCAACAAAGGCTTGAAAATCTTTGAAAGTAGGCAGCACCTGATCCTTGGTCTTTAAGGCATAGACCCAAACCTTCCTGGAACAGTACTTCATCAATAAAAGTTACAAAGTAAGAAGCATCACCAATAGATTTTACCTTTATAGGACCGCAGACATCCGAGTGAATCAACTCGAGAAATGCCGACTTCCATGAACTTGGGTGACTTTGGAAAGACACCCTATTTTGCTTTCCAACTAAGTAGTGCGTGCACTTCTCCAACTTTGTAGACTTGAGTCCTGGAATCACCTTCATATTCACTAAGTAGCTCATCCCCTTCTCGCTGATATGGCCAAGCCGCCTGTGCCACAACTCGGTAGACGCATCAGAAACTGTGTTCACCTCCTGTGCCCCTGTGCGCTCCCCTCCATATAGTAGAGACCGGACATCTTGCTTCCACTAGCAATCACCTTGGAACCTTTGGAAAGCTTTCACTGACTATTCCTGAAGAGACCGAAGAATTTCTCGTCATCCAATCTTCCAACCGACACTAGGTTGAAACGGATATCAGGGACATGACAAACATCTTTGAGAACAAGAACTACACCCGTCTTCATCCTCAAATGCACATCTTCAATGGCAACCGCCTTCGACACATCTCTATTGCCCATCTTGAATACTCCACAGTCTTCTGTCGTGTAAGTGGCAAATAATGCCCTGTTGTGAGATACGTCCGCTGAAGCCCCTGAATCCACCAGCCAAGAATTGTCATCGCAGGCGAGATTTGTAATAACCTCATCACCTACGACGATAACATCGCCTCCATGTATCGAAGCCGCCGCTGTAGTGTTCTCATCTTGCTTCCCCTTGTCGTCCTTCTTCTCTCTCTTCCAAGTGAAACAGTTTCGCTTGATGTGGCCCTTCTTGCCACAATGGTAACACTCCGAGTCATCGTACCTACTCTTGGACTTCTTCCTGCTTTTGTCTCTTCCACCACCTGGACCCCTGCTTTTGCCCCTTCCGTGGCTCTCTAAAACTAGTACCTCTGAGTGGTGGGATGTAGATGCAGTGCCCTGAGAACGTCTCCGCATCTCTTCATTCAACACCCCGCTCTTCGCAAACTCCAGATTGACCACGCCTTCTGGAGCAGAAGCGATCATAGATACTTGTATGGTCTCCCACGAGTCTGGCAATGTACACAACAATCATAGTCCCTGAACCTCGTCGTCAAACTTGACTTCCATCGAAGCTAGCTGGTCAACTACGCCCTAGAAATAACTCAAGTGATCCGTAATAGATTCCCCATCTTTGTACCGCAGACCCATCATTGTCCGGATCAGGAATAACTTGTTTACCCCGATCTTCTTCACGTACAAAGATTCTAGCTTATCCCACAACGTCTACACGTGCTCAATATCGGCAACGTGGTTGTACACATTCTCGTCAATGAACTGCCTATATATCCGCACACCTGTATGTGCTCAAAATTCCAGTCCTCCTCGGATTTATCAACTGGTCGCTCGGAAGCAAATACGGGCAGATGCAGCTTCTTGACAAACAGTAAATTTTTTATTTTACTTCGCCAATAATGATAGTTTGTGTCGTTCAGGTTCACCATGCGCACAGGCTTCACGTCCATCTCTCCTTTCTAGTTTTCCTGTCAACTCCTGACACCCTTCTGAATTCCAGAACTTGGCTTTGATACCACTTTGTTGGAAAGAAGCACGGAAACCTTTTTCCAAACTAGAGAGTACCTGCGAGAGAACCGAACAATACAACGCATGAACCAAACACCAAACACAATCAACGCAGATACAGAGAATTTTTGACGCAGAAAATCCTTGCGGAAAAAAACCACGGGACGATCGGAGTCCAACCCTGGAAAGCTTTCACTAATAAGGAGTACACCCTCTACAAACTTCTCCCGATCCAACACGGATCCTCACAATACTTGGAAGCAAGAATAATTGATTCCAAGACTACGAAGAACAAAGACGACGAGTAGAGATTAACACGATCCTCCTTCGAAAATGACCTTCAATCCTCCTCATCTCCCAAAGTTGCAATGGCACTCTTGCCTCTTTTCTCTCTATTTTTCTCAATGTTGTATTTGTTACACTTGTGATTAGGGTTAGAAAAAATCATATTTAAACACCCTAATCCCGCAACAAAATCTGGACCGTAGGATACAATCCAATGGTGATTAAATCATCCTGAAATTTGCCTGGGTCCGTCGACACAGAGTTCGGCCAGAACTGTGTTTTTATGACAGCACAGTTCTGGAACGAAGGGGGCAGAGTTCGGCCCGAACTCTGCCTCTCCTGTTCCAGAATGGTCTCTGGTAGCTCCCGAGCTTCTTCTTTATCTCCGAATGGCCTCGTCACCTCTCCGAGCTTCTCTGACACACACACGGCGCTCGTCGCACTCCGTAGTCTTCTCCACATAGGTTGAAAACTCTACCCACTGTTAGGAAAGAAACGCAGAAACCTTTCTCCAAACCGGAGAGTACCTGCGAGAGGACCGAGCAATACAACGCACGAACCCAAAAACAAACACACAAAACAATCCACGCAGACACAGAGAATTTTTTACGTGGAAAACCCTTACGGGAAAAACCACGGGACGATCGGAGTCCAACCCTGAGAAGCCTCCACTAATGGAATAGAAGAATTACACCCTCTACAAACTCCTTCCGATCCAAATCGGATCCCCACAACACTCAGAGATAAGAACAATGATTACAAGGCTACGAAGAGCGAGAACGACGAGTAGAGATTACCCGAACACGATCTCCTTCGAACAGCGACCTTCAATCCTCCGTCTTCTTCTCCGAAGTTGTAATGGCACTCTTGCCTCCTTCCTCTCTCAAACTTGTGTTGTCCAATGCGTTGCCCTATGAATTAGGGTTGGGAAATCCTAATATAACTCCCTAATCCCGCAGCCAACCTGGATCGTTGGATTAGATCCAATAATGAAAACTCATCCAGAATCCCGCTTCAGCTCCCGATGACACAGAGTTTGGCCAGAATTCTGTGTGGGGCAACCAGCACCTACTGGCCAAACCCTGGAACGGCCAGACCGAGTTCGGCCAGAACTCGGCCTGGGACCGAGTTCGGCCCGAACTCGGATCCCCTGCTTCCAGCAGCTCCAGCAGCAGCAGCAGCAACTCCGTCGCCTACTTCCCGAGCTTCTTCGACATCGGACGGCGCTCGTCGCACTCCGGGGTCTTCTCCACATAGGTTGGGAACCCCACCCACTCCAACAAATCTCCCCCTTCACAACTATGGGGAGGATGTCGTCATCCCGACGACCTGCCTGCAGTACTCAAACTTCCCCCTTGGTAGAATCTTCGTGAACATATCAGCTCCGTTGTCATCTGTATGCACCTTCTCAAGCTCCGCGTCCTTCTTCTCAACCACATCCCGTATCCAATGATACCGGGTCTCGATGTGCTTGGACCGGCTATGAAACGTCTGATTCTTCACAAGGTGGATCGTACTCTGACTGTCGCAAAGCAAAGTATACTGCTCTTGCTTCAGTCCCATTTCCTGCAGCAGCTTCTTCATCCACAACAGCTCCTTGCAAGCCTCCGTCATCGCAATGTACTCTGCCTCTGTCGTCGACAAGGCAACACACTTCTGCAACCGCGACTGCCACGATACTGCTCCTCCCGCAAACATCATCACGTAGCCCGAAGTCGATCGCCTCGTGTCTACATCTCCAGCCATATCAGCGTCGGTATACCCAACCAGCTTTGACTCGTCACCACCAAAGGAAAGTTTCCAACCAGCAGTGCCCTGAAGATAACATAGAATCCACTTGACCGCACTCCAATGTACCCTTCCAGGATTTGAAAGATACCTGCTAACCGTACCAACTGCATGAGCAATATCTGGCCTCGTACACACCATAGCATACATCAGGCTTCCCACATCTGAGGCATATGGAACCCGCTCTATATCTTCCTTTTCGTCCTCGGTAGATGGACACTGTTCCTCAGTGAGCTTAAAGTGAGCCGCGAGGGGGGAACTCACTTTCTTCGACCCGTCCATCCCGAAACGCTGAAGTACCCGGTGAATGTACTTCTTTTGGGACAAGTGTAGCAGCTTGGACTCTCTCTCGCGGTTGATCTCCATCCCAAGAATAGTCTTCGCTGTGCCCAAATCCTTCATAGAGAAGGCCGCGCCCAGCTGGCGCTTCAACTCCGCTATCCTAGTGGCATTTCGATCCACTAATAGCATATCATCAACATAGAGCAACAAAATGATGAAATCATCATCGGCAAAATACCTCACAAATGTACAATGGTCCGACGTCGTCCGTGCATAACCATGCTCCTCCATAAACGACTCGAACTTCCTGTACCACTGCCTCGGAGCCTGCTTCAGACCATACAAGCTCTTCCTCAACCGGCAGACCAAATGTGACTTGCCCTTCTCACAGAATCCCTCCGGCTGCTCCATGTACAACTCCTCCTCAAGATCACCGTGGAGGAATGCCGTCTTCACGTCCATCTGCTCGATCTCCAAGTCAAAACTGGCTGCTAATGCTAGCACCACCCGGATAGACGAATGCTTGACGACAGACGAAAAGATCTCATCATAATCCACGCCTTTCCGCTGACCGTAGCCTTTGACTACCAGTCTCGCTTTGTATCGAGGGCGAGTAGCATCATCCGTCTGCTTCACTCTGAACACCCATCGATTCTTCAAAGCCTTCTTGCCCTTTAGCAACCGCACCAGATCATAAGTGGAATTGGTGTGCAAGGAACCCATCTCCTTCTGCATAGCCACCATCCACTCCTGCCTGTGTTCATCTTCCATAGCCTCTGCAAAACTTTCGGGCTCCCCCCCGTCAGTCAATAGCACATACTCATCCGGTGAGTATCTCGTAGATGGTCGACGATCCCTGTCACTCCTTCTCAGTGGAGCCACTGGTGCTGGCTGTATACCGACAGCCTCCGCCCCTTCAGGAACTACCTCTCCGGCATGCTCATCCTCTTGAGGGACACCCTGACCACCATCAGCAGGCTGATGATCAAGGTTGGGAGCAACTCCATGTGTAATGCCCCGCTCTGTACGAGGCATTTGGTTGGCTTGTTGGATGGGATCAAAATGTTGGACCATGACTTATGTTGGAGATCAGGAGAATTGAGACTGATGCAGTCTTTCTTAGCTGGCTAGACGGAATGGGTATTGGAATGTGGCTCGCTGGTGGAGCTACGCTTGGTGGGATTGGAGCAGGAAGACCGTTATATAAGGCAAGTGGAACTGTCCTCCTTCCTCCTTATTCCTGCATGCTTAATAAATGGAATATTGTGATGCTATGAATAAGTCCCTAATGTCCCTTACCTTGAATGTTGAATAATTGTGATGCGATGCTTTAGTTGCTAATTCGATAGAGATTCATATGCTGGGAATCATTGAATGAATAACACATGAACTTTGAATTGCTGAACGAATCACACTCGAACCACTAATGTAATATAATGCCTGAGATTGAATCGATAATGTCCCTGATGCTTAAGATTGATGAAATGAATGAATCACTTGAATAATGAGATGCTGCATGAATGATACATGAGAAAAGAATTGAATATGTTATTGTTCCTATAAAATGAATGAAATGCTACAGGTCCCTTTGAAATGAATGAATGCTGTTGTTCCTCCTTAGAAGGAACATAATGAGAAATGTTGTAATGAAGCAATGAATGAGAATTGATGAGGCTTGGGATCATTGAGATCACCAAATGAAATGATGGTAATGTTGGGAATGAATAAGTCATTGAACATGACTTGAATGAGATGAATGATGATGCACTGTTGTCTTTACTTCAATATTTCACCATGCATTTTATGTTCACGATTGAGTCGGACACACATTCGCATGGTCATAGGACAACTTATGCCTAAGTGATGGGGATATGTTTTCTCGGACGGTACCCCGGGACGTTAGGGCGACCGATCCGGCCTAGAAGAAAACATTAGCGTGCCAGTAGGGGCACGGGTTCTGCGAGGCATCCTTTGGGGCTAGCTACCTTCTCTGGAGTCATCGCATTACCAATGAAGACCTATATGGCAACGTCCGTATGGTTAAACACCAGTGACCATGTAGTCAGGATGCATGCTAATGAATGTCTTATGCAGGCAGAGTAAGTATATCTGCTAACCTGTATTTGATGCAGGTATGAGGGAGTCGGCTATTGGTAAGAAATCACTTAAATGTGATAACTCAATATATGTGTTGGTTTAGCTTGCATGCTTACGTTCCAAATAAGTAAATGATGTTGTATGTAGCCTTTCAGTATTAGATTCTGCTTAACATGTTAAATTCAGTATGCTAGAAAGATGCCATGCTTTAATCATTGCTCAAACACAACATACCTGCTAAGTGATGCTTGAAGTGAGAACTGTTATAACATGGTTAAGATGTTAATGTTAACGATGCCTCAATGATGCCTTTTCATGATAACACCTAGTATGCCTCAATGATGCCTTTGCATGATAACACCAAGAATGCTAAAAAGATATATCCACATGAATGCTACTAAGAATATGTTTACATGCTTCACTCTGATTATTGTCCATGAACTGTAAACTGATGCTAGGCCCCAAGTAGAAAGACCATTCTAATAAATGCTTACTTAAATGATCACTGTAAATGTTGGTTTATGCGAGTGGGTTGGATTCTACTCGCCAGTGCATAGATGATGTGCTGACCCACGTTTTGTGGGCAGGTGCTCTTGCTTGGGATATTCTACACACGAAGATTTGGCTTGATTGGTTCCGCGGCATCGAAGATTTGTTGGGCATACAGAAGCTCTCCTTGCACAAGATGATGTCTTCTATTTATAAAGGGCATAATGTATGGAACATTGTAATCAGTTGTACCAGTGAGATTGTAAGCCAAGTCAGTATATCGAGTTGTAATCCAATGTATCCAAGTATCAAATGTAAGCTGTATAGCATTGTTCAGTTGGCTTTCAATGTAAAGTGAGATGTGTTGTAAACATTATGCTTCGATACAAGTCTTGTACTCTTCTTCAATTATCAATAAAGAGAATAAAGTTCTATATATATTTCTGTGTGACTTCAAGTCATCCTTTTATCTCCGCTGCCATAAAGAGGTGATGTACTTCTATTCAATGGGAAAGATTATCCTCATTAAATTCAATTTGTCTGCTTCTGCCGCTGCAATGTGTTCCTATTTGAAGAATTATCCCTATGTATCATCTTTGCCTTGTACAAGTGCAATACCAGACTTGTACGGTATCACGCCCAAGCGAGGACGATCGATTCTAAGAGATCAAATAAGTTAATAAATGACTCTACGAATCGGGGCGTGACAAATTGGTATCAGAGCACGGCTTTACGTCCTTGGTCTCTTCTTTGATTCATTTCAAATCAAAGTTGCATCGGCGATTAACCAAAGTTGCTTCCGCGATCACTCAACGTTGCTTCCGAGATTAAATCAAAGATTGCTTCTGCGATTGTGCTGTCGTCGTTCTGCAATCATCCTATGTTGCTTGTGTCTGAAAATTCGTTGACCCTCTTGGCTGCTCACTGGATGTTCCATACAATAAGTCTATATACATTGTGATGCCCCTGAATGAATGATTTTTGTTGGTTTGGACACAAATAACCCAACATTGACTCGATGCCATAGTATGCTATTGTGTGAATGATGTTTGGAATTGTGGGAATAAAGAAAGGTGGCTATGTATGCTGCGATAAGATGAGAATTGCATGTGATGTTGGAAAAGAATTGTGAATGAAATAATTGATGGATGAGTTTGACAGAACTGGTGAATTGACTCATGTGTGTTGCTAAGTGCTTTCGAGACCCTAAGAATGTTGGCTTATACTATTGAGACACCGAGATGTTGGCTAAGTGTTGTGATCATCATAGATCACGAATGTCTGGAATAGAATTGAGTTGGTATTGTTTAAGGATGGCTTCATTTATGAGTGGTATATTGCCTCTACCACCTCAGAACGAGATGTATGTTGACCCTTTCCATGGGATAGCAGTGAGACTATCTGTGAGTACTGGGTAGTGCCGAGACTTAGCTGGGAGTCATGTATTGTGGCTAGATGACTCGAGTGTCCCTTGACGGTGATGTTATGTTGGATAGCGAGATTGTCGGAAATTGTAATCGGTGGCATAGTTAGAAATTGTTTAGTCGAGTGCTGACTCAGACTAGTAAGACCGTTAGTATGCTATGAGTAAATGGATTTGGCTAGAGAATGTTGTGGCTTAGAACATCTGAATGTTGATTTCGAATGGTTGGAAGCAAATCATATGTGGCTAATACAATGTTGGTTGCTAAGCTGAAAGTTTTAAAAATATTGTAGGTGAACCAAAGGAATATTAGAGATTTGTGCCTTGACCCTAAGGTGTAATAGATGTTAACCCATCTAGATCACCAAAGGATATTCGTTGCTTATGCGCATATATGCTCAAGAATTGAATTGTACCAAAAAAGTGACAAGTAGCAACCCTGAATCCTTGTGTTGCATAGAGGATGGTTAATTGATACATGAATTATCAGATTGAATGGAATGAACTACTCGACCCTTGAGGTAGAGAATTTTAAGAATGTTCATATAAGATTTTGACGGCTGGAAAAGGAACGAAATTTAAAAAATGCCCGTAAGAGAGTTTGATGATTGACAAACGAATGAGAACAAGAAATTTCAAACGTGTTGGATAATGTCGGTATAGGTGATTGTTGGTTGGGATATAGATTGTTGGCTTATGACTTAGTGGTGCAACCTTGTCATACAGATCGAATAGTATGATTCTATAGTTATATTAAAACTATCGGAATCGATGACCCTTGAATAGTTAACCTTGGTTATGGGTTTATGTGGGTACGAAGGAATTGGACCAGAAATTGAATCATTGGAAATTTACGTGATGGATTATTAGAACGATGAAGATCGTATGTCGGATTTAGAATTGACCGTAATGTTGATAGATCGATCTCAGTCGATTGTTGGGTAAGTCTAGAATGAGCCTCTGTGGGAATTATTTCCTTGAGGAAGACCCTGAATAGATAGACTTGACCCTAGCGACCAGTTGATGAATTACCAATTGCTGGCTTAGCCCAATTGGCGATTCATTATTCAGACTGAATTGATACCCATAGGTTTGGGTAGAGTTCCTTAGAACTGCCGGTTGCTTGTTGGCCCTAAGAAACAGAAACTAGTATAACCCTAGTAGCCGTCCACTCTAGGGGAGTCACCTGAATGATTAGGTATAGCTGTCGGTATAGCTAACCATTGAGACTGGACCGAATAATAGATGGCCGTTGGCGACCCATAAGATGACCTTGTGGCATTGAACGAGAGATGGTGATGAGTATGATCTAAGAATGATAAGTTGTAAGTATATGCTACAATATGAACCTTAGAGATGTTTGACCCTTGAGGATTATGTGTCGGCCTATAGCGGGAAATGGAATCGTGGGATGAGACTTGATTTGTATGTATCGAATAGTGAATTATTATATGAGATGAAATTGACTGCTCATGACGGAAATATTGGATAGGTATCTATAGTCGGGTAGCTGGATTAACCTTGACTGTTGCATAGTATTATACCTTGACTCGGATAATCGATAGTTGGTGATGTCAGATTGTATCTTTTAGAAAAGATGAATTGCCTCGGTGAGAAATATTATTGAATTTGGAAAGGAATATGATTGCATGTTGTGGACTCTTGATGTGATTAGATGTAAGATTAGACCCTTGATCGAATGCTAGAAGTATTATGCCCGGATAGAGAGCTTAACCAAGTTGTTCCTGATGTAAAGTGTTGTGGACTGGAAGATAGTGATTGTGACAAGTGAATAAAGTTATAAGTCAATTGAAAGGATACTAAGTCTGATTTGGGAAAGAGAGTTATATCGTGGCTGATCGAATTATACTATCATGAAAGTTGGTTGAAGTACATATGTTTTGGAGACGCCTAAAATATGTGTATGGATCCAGCCGAAGTGATAGGTTGCGACTGAGGTAATATTGTTGGAAGAATTTATCGCACTAGCTCAGACTTTGGCTGAAATGCATATGTTTTGGGGACGCCTGAAATATGTGTATGGATCCAAAGGAAGTGATGTGTTACGACCAAGATAGAATGTAAGAAAAATATTGGTGAATCAATGAAAAGTTGCAAGTATTTGGAAAAAGAGAAAGATGGATTGAATCGTTGATTGATTAAAATGATATTATTGGATAGCTATTTTGAAATGACCGAGTGGGCTGAAATGAATATTGAATTGAAGCTGAATGAGTAACTCATTGTGATTAAGTAAATCTAGTAGATGAGTTGTTTTCTTAAGTTTCGAGGACGAAACTTTTTCTGAGTGGTATATTATGTAATGCCCCGCTCTGCACGAGGCATTTGGTTGGCTTGTTGGATGGGATCAAAATGTTGGACTATGACTTATGTTGGAGATCAGGAGAATTGAGACTGATGCAGTCTTTCTTAGCTGGCTAGACGGAATGGGTATTGGAATGTGGCTCGCTGGTGGAGCTACGCTTGGTGGGATTGGAGCAGGAAGACCGTTATATAAGGCAAGTGGAACTGTCCTCCTTCCTCCTTATTCCTGCATGCTTAATAAATGGAATATTGTGATGCTATGAATAAGTCCCTAATGTCCCTTACCTTGAATGTTGAATAATTGTGATGCGATGCTTTAGTTGCTAATTCGATAGAGATTTATATGCTGGGAATCATTGAATGAATAACACATGAACTTTGAATTGCTGAACGAATCACACTCGAACCACTAATGTAATATAATGCCTGAGATTGAATCGATAATGTCCCTGATGCTTAAGATTGATGAAATGAATGAATCACTTGAATAATGAGATGCTGCATGAATGATACATGAGAAAAGAATTGAATATGTTATTGTTCCTATAAAATGAATGAAATGCTACAGGTCCCTTTGAAATGAATGAATGCTGTTGTTCCTCCTTAGAAGGAACATAATGAGAAATGTTGTAATGAAGCAATGAATGAGAATTGATGAGGCTTGGGATCATTGAGATCACCAAATGAAATGATGGTAATATTGGGAATGAATAAGTCATTGAACATGACTTGAATGAGATGAATGATGATGCACTGTTGTCTTTACTTCAATATTTCACCATGTATTTTATGTTCACGATTGAGTCGGACACACATTCGCATGGTCATAGGACAACTTATGCATAAGTGATGGGGATATGTTTTCTCGGACGGTACCCCGGGACGTTAGGGCGACCGATCCGGCCTAGGAGAAAACATTGGCGTGCCAGTAGGGACACGGGTTCTGCGAGGCATCCTTTGGGGCTAGCTACCTTCTCTGGAGTCATCGTATTACCAATGAAGACCTATATGGCAACGTCCGTATGGTTAAACACCAGTGACCATGTAGTCAGGATGCATGCTAATGAATGTCTTATGCAGGCAGAGTAAGTATATCTGCTAACCTGTATTTGATGCAGGTATGAGGGAGTCGGCTATTGGTAAGAAATCACTTAAATGTGATAACTCAATATATGTGTTGGTTTAGCTTACATGCTTACGTTCCAAATAAGTAAATGATGTTGTATGTAGCCTTTCAGTATTAGATTCTGCTTAACATGTTAAATTCAGTATGCTAGAAAGATGCCATGCTTTAATCATTGCTCAAACACAACATACCTGCTAAGTGATGCTTGAAGTGAGTGTTGGCCCAATGATTGTATCATGTTTTTGAATATGGTTAATATGTTAAGTTTAGCATTTTATTATCACTAATCTTCATACTATCGCTATAGCATTTCTACTTATACTTATACCTTTGGTGACATATGCCTATTGGTTTACATATTAGTGATATGAGCTTTCTATCTTAAATTTAATCGGGTTGCCAAAATCAAAACTATGTTTTTGATTGTGGTTATTCAATTAAGTTTAATCATTATGATATCACTAATATTTATGCTATCACTATAGCATTAATAGTTAAACTTTGCATAGTCCTAATGTGCTTTAACTTATCATACTTGCTACTATGTATATTGCTTTGTTCGTCTAACATGTACATGCAGAAAAGCAATAAACAAGATCAATGTGGACATATGCAATGAAGAAATCATGGTGGGCCAAAGACGACGGATCCCACAAGATTTCTCTGAACCACCCGACGACATCTCTGGAGCCACGCACCGGGGGTTCCGCTGCCCGGTCAGCGGACGGGGGTCGAGGGGGCAGCGCCCCTCGTCGGGGGTTCGGGGGCGAAGCCCCTGAAAGGTATTCAGTTTTTACAAACTGGATATCTTTGGACAGCTGCCGCCAAGGAAAAAGCCAGCACCTTTCAAAGGAAGAAGCCAAGCCATGCCATCATCATTTCAAGACTCTGAAGAAGCCTGCACCTGTCTAAGTATATCTGGAGTCTGTAATGAGTCTTAGGAATAATTGTAAACACAAGAAATGGATGGCAAAATCGAAAGCTTGGGCAGAAATAAGCCCAGGATCATTTTTGGTGGATAAGCGGCATACCGACGGTATACCGGAGTATACCGACGGTATACCGGTTTTTGTTCACAGAAAGTTTCTGTTTACAAAACCGGCATACCGACGGCATACCGGATCATACCGACGGTATACCGCTTCCGAAACGTTGAAATTCCAACGGTCGAATTTCCAGCAATTAATGATCCCAACGGCTCTATTTCTAGCCGTTGCAATTCCAGACCGGTATACCGCCGGTATGCCGGATCATACCGGCGGTATGCCGGTTCGTGGCTGAAAAGTTGCCTTTGGCTTCTTTTCAAGCTTTGGTTATAAATAGCCTTGAACCCCTTCATTCAAGGTTGATACTTTGAGCCTAAAAATTTTCTAAACCACCAAAGCCTATCCACAAACAACTCTACAAAGCTTTCATTTGCCATTCACAAATTGTGTTAGAGTTATTGAGTTGAAAAGTGAGATCTTCATCCTATTGTATAAGGAGATCAAAACCTATTGTGAAAGGTTGAAGTTGGAGAGTCTTCGTATCCAAACTCTCGGTTGAAGTTGGGGAGTCTTCGTATCCAAACTCTCGGTTGAAGTCGGAGAGCCCTTCGGATTAAAGCTCTTGTGTAAGAAGTTGGCGAGTTCTTCGGATCCAAACTCGTGTGTAACTATTTGCTCAAATAGTGGATTAAAGCCGGAGAGAGTTCCGGGACTGGACTGCCTCTTAGGAGGATACCAGGATACATCGGGTGTCGGTATTGTGTTTGCTTCTTCTCTTGCACTTATATTTTTAAATTGCCAATTAGCTTGTGCTAAGTGCTTGATTAGTTAGCTTGACCCTATTCACCCCCCCTCTAGGGTTCCTACAATTGGTATCAGAGCAAGGACTCTATTGTTAGGCTTAACATCCTTAGAGTAGATCCTTGTTATTTTTCTATGGCAACCTATTCCTCATCCTCCGATAAAGAGGGTTTTATTTCTAGTAGCATAGACAATCATGTTTCTTCTAAATGCAAGAAATGCTCTAAGTGGAAAGCCATGGCTAAACAATCCTTAGAGATTCTTGACAACCTTCATTCTACAAATGAAGAAATTTCTGAAAAGGTTATTCATGTAGAAGAAGCAAATGAGTTTTTGAGAAATGAAAACAATGTTTTATTATCTAGACTTGATTCTCAAAACTCACCTTGTGTTTCTTTAAAGAGTTTGAATGAGGCTTTAATTTTGAAAATTAAATCTCTTTCCTCATCAATAGAAGATCTTAAGAGGCAAACACATGAGCTTAACCATTTGCATGATTCTTCTATTGACACTTTAAAGAAACAAAATGATGCTTTTATCTCTAGAATTGCTTTATTTGAAAAAGAGAATAATGCTTTAAATGTTAAATTTGATTCTCTTACTTGTATGCATGATGATTTGTTATTAGAACATAATATTCTTAAGACCAAATCCATGCATGCTCACTCTAGAGACATTCATCATTCTAGTATGTCACATGTTCATAACCTTTCTCATTCTGATACATGTGCACACACTAGCATTAGATGCTTCTATTGCTCTCGCATTGGACACATGAGCTTTACATGCCCTATTCGTAGGACCTACACTACCAATGCTAGAGTAAGTGCTATATGGGTCCCTAAAGCTAATAAATGTAGATCCAAGTTTCTTTGGATACCAAAGTCTTCATCTAATGTTGTAGGTGGAGCTTTTTTTACCGGAACATAGCACCAAGGAGTGTGTTGGTGGTTGCAAAGCTCAAAGGTCATCTTTCAAGCAATTGCACCAACACAAGTGTGGCCACTAAAGCCACTTTGGTAACATGCTAAACGATTCTCTTCAAATTGTTTATATTTGTAGAATCTAGCATGTTTCTCTTGATGTCTTGCTACTAGCTCACTTTGATGTCCTTTAGTTGCCTTTTATATAAATCAATGTGAGATATAATACTAGCATGCTTAGTTAATTCTCTTATTATTCTTTTTTCTAGCATGACTAGTTACTCGGCTTAAATGATTAGTTCACACTATGTAGTTTATCACTCATTTTCTATTAAGTGTGACACATTTGATTTATGCATGCTTGTTTTTCTTAATCTCTTTATTATGAAGCATGTATATCACTCTAGTCCATAGGAGCTTGGTTTTGATTTGAGTTAATATGATTTTAACTCTCCGTCTTTAAAGTTTTTGAAATAATTATTTCTTGCCGGTTTGTATTTAATGTGTCTTATTTACTTTAAATCGGTCTTTGCGAATATATGTGTTTAGCACAAGCTTCTTATTACTTGACAAGTATATACTTATACTTCTTTTTATTCTTGTGCTTACATAATATATTTATTATTGATTCTCATACTTTATCTTGATTATCTTCTTGAGAATCAATTATGTCTTTGCCTAATAAAGTTTATTTATACATGCTTTTGAATTTGTGACAGTCTTTCAAATATTCATTAAGGATACATGACTTTATTCATTAATATTTCCATCTCTATGTAGATCATGTATTTCTTATGTTGATATTGTTTTTGTATAAATATCTTTATGTGGGCATATGAGTTAAGCTAAAGTTCTATATTGACTTGAAGAGTATTTATTCATACTTGTTACTTCTAGACTTGTGCTTAACTCATACTCTAACTATTGATTCTTTTGATCAAATTTGTGTATCTCTTTTTGAATCAATATGCTTCTTCCTTAAAGCTTTCTCTTAATGATGTCCTTTTAGCTTTTTGGTTGACTTTATGGATACATGTTCTTAATTGATTTTTGATCTTTTCATGTATGCCTATTCGTGATATATATATATAGTTTCATATATATAAATGTTTCATAGCTTTTTATATTCATTTGTTTTATATCTTTAAGTTGGAATGGTGAGAGAAAATATTTGTTTATGTATTGCACTTGACTATTTATGGAAGTTCTTTTAAGAATCACAAGGTTTTGTGTTTTGTCTTGTTTTTATAATTAACCTCCATTTTTAGTGCACATTTTCAAATCTATATCATCTATATATTTCTATTGTGCACTATGAAAGTTTTTGAAAATGATTTTTACTATCCTTAGCATTTAGCTTTCTTGATCTTAATGATCTTTCTTTGCTCATTCCTTGGGTTATGCTTTCTTTTAAATTATTGTTGCCCAATGATATTTTTGTAGCACATGAGAATACTTGTAATTGTTACATCATATTTCTCATGAACTATGGTTTGAGCTTTTGTGTTGAGATTTTTCCACTTCTAGAGAATACACTTATTTTAATGTGGCTATAGTATTTTGCATTCTCTAGATTGATCTATCATTTCATTATCTTGGGTTAATCTCAATACTTGGCAAAGAGATTTATTTTATTGTGTTTTCATGAACATCTCTTTTGTCCTTTACTTGATAAGAGTCTAATTCATTTATTTATCATCTTATGCTCTTATCCTTGCTTAGTAAAGAGTCTCTAAATCATTTTGATCATTCAAAATGTATTCCCTTAATTGTGAACTCTATGCTTAAGCAAGTATTTTTTTTGTGTTAGTGACTTAAGAATTAATGAGCACATTTATCTTGTTAATGGCTTCTCTCATTAATCTTATTTGGATTATATAGTTTGCTTATTTGTGATACATTATTAAGCTATATAATTTTGGCTCACTTTCACACATCTAGCTATATTCCTATACTTCAATCTATATATAATATGCTAGCTTACAAAAACAAGATTTGTGATATGCTTAATCTCTAAAACTAGTTTTACAAATTCTTTATTAAATCTTATTTTCTCTTAGAGGTTTGTGATTCCTTGTTTTAACTCTCTTCTATAACTAGTCATTAGCAAGTCTCTCTTAAATTTCTCTCACTTTTTGAGTCATGTTTTCATCGTATTATCATTTACATCTCTTCTTTATTATGTTTGTAATTATTTAAATGAGATTGACTCTTTCCCATGTTAATGTGTGAGATTTTTTTTTTGGGCTTGTGATTTTCTCTTGATGAGATTCATTAGATCATATTTATTCATTTGTTTCCTTTATGAATGATCCTAATGATTGAGTAGTCCTAAACTATCTAATTTTGTAAATGTCAAGTTAATTTACTACTCTACTTTGACTACTCATGGATTATCACATAGTGTCTTTGCTATTTGAACTTTATTGGTCTTTCATTTAGAAGTAGCAAAGTTTGGATATTACCCGGTTGATGGGTACATATGAGATAAAACATACCTAGTCCATGTGAAGTAATAAATTGGTTGATTCTTTCTTAATTAGATAATCATGGACATGATGTTTGAGTTTTATTTTTATTTTATTTTTGGCTATATTCTGTCTATCATCATGGTTGTTCTTAATTGACTTTATTCTTTTTCATGATGACATTTTCTCAAAGGATAACATACATTGATCTATCATATTTAATTATGAGATCCTTCTATATAGACTAATGTATGTCATCTTTTGATTATATGTGCTTAATTGGAATATTCTTTTGATCCTTCATCTTTAGTGGCTATTAATTGTATATCTCTTCTTGACTAAAGATGATATTATTCGTCTTTTGACGATATTGTAGCCTTATATGCATCGAGCAAGGGGGAGAAATCCATAGTTGATTTACCCCTAGATTTTGTAGTTATCTATTTTATGCTATAAGTGCTTTGGAACTAGATACGCATATTTTGAGGGGGAGCAAATCAATTGATTCTGTTTATTTATACCCTTTAATATGTCGTATACCTAGTTCATCATGGACCCATATTTTCTTCTATTTCATATCTTATTGATTGAGGTCATGATATTTTTTTTTAAGGGTTTATGAGAGTGTATGTAATTGTCCTTATTATCTTATCTCTCTCTTTCATATGGGTTAAATATGTCATCTTGCTAATATTAACTTTCAGATCTTATCTTGATGAATATTATGCTTTCGTTGATTTGACTTTTCTTTCATGCTTAATTGATTTGGCTTTCCTTGTTGAGGACTTATCCAAAATTCATGATTTTTATCTACTTTGGTAGTACTTTGAGGGGGAGCATTCAAGTCGACTGAATTTCTCCCTCTCAAGTATTCTTCTCCTTTACCTTCATGTTTATCTAAAGGGTATTCATATAGCATGATAAGGTAATTGAGTTCAAATGCATGAACTTGGATAAGCATATAGATCTTGCAAATAATAAGATTACTTTATATCAATTGCAATATTTTACATTGATCATTCTTTTATTTTGTTCCACTATTTATTTGTGGACAATTATGATTATTAATGGTTTCTTTGATCAATGTTTCAAGTTTACATCTGTTCAATTGGTATCAAGTTTATTTATTGTCATATCTCAATTGGTATCTATTAGTTGCAATTATCTATTCCTCATGGCTTTTGTTTGAAATCCTTTTTTTTTTTTTCATAGTTCTCTTCCAAAACTAGAGCAATATTTCATATCCTATTGTGTTTTGGATTTATTCCTTGGATTTCAAGTTGGTAAACTAATTATTTCTTGTTTTTCAAATACTTTTAGTTTTACCAACCATATTGTGTTTTGACAAGCAATTTTCTATTTAGTACTCTACATTTGGTATGTAGTTTTATACACTTGTCTTTACACACTTCTCCCATTGTTTTTCATTAGTATATCTTGATCATGATTGTCTATGCCTTCCCCATGCTCTGATTTCTATGCTTGAGATTGATTTCTTTTTATCTCTTAGTACGGGGGAGCCTATTTTTGATCATGTCAAAGGGGGAGAAGTAAGTTTAAGTATGCTTTTATAAGTAATCTAAGTAGTGTGCTTTTAGTGATATTGCTTATGTCCTTTGTATATTAGTGATACATGCATCTATTATGTCTATACTAAACTTAACCGATTTGCCATAATCAAAAAGGGGGAGATTGTTGGCCCAATGATTGTATCATGTTTTTGAATATGGTTAATATGTTAAGTTTAGCATTTTATTATCACTAATCTTCATACTATCGCTATAGCATTTCTACTTATACTTATACCTTTGGTGACATATGCCTATTGGTTTACATATTAGTGATATGAGCTTTCTATCTTAAATTTAATCGGGTTGCCAAAATCAAAACTATGTTTTTGATTGTGGTTATTCAATTAAGTTTAATCATTATGATATCACTAATATTTATGCTATCACTATAGCATTAATAGTTAAACTTTGCATAGTCCTAATGTGCTTTAACTTATCATACTTGCTACTATGTATATTGCTTTGTTCGTCTAACATGTACATGCAGAAAAGCAATAAACAAGATCAATGTGGACATATGCAATGAAGAAATCATGGTGGGCCAAAGACGACGGATCCCACAAGATTTCTCTGAACCACCCGACGACATCTCTGGAGCCACGCACCGGGGGTTCCGCTGCCCGGTCAGCGGACGGGGGTCGAGGGGGCAGCGCCCCTCGTCGGGGGTTCGGGGGCGAAGCCCCTGAAAGGTATTCAGTTTTTACAAACTGGATATCTTTGGACAGCTGCCGCCAAGGAAAAAGCCAGCACCTTTCAAAGGAAGAAGCCAAGCCATGCCATCATCATTTCAAGACTCTGAAGAAGCCTGCACCTGTCTAAGTATATCTGGAGTCTGTAATGAGTCTTAGGAATAATTGTAAACACAAGAAATGGATGGCAAAATCGAAAGCTTGGGCAGAAATAAGCCCAGGATCATTTTTGGTGGATAAGCGGCATACCGACGGTATACCGGAGTATACCGACGGTATACCGGTTTTTGTTCACAGAAAGTTTCTGTTTACAAAACCGGCATACCGACGGCATACCGGATCATACCGACGGTATACCGCTTCCGAAACGTTGAAATTCCAACGGTCGAATTTCCAGCAATTAATGATCCCAACGGCTCTATTTCTAGCCGTTGCAATTCCAGACCGGTATACCGCCGGTATGCCGGATCATACCGGCGGTATGCCGGTTCGTGGCTGAAAAGTTGCCTTTGGCTTCTTTTCAAGCTTTGGTTATAAATAGCCTTGAACCCCTTCATTCAAGGTTGATGCTTTGAGCCTAAAAATTTTCTAAACCACCAAAGCCTATCCACAAACAACTCTACAAAGCTTTCATTTGCCATTCACAAATTGTGTTAGAGTTATTGAGTTGAAAAGTGAGATCTTCATCCTATTGTATAAGGAGATCAAAACCTATTGTGAAAGGTTGAAGTTGGAGAGTCTTCGTATCCAAACTCTCGGTTGAAGTTGGGGAGTCTTCGTATCCAAACTCTCGGTTGAAGTCGGAGAGCCCTTCGGATTAAAGCTCTTGTGTAAGAAGTTGGCGAGTTCTTCGGATCCAAACTCGTGTGTAACTATTTGCTCAAATAGTGGATTAAAGCCGGAGAGAGTTCCGGGACTGGACTGCCTCTTAGGAGGATACCAGGATACATCGGGTGTCGGTATTGTGTTTGCTTCTTCTCTTGCACTTATATTTTTAAATTGCCAATTAGCTTGTGCTAAGTGCTTGATTAGTTAGCTTGACCCTATTCACCCCCCCTCTAGGGTTCCTACAGTGAGAACTGTTATAACATGGTTAAGATGTTAATATTAACGATGCCTCAATGATGCCTTTTCATGATAACACCTAGTATGCCTCAATGATGCCTTTGCATGATAACACCAAGAATGCTAAAAAGATATGTCCACATGAATGCTACTAAGAATATGTTTACATGCTTCACTCTGATTATTGTCCATGAACTGTAAACTGATGCTAGGCCCCAAGTAGAAAGACCATTCTAATAAATGCTTGCTTAAATGATCACTGTAAATGTTGGTTTATGCGAGTGGGTTGGATTCTACTCGCCAGTGCATAGATGATGTGCTGACCCACGTTTTGTGGGCAGGTGCTCTTGCTTGGGATATTCTACACACGAAGATTTGGCTTGATTGGTTCCGCGGCATCGAAGATTTGTTGGGCATACAGAAGCTCTCCTTGCACAAGATGATGTCTTCTGTTTATAAAGGGCATAATGTATGGAACATTGTAATCAGTTGTACCAGTGAGATTGTAAGCCAAGTCAGTATATCGAGTTGTAATCCAATGTATCCAAGTATCAAATGTAAGCTGTATAGCATTGTTCAGTTGGCTTTCAATGTAAAGTGAGATGTGTTGTAAACATTATGCTTCGATACAAGTCTTGTACTCTTCTTCAATAATCAATAAAGAGAATAAAGTTCTATATATATTTCTGTGTGACTTCAAGTCATCCTTTTATCTCCGCTGCCATAAAGAGGTGATGTACTTCTATTCAATGGGAAAGATTGTCCTCATTAAATTCAATTTGTCTGCTTCTGCCGCTGCAATATGTTCCTATTTGAAGAATTATCCCTATGTATCATCTTTGCCTTGTACAAGTGCAATACCAGACTTGTACGGCATCACGCCCAAGCGAGGACGATCGATTCCAAGAGATCAAATAAGTTAATAAATGACTCTACGAATCGGGGCGTGACACCATGTACCGGCTCCCCCATAACTGGATCCTCTGCGATGTCCTCTGGAAACTGCTCGAAGCGAAATGACTCTAACTCAGGCAATTCCTCAGCCTCAGAAGGCGTCTCGGAATCCTGAGTGTTGGTCATGGTCTGATCCTCGACGAACACCACGTCCCTGCTTCTGTAGAGCTTTCCTTCCACTGGGTCGTAGAGTCTATAGCCAAACTCATCCCGACCATAGCCGACAAAGACGCATCGCCCTGTCTTCGGCTCAAGTTTGGTCCTCTCGTCCTTCGGTACATGCACGAAGGCTTTACAACCAAACGCCTGCAGGTGATTGTATGACGGCTCTTTGCCGTACCATACTTTGTCAGGCACATCACCCTGCAAAGGAGCACTAGGAGACAAATTAATAATATAAGCAACTGTGAGAAGAGCCTCACCCCAATAACTGCCCGGCAAGTTTGCTTCTGACAGCAAACACCGCACCCTCTCCATCAGTGTCCTGTTCATGCGCTCCGCTACACCATTGAGCTGAGGTGTCTTTGGCGGAGTCTTCTGGTGTCGTATCCCTTGCTCTCTGCAATACGCATCAAAGGGACCGATGTATTCGCCGCCATTGTCGGACCGAACACACAACAATTTCTTGCCCGTCTCCCTTTCAACAGAGGCCTGAAACTCCTTGAAAGTAGGCAGCACCTGATCCTTGGTCTTTAAGGCATAGACCCAAACCTTCCTGGAACAGTCATCAATAAAAGTCACAAAGTAAGAAGCACTACCAAGTGATTTTACCTTCATAGGACCGCAGACATCCGAGTGAATCAACTCGAGCAACGCCGGCTTCCTCGAACTTGGGTGACTTTGGAAAGACACCCTATTTTGCTTTCCAGCTAAACAGTGCGTGCAGTTCTCCAACTTTGTAGACTTGAGCCCCGGAATCACTTTCCTGTTCACCAAGTAGCTCATCCCCTTCTCGCTGATATGGCCGAGCCGCCTGTGCCACAACTCGGTAGACGCATCACTGACTGCGTTCACCTCTTGTGCCCCCTCTGCGCTCCCCTCCATATAGTAGAGACCGGACTTCTTGTTTCCTCTGGCAATCACCATCGAATCTCTGGAAAGCTTCCACTGACTGTTCCCGAAGAGACTGAAGAATCCCTGGTCATCCAACCTTCCAACCGACACCAGGTTGAAACGGATATCAGGGACATGACGAACATCCTTGAGAACAAGAACCGCACCCGTCTTCGTTCTCAAATGCACATCTCCAACGGCAACCGCCTTCGACACATCTCCGTTGCCCATCTTCAACACGCCGCAGTCGCCTGTCGTGTAAGTGGCAAACAGTGCCCTATTGTGAGATACATGTGCTGAAGCCCCTGAGTCCACCAGCCAAGAATTGTCATCGCAGGCGAGGTTAGTAATGACCTCATCACCTACGACGATCACATCGCCTCCATGCACCGAGGCCGCCGCTGTAGTGTTCTCTTCTTGCTTCCCCTTGTCGCCCTTCTTCTCTCTCTTCCAAGCGAAACAATTCCGTTTGATATGGCCCTTCTTACCGCAATGGTAACACTCTGAGTCCTCGTAACGACCCTTGGACTTCCCCCTGCTCTTGTCTCTGCCACCACCTGGACCCCTGCTTTTGCCCTTTCCGCGGCTCTCTGAAACAAGTGCCTCTCAGTGGTGGGATGTGGATGAAGTGCCCTGAGAACGTCTCCGCATCTCTTCATTCAACACCCCGCTCTTGGCAAACTCCAGACTGACCACGCCCTCTGGAGCAGAAGCGATCATAGATACTCGTACGGTCTCCCATGAGTCTGGCAATGTACACAGCAGCCACAGTCCCTGAACTTCGTCGTCGAACTTGACTCCCATATAAGATAGCTGGTCAACCACGCCCTGGAAACCACTCAAGTGATCCGTAATAGACGCCCCATCTTTGTACCGCAGACCCATCATCGTCCGGATCAGGAACAACTTGTTTACCCCGGTCTTCTTCGCGTACAAAGATTCCAGCTTATCCCATAACGTCTTCGCATGCTCAATATTGGCAACGTGGTTGTACACGTTCTCGTCAACGAACTGCCTGATGTATCCGCACACCTGTATATGCTCGAATTTCCAGTCCTCCTCGGATTTATCACTGGGCTTCTCGGATGCAAATACGGGCAGATGCAGCTTCTTGACGAACAGCAAATCCTTCATCTTGCTCCGCCAATAATGATAGTTTGTGCCGTTCAGATTCACCATGCGCACCGGCTTCGCGTCCATCTCTCCTCTCTGGTTCCTCTGTCAACTCCTGACACCCTTTGAACCCAAAGCTCTGATACCACTCTGTTGGGAAAGAAATGCGGAAACCTTTCCCCAAACCGGAGAGTACCTGCGAGAGGACCGAGCAATACAACGCACGAACCCAAAAACAAACACACAAAACAATCCACGCAGACACAGAGAATTTTTGACGTGGAAAATCCTTGCGGGAAAAACCACGGGACGATCGGAGTCCAACCCTGAGAAGCCTCCACTAATGGAATAGAAGAATTACACCCTCTACAAACTCCTCCCGATCCAAATCGGATCCCCACAACACTCAGAGATAAGAACAATGATTACAAGGGTACGAAGAGCGAGAACGACGAGTAGAGATTACCCGAACACGATCTCCTTCGAACAACGACCTTCAATCCTCCGTCTTCTTCTCCGAAGTTGTAATGGCACTCTTGCCTCCTTCCTCTCTCAAACTTGTGTTGTCCAATGCGTTGCCCTATGAATTAGGGTTGGGAAATCCCAATATAACTCCCTAATCCCGCAGCCAACCTGGACCGTTGGATTAGATCCAATGATGAAAACTCATCCAGAATCCCGCTTCAGCCCCCGACGACACAGAGTTCGGCCAGAACTCTGTGTGGGACAACCAGCACCTACTGGCCAAACCCTGGAACGGCCAGACCGAGTTCGGCCAGAACTCGGCCTGGGACCGAGTTCGGCCCGAACTCGGATCCCCTGCTTCCAGCAGCTCCAGCAGCAGCAGCAGCAACTCCGTCGCTTACTTCCCGAGCTTCTCCGACATCGGACGGCGCTCGTCGCACTCCGGGATCTTCTCCACATAGGTTGGGAACCCCACCCACTCCAACACCCACTCCAACACAAATTCCCCAACTTCATGGCTGATCTTATTTCTCTGGTTAGCCTATTTGCGATGAAACGTACCCAACACTATCTTTCGATGCGGTTTGGATTAATTCCCTGCATATACAAAAATTTCGAAACGCTCGATGATACCCATTAATAATGTTCTCAAAGCCAACCAAGCCGCTGACGCCACACACACAACCACCACCACAAATAAATCCTCGCCTTCTCTTCCCTCTTACTTAGTCTCCAATGTTGCCCATCATTTTCGCTTCATGTACCATCTTCGTAGCCTGTAGGGCTATGATGATCTTTGGTGAACTAAGGATCTTAGTTGAACCAATCATAACCACAATTATCATCATCCATGCATGTCAGCTATGTTATTATTATATGCTCATGAAGTAGCACAAGTTCTGGCCTGCCTCTAGCTAAGTCTCCACTACACCACTCTGGAGGAATCTATTACCAATCCTCCGAGGAAACCAAACTGGTCCAACATGGCTAGCTGGCTACATGACACAGAAGTGGTTGACGAGATTTTGTTAGATAAATTTATGGTGTTAGTTAACTAGCTGAGATTAGCATGTTCAGTGCAGAATCAATTGATGACCAAATATATATTGTGTTTGTAAAAAAAATGTGAGGTAGAGAGTTCCTGTTCATAGGGCTATGCACAATTAAGTCAAATAACCAAGTCAAACCGAATTGATTGGTTTTAAACCGAATCGATGATTCAGTTGGTTTGGTTCGGCTTCAATATTTTCAAAACCGACCGATTCGGTTCGGTTCACGGTTTGATTATGCCAAAATTCGACTAAACCGAACCGAACCAAATCATTGTTAAATAATTATGGTTGGCCGGTTGGGTATGGGTTCATTGGGTTGTATTATACCGGTTTGGTTCATTTATTCACATCACAGTCATTTATCAAGTTGAAGTTGAAAGAGCTCTCTCTCTCTCTCTCTCTCTCTCTCAAAGAGGAGTGCTTGCAGCTCCTATTCTTTTCTAATTTCTCATGTGCACATGGAAGGGGCTTTTGATTGAATTTATATGATTTTTATATGTATAATTGGCATTTTTTTCCACCTGCAAAGCGCAAGTTACATTGAAGCTGCTGAAATGTATTTACTGTTGCAAAGTACAAATTGACTGAGGTTTCAAAAAAAACATACAGTTCATTTTTTTTTATGTGATCAAAACCGACCAAGTCGAGCCAATCCAAACCGAACCAAGTCCGGTCGGTTTCAAAACCGAACCGACCATTTGGTTGATTTGGTTCGATTTTGTTTATTTTCAAACCGATTAACTTCGATTCGACTTTGATTGGGACCAAATAAATCGACCACCGACCGATACACACCCCTACCTGTCCAGTAAAGATTTTCAGGTAGAGTAGATAAGTGCGCGTAAAGGCCGGTTAATAGGCGGAGAGTGCATGCCAAGTAATGGATTGTAGCTGGACTGTCCCTTTCTAGATTATGGTATTTGAAAGTCTAGAAGATTAATTAGCTACTTAACTGACACTATTTCTTTTCTTTTTTCTTTGAGGGTATCTCGAGTTTTACTGTCAAAAAATTCAAGAGTTCACTATAAAGCAAAGTGAAAATAAAACTTACTATCAGCTGCAAAGTGAAGTGAACGACCTTACTGTCGAGTATTTTGGGGTACCTTTTAGGAATGGTGTTAAGGATTAGGTCACCCAAGCTACCTATAGAGAATTTTAAAATTGTCATTGTTAATTAAACTTCAATACCAAAAAATATACTAAAATTCAAACAACAATGAGCAAAAGAGAAAAAAATGTAAATGGCATCCAAATATGTAAAACATTTCGGAGCTGCAATGTTGTCCGCGGTTTGTAATCGCGGACGTGACCACCGGCCGACGTGACGGTCGGCCATTGGCCCCCTGGTCCGAATGGGACCCGGAGATAGCAGGGGGGCTCATGGCCGACCGCCACGTCGGCTGGCGCTCACGTCCGCGATTACAAACCGCGGACAAAATATCATTTTCAAAAACATTTAGGAAAGATGAGTTTCAAACTCATGCCTCTCATTTAAAAGCCTTGAGCACTACCACTAAAGTTGTCTTACTCTTTATACATTAGGAGGCGAGCTAATATATATTTTAAAAGTGCAAAAAATTTCTATATAGCAATCGACATTTAAAAAAAAAATGTAAATATGCCGTAATAATAATGCCTTAATTAATTACATTTGTCTTTATTTTGTCCAATTACTAAATATAATTCTACAGTAGAAGCATACTCAACTTTTCTTATAGCAAATCCTTGTGTATAGATTGAAATGTTGTTTCCTTTGAACCTGCATGATGCAAACAACAAATCTATACTGCCATGCCAAACAAGAACCTCTAGTTATTTCTAACATGAATTACTAACATTTTTTTAATTTATTCTTAGGTTTGAAATGAGAAAAAAAAGTAAAAAAAGAAAAAGAAAAGAGAGTTGTTTCCTTGTTATACCTCAAACCAATTTTAATTTACTATATGGGTTGCACATACCAAATTTTTTTATTATACTTTTATAAAAGTAGAGAAGAATATTTAAATTATATTAAAATATTTCAAATAATATTTGAATATATTTTAATTAGAATTTGTTATAGATACGTTTTTAGAATTTTGGATGTGTTCAACCATGTACTTATTTGAAATATTATTTAAAATATTGAATATATTTGTTATATGTCATGGTAATTAGAAAGGGTTTAAGGAAAAATTTATGAAATGTCCAAAAAACGAAAAAGTTATATAAAAAATCCACCGCACAATAACATTTATCGCGTGTCCAGAATTAGCAAAAAATATATAAAGAGGGTTCCGAATGACCTTTTTGCCCTTCCTTCTAATTTATTGAAAACACCCACGAAACTACTCTTAAAAAAATGTTTCGATATTTCATCTTCTTCCATACGCTGCTCACTTTCGAATCTAGGTTTTCTCCTCAAAAATTTTTAAAAACTCGTCGAAAAATTTCGAAAAGACCGAGACAAACGGCAAAAGTGCTAAAATGGAGATCTAAACATTATTTTTTTACGATTTTAAAATTTCGAAAGGCCGACAAACAATAAAATAGTTTATCTCAGGCTTGTCGAAGATACGCTCATTTTGCGACAAACCGAGCCTCGTTTCGACCTCCCAGTCAAAAGTTATGGCCCTCCAAAGTTTCAACTGACCATAAAATGCAGGAGAATGGCAATTCTTCGTGTTAGAATACGAAGAATGTTAATTTCGCATGTGGGTGGCCATTCTCCGTGTTAGTAACACGGAGAATGACATTCTCCGTCTTAATTTACACGGAGAATGGTCATTCTCTGTGTTAGTAACACGAAGAATGACATTCTCCGTCTTAATTTACATGGAGAATGCCATTCTCCGTGCTAAATTACACGAAGAATGGCCATTCTCCGTGCTAAATTAAGACGGAGAATGATCATTCTCCGTGTAATTTAGCACGGATAATGGTCATTCCAGTGTTACAACGCAAAAGAATGGCCATTCTCCGTGTTAATTTACACGAAGAATGCATTCTTCGTGTTAATTTACACGGAGAATGACCATTCCCAGTGTTAAAACGTAGGAGAATGACCATTCTTCGTGTAATTTAGTATGGATAATGCCATTCTCCGTCCTAAATTACACGGAGAATGGCCATTCTCCATTCTCCGTGCTAAATTACACGGAGAATGACCATTCAAATGTTAAAACACAGGAGAATGGCCATTCTCCGTGTTAGTAACAAGGAGAATGACATTCTCCGTGTTAATGTACACGAAAAATGACATTCTTCTTGTTAGAATGCAGGAGAATGACTATTATTCGTGTTATATCGACGGAGAACAGTTGACAGAAACCTAATTTTTTATTTTTTTATTTTGTGGAAAGAAATTTGACATGAATAAAGATTCAAGAGTTTTCGTTCTTCTTTCAAAACGATGCTAACTCTTATGGAAAAGAAGAAGATTATCTTCTCTCCATAATTGACCTAATTGTCGGAAAAGAAGAAGAAGAAGAAGATGAGCGTTGATCGGAGTTCAACTGAAAAAAAAAGCACGGTGAATTACGAACGATCTTTGCGATCTCTGCTGAAGATGAGAGAAATGGATTTCAGATCTCTCGTGAAGAGGAAGAAGACGACGAGAATCGCAATCCAAATCTGAGTTTGTGCGGAGGGGTAGTTATTGTATTAATTTTGTAAATACAGAACATCTAAAGGAAATCTTAGAATACTTAACATGAAAATATATAATTCTGGGCATTTCATAAAATCCATCATGCGGGTGGATTTTTCATAAAAACCAACCTCGAAATTGGACTTTTCAGCAATTTTCAGTATTAAATTTTCTTATAAATACGTGGAAAATATTAGAAATATTTTTAATTTTTTTAAATTGTATTATTAGTAAGTAACGGAAAATATACATACAGGTTCATTTTTGAGTGGTTCAAAAGCCGTAATAAAATTATAATGGCAAAGATAAAGAAAGATCGATAGTGCTTAGAAGTGGCAACTTTAAACTATAAGGCCACTATTGCTATAAAATGCAAGGCACAATCATTGTGCAAAGTCGCAAAGAAACCAACATTGTAGCAGTTGGCAGACGCTAGCTATTTCTTACCATGAGCTTCTCCGTCACCAAGAAGGCCCCCGAGCTGGTTGCCCCCGCCGAGGCGACGCCCACCGGCACCCTCTCCCTCTCCAGCTTGGACCGCTTGCGCGGCATAAACTACTTCGTAGAGATGATCTTCGTGTTTAGTCGTGGCGAGGAGCCCTCGAAGGTGATAAAGGAAGCGATCGCCAAAGTCCTCGTCCCTTACTACCCCGTCGCTGGCCGACTGACAAGGGACGCCAGCGGAAAGATGCAGGTTGCCTGCACCGGAGAGGGCATGTGGTTCGTCGAGGCATCGGCGGACTGCGCTCTCGAGGACGTCGACTACCTCAAGGAACAGCCTCTGATGATCTCCAGCGAGCAACTCCTCCCTTGTGCTCCACCGGAAATCGACCAGTCAACTTTGTGGTTTATGGTGCAGGTACAGATTTCTCTCCCATGTCATTTCTTCTTGAAATAAATCCAGTTACCCCCATGTTTCATGAGTATTATAGTTGTGCTCCTATTTCGAAAATAATTACACTATTTCTCTCCTTTATAAGTTCTATAAAAGATAGGGATGGTCAGTGTTAAACTTTCATATAGAAAACATGAGCCATAGAGGTGGTCCATGTAATTAGTTTCAAAGTAAGGATGGTTTCTGTAATAGATGTTAAACATGTTGAGATCAAACACGTCCTACAAACGCTCCGATACACGTGTCTGTCTTAGATGTTTCCATAGCGAAAACTTAAGCCAATCCACCTGAAATAACCAACACCGTCTAACGAATACCAAGTAATATATTACGGTGACTACGTCGCCTGGACAAATCCACTCAAGTGAAATTACAAGATTGACAAAAATCAATGTTAAACACTTTGCCATAATAGGTTAAACCCCTTCACAACTCGAGAAGAAATCGACAGAGATAATGAAATCACTCACCAGCCACTCACCAACGAGTCCTCGATCAGATTAGATCTCTTTCTTCCTTCTGTCTTGTACGACACTCGCCAACGACTCATCGATCAGATCTCCTCCTTCCTTCTGCCTTGTATGACGAAGTCCTAATAACTCACCTTCCTTTTGTCCTTTTGTCTCGTATATCACTCACCAAAGGCTCCTCAATCAGATCTCCTCCTTCCTTTTGTCTTGTATGGCGAAGTCCTAATCACTCGCCATCGACTCTTCGATCAGATCTCCTCCTTCCTTCTGTCTTGTATGGTAAACCCTAATTACTCACCAACTACTCCTCGATCAGATCTCCTCCTTCCTTCTGTCTTGTGGTGAAGCTTCTCTTAGATCTCCTTCTCTTTGATCTCCGTAGAAGAAGCTTCTCTTAGATCTTTGTATGCTATTCTTTATGCAGCTTTTCGCTATTCTTTATGCTTCCACCCTTATCTCATATAAATAAGTATAAGAAACCTAATTTTAGGTCATATTAGAATTTTCTAAATAGAAAATCCAAAAATATATCATAATAGAATTTACTAAATAGAAAAATCCTAAAATATAAATCCTATTACACCTTAACAGGACTAATTATCTAATTATGGCCGTCCAAATCTAATCAAATAAAATATTTAATCAGAAATATGTGTTACTAAATGCCAGACTGAACTCCAACAAAATATAGATATAGTTAACTCATTTTGTCCTTCCTTTTTCTCTATATCCAGCAAAAGAAAACCTTTCCGGTGCCACTAGTTATGTTGAAAGGGCTTGAACATGAACACAAGAAGTAATACTTCAATTTTGACATATCCTAGTATATTTTGAAGTGTCTATGTCATGTGCATGTCTGATACGATTTTTGTGTGTCCTTCTTTCTAGCATACTAAGTATTCCTTGTAGCATACTAAGTATTCCTTGATGGAGAAAAATGTTAATATTGTTTTCGTAGGAAGAATATGACCTTCTCTTCCTCTTGATATATCCATCTCCCATGCCTACTGCTATCTGAAGCTCTTCGAATTTGAATGACTTGTTGGTCTAACTCTGATACAAAATGATGTACGAACAGGTTACCGAATTTACGTGCGGTGGATTCGCAATGGGTTTCAAAAGCAGTCATGTAATGTTCGACGGAATCGGAGCTGGGCAGTTCAAGGTGGCGATTGGCGAGATGGCCAGAGGGCTCACCCAGCCGACACTGACACCGGTGTGGTGCAGGGAAGACGTCCCTAGCCCACCCGAACTCGCGCACGCAATCGAGCTAACACACAGCATCACTTTCCCACCCAACTTTGAACACCATACGCTCGACATCTCCCTCGACAGGGTCAACCAGCTACAAAGCAACATCTTGGAAGAAACAGGCCAAAGGTGTTCGGTCTTCGATGTCGTGACCGCGAAGCTCTGGCAGTGTCGGACACGGGCAATCAACCAGCCACCCCAGTCTGATGTTAGTCTCAGTTTCACAGTAAACATTCGTCAGGAACTGCGCAAGGAGCTGCCATCAGAGGGACTTTACTACGGGAACTGCATCTTTCAGGTTGTGATCATGGCAACCAGCGAGCAGATTGCCAACGCGACGCTTCCTGAAATCATAATGCTGATCAAGGAAGAGAAGAAGAAATTGTCGGCGAAGTTCTCCAAATTTTTGAAGGGGGAGAAGGAGGACAACCCCGGGATGCTCCTGTTCACCTACGGAACAACCAACTTGTCGGACGCTCGGCGAGTCGGACTGTCGGAAGCCGACTACGGATGGGGAACACCGACTTATATCGTGCCGCTGGTCGAAAATCCCCTTAGCTTGTGCCTCCTCCTCAATGCGCCGGTACCCAAGAAAGGAATGCGACTAGTGACACACTGCGTTATGAAGGAACACTTGGAAGCCTTCAAAGATGAATTGAAGAGCTTGGCCTAAGCAGCAAAGGATCTGTCAAAGAAGTTTGAAGGTTCCATATATCCCATATGGGAACATCTTAATTCGTCATATGTTATCTAAAGCTCATTTAATTTGTGTGATTTCAGCAATTCATTTGTGTAATCTAATATATTTTTAGTTGTGTGACTTGTGGATCGTATAATCAAGGTTTGGATTCAAAATTGCATATTATGTAATTGTAATAGAATTAGGAAAGGATCATCACATATGTGTAATTAAGGCTAAGAAAGCTTAATGAAACTATTGTTTTGTTGTCGCCAGCTAATCTTCTTTGTAGGTATTATGTATCATTGAAAAATAAGTTGCTAATATATATGACTTGGTCTTGAAAGCAAACATCTTATATTTTGAGTCAATGAGGGGTAAGTAACCCTGTGACAGGGGCTGGTAAGGAATAATGGGAAGGTCCTGGAGCTAGAAAAAATAAATAAATTATATCTTGAATGTGAGAAGAAAAGAAAATTCTCATGTTTTGTATGGTCATCATACGACGTCATTTTTAAATTAAATATCATGCGTGTAAGCATAAAAACATTATGATCAATATGTGTACTATAGACCTATAAAATGAAAAACCTAATTGTTAGACGACTTTAAGGTAACGGCACGTAAAGCTGGCAAAAACAACATTTTTTTCTTCCGATACACTAAATTAGGTCAAAGAAAAGAACATCTCCGTATCGTAAACCTAGCGCATGTGAACCCCCTCGAACATGTGATCGGATATTATTTCTATTGAACGATATAAGAATCGATCTAAGTTCATGATAGATGTAATATATCTATGAACCTTGATCATCACGCATCACGTGAGTCGTGATCGATCGTCAATCTATCGCATAGACCCGATCTTGATAAAATGATCTATAGCATGTCATACATAAGTAATATGATTTGAACAATCTCAAACAAAATGTATAGAAGGATCTATTTAATCTAAACTACTTTATATTAGGCTTTCATTGATATACCTCAATCAAAGTCGTAATCATCACACAAGTGTTCGATCTCTAATGGTATATCAAGCATGACGACTACAGGACGATCCAAGCCACGAACTCCTCGTGATCACCAAAATCTGAAAACCACAACATTCATAAAGATCTCCCTCAAAACAACTCTGAAGCTCAATAAATTAGGCTTTTGTTGCTGTTGTTTTCTCCAATGGCAAATTTCTAGAGGTCGACGTGCAATTGGCTGGGGTGAAAAGGGAGAAGAAGATGAGGGAAGGAAAAATGTTAGGATTTCTTGTTGGGGCTTTGCATGACTTTCAACTCTTATGATTTCTGTTAGTCCTGGAGCATAATTTGTTGATGGAAAACTGAAAATTATGCAACACTTCAAAGAAGGTGCACGACAGAGATCTCGGAGGATTCTGAGAAACAAAATCTAATGTATCACTTCGAAGAAGGCACATAAAATTTTGTAGTGGCAGCGATGAAAGTCCACTAACGTTTTCTGATTAGATCAGAAACGTTCTTGTTTAGAACGAGACAAAAGCGAATATTGAACAGAAATGGATAGAATGGCCTGCAGGGGTGAATGATCACCGGTGCTCAAAGCTTGGTTCTAACCACACGAACAGCTTCCAGGAACCAGCAAGTTCAACGGAGAACTTCGGAACACTCCGCTCTTCTGACTCCTCGGATGGCGCAAACTCTGGCGCTAGGCGCTGGTGCAATGATTCTCTGATCCACTCTTTAACTCTCTAAAAATTCGTAAGGAATTGTTCTGAATAGTACTTAGTATTGAGAGAGAGGAGAGAAGCTTATATAGGCCCGCACTGTAAACGCCAGTTAGCAAAATGTTCGGGACGTAGAAAAAAATTGTTCTGAATATTCTGTAACCGCTCAAATCGTGCACAGACACAATTTGAGCCAACTGGCGCACAACGCACGCCAATTGCGCACCTGCACCAATAGCGCCACTTGCTCCCGCGTGCACTTGCGCAATACGCACACAGCGCACACTGTGCATAAACCACGCGCCAACTGCAGCGCCAAGTGCTACTCCAACTGGCAGTGCCATCTAGCCGTGCCAACTGGCACGCCATCTGGCCACGCGATCAGGCCTCGCCATCTAGCCACGCCAACTGGCACACCATCTGGTCACACGATCGGGCAGCACGAACTGGCGCACGAACAACTGCGCCAGAGGCTTGTGCAAAGTGTGCAAACTAAGTGCACTATGTGCCTAGCGACGATGCTGACGTGCTAAGTGAAAAGTGCGCTAACAAAATGCCACATTACGCCTCATGAGCCCATGAGTCCGTGTCCGAGTCGCTAAGCCACTACGGAGCTTAGCTCCAATAGAATAATTTCCAAGAGCAAAAAGTATTAATGCTTTACTATAGAGTCTTATCCTTACGTCCTAGTTAAATCACCCACATGGTTTCCTTCTTAGGGTCACCACCCCTTGTGCATATCTCAACAACATACTAAGTATATATTGAGATACAACTCATGGTGTTTTTCCAATGTGGGACTAAATACTAGGCATGTGTTGAGTGCAAACTCTCTACATATCAAGAAAAAACTCCAACAATCTTCCACATATCTCGATATATGGATTTGAGTGTTGCCCACAGTAACTGTCCATCATGCATTAGAATAGATGTCGCTGACGACTTAAATCTTTTCGCATGGGTCAAACAATAGACTATAATACAAGAATGGACTAAGTCTTGAATTCTGTACCATAGCTGTAATTCTTCTCACTCACATAATGTAGTTACATGTGCTTCTGGCTGCACATTAAAGCCTAGTTTCAGTGTATTATTTTGGGCGTCTACAAGTTTACCCTCAAAAGACGGCCTGCTATCTCTGTCCATACACTATAGGTGAGTTCTTTATTAAAGATACATCGCATGAAGCCTGTGCTTCCCTTGTGGTGCTACGCCACTATGACATGGACTAAAGTCGAGAAAATATCCTTACCCGAGAACCTCATCGTAGTGTCATACTACTGTAGCATGAGGTCACAAGCCTCTTTGTAGTGCCAAACTACCCAGCATGAAGCCTTAGGCTTCCTTGCGGTGTTATGCCGCAATGACATGACTTGCAACATCGAGGCTTTACCCCTATCCGGGTTCCTCATCGTGGTGTCGTACCACTATAACATGAGGACATTCTCCCCTTTGTAGTGTTGTCTACAACTCTTTAATTTTATCATACAACATCAGGCTACCTGCCTATTTGTGGTGTTATGTCGCTGTGACTTGGATTGCAAAGCCAAGGCATTACCCCTACCTGGAAACCTCATGGTGGAGTCACACCGCTGTAGCATGAAGTTATACTCTTTGTAGTGCTATGCTACCGTACTTCCTGTAAAGTATACCAGGCATTCACTCTGCATGAGAACTCATTAAGGCGTTTTAAGCCATCCTCATCACAGGATCCGTTTTTTGCAAAAAATATATAGTATACAACAGTGGTTGTAGGTCCATAACATTTTCATGCCACAGAGGACATGTACCCATTGTTCCTGATATTTTTCCAGTTAGTGGTCCTCCCTTGAACTAAAAGCTAAATACCTAGTAGATTTCTCTTTGAACTAATAGCATAAAACTTTATGGTAGGATTATAATAACATAATATCATAATGCTTTCAAGCCTATTTTACTAGTTGTGTCATCGACCAGCTGGCGCTTGAGATACTTTGTGAACGGATCCGCCAGGTTCTCCTGACTCCGAACATCAATCACTACAATGACACCTCTTTTGATGGGATCTTGTACTGCCATGTGCTTTAATCGCACAGTTCTCTTCTTTTCGTTGAAGAGATCATTTTAAGCCACCATCGTAGTTGCTTGGTTATCGTAGTATATCAGAATCGCTGGTATTTGTGCCCCAACCACTGGAAGATCATACATGAGTTCCCGAAGCCATTCTGTTTAATCCGCTGTGGTATCAAGTACAATAAACTTAGATTCTATGGAGGAACGAGAGAACATAGTCTGCTTCTTCGACTTCTACGATATAGTAGCTCCACTCATTGTTAAAATGAATCCACCTGTGAACCTCTCGCTCTCCAACTCTGAGCACCAGATGGCATCACTGAAGCCTTCTACTACCGATGGATCTTCGCTATAGTGCAGTATATATGTCTGAGTTTTCTTGAGATATCTTATTACCTGTTTCACAGCTTTCAAGTGCTCAACGCCTGGGTTGCTCATGAACCGACTCAACATTCCTATGACAAAATCTATGTCAGGCCTTATGGCAGTAGTAGCATACAACAAACTCCAGATGACGCTTGTATACTCCAGCTGCCTGACGCTTTTCCTCAAATTAGGTTTCAGCTTCAGATCACACCTGTAAGGCGTATCGATCCCTTGAAGATCTTGATACACGTAGCGTATGATCATCTTCTTAATATAATGAGACTATGACAGCGCCAGTCCAGTGTATGTCCGGATGATCTTGATCTCTAAGGTCATATCAGCTTTCCCTAAGTCCTTTATACTGAACTTAGTCGAGATAAACTTCTTTGTCTCCGTGACACAACACATATCCGTACCTAGGATCAGCATGTCGTCAACGTACAGACAAACGATTATACCTCTTCCATCAGCGAACTTTGTGTAAACACACTTGTCCGTCTTGCTGATCCTATAGCTATTTGACCTGATAACCTTGTCAAACTTCTCATACCACATCTTAGGAGCCTATTTAAGACCGTACAAGGATTTTACCAACTTGCAGACTTTGTCTTCAAGACCCTTGATGATAAATCCCTCTGGCTGTTGCATATACATCTCTTCGGTCAGCTCGTCATTTAGGAAAGCTATTTTATATCCATCTGATGTATCACCAAGTTATGCATTACTGTAAGAGCAATCAACATTCTGATGGTGGTCATTCGGGCTGCTGGAGCATACGTGTCAAAGTAGTCGATCTCCTGCTTCTGAGAAAACACCTTGACTACTAGCCTAGCCTTGACTTTGTCAATAGTTCCATCTGCTTTCATCTTCTGCTTGAAGATCCATTTGCATCCGATGGGTTTTGCTCCCTCAGAAAGATCAACCAACACCCAAGTGTTATTAGAGGTGATTGAATCAATTTTATTGTCTATCGCCTCCACTATAACAAAAAGACTTATTAATGACGCTTGATAAGTGAATTTCATGACGGCTGATAAAGAAGCGTCATCAAAGTTCAAAATACCTTTTTTCTATGACGGTTTAGGCTAATTCTGGACTTTTTATAACGTTTATAAAACAAAACGTTATTAATAATTTAGAGCGGTGGCAAACTTGTAATATTTTTTAAGTTTAATTGTTGGCAAAATTCTTGCTATAGCCCGCCTCTCTCCCAAAACATTATGGTCTTCTCCTTCTCCTCCTTTCTTCTCCCTCCTCTCCTCCAACTCCAAAACCCTAACCCTAGATCCAAAATCTTTGAGGAGGGCCTCACGCTCCTCGTCGCCCTCCAGGACAAGCTCGAGGCCTTCGCGCACGCGATCGACAAGAACGCGAAGGAGAAGCGTTAGGGTTCTGCTCGTCCTCTTTTTTGCGCTCTCCCTCTCCTTCCTCTTCCCCTCAACCGCCTCACCTGCCCCTCCCTCGCCGAATTTGGGCCCTCCGCCGCCCTCGTCTCCGGATCTGACCTGACCCTCCCCCTCAATCGCCCCCTCTGCTCCTCCTGTGCTCCCGACGGCCCCCTTCGTCTGCCTCCTCCTCCTCCTCCTATCTCTTCTTCGATTTTAGTTTTTTTTTTCTTCCTTCCAAGAAGCTTCAATTCCATTTCCATTCTTAGCATCACATAGAGAGAGGGATTCTTTCTATATATAGAAAGATTCAGTGCAAAAGAAGAGAAGAGAGCACTAGCTAGAGAGGAAGACCATGAAGAGGAAGAGGAGGAGTCAGCTTCTTCCAAGAGACCCAAAATTTCTGGGCTCGCAGAACAAGAGGAGGAGTCAGCTTCTCGCTCGGTTGGTTCTAAGTTACTAACATCATTGACGTCACCTATGATGGCAGAATTGTCCTCGGTGTTGATTACAGGATGAACATAGGTTTGATCCAATCTTCTTATGTTCTTAATCTGAAGTTGAAACTTTTTCTACTTATAGTTGTATTGATTGTTGCTTTTTGTATACCTAATTTTTCCTTTTGTATACCTAATTTTTCTTTTAGCTCAACAATGCTGATTATAACATGTGTCGTTCCATACATAATTTTGTGTTTTCAATTTAATGCCATATGGTCTGATGTTTTGTTATTGGCAGGCATATAGTTACTGAATTCTCTTTATTTGCTGTGTAGAATGAAGTACTTGGTTTTTGTTTCCACTTAATTTTGTTCCTTCAGTTTGCTTAATTATGCCTACTTCTTGGGGGGCGGCTATGTGGATAACTTAAGGTTGATGCATAGTTCCTGTAAACATGGACATACATCAATGGAGTGGATAGCTTAAGGTAATTTTTCTAACGAACCTAATTCACTTTTCAACATTCCATCGTATTGAAAATTTTAATGATGCTTCCTCTGTTTGCTAAATGAAAGAACAAAGATTACAAAGAATTATTATTTTCTTAGACGATATAGAGTTTTGATATCTTTATTTAGGCAATAATTTTTTTTGTATATTAGTTGAAAAATAAAAGGTTGATTTGATTACAGATTTGAGTTAAATAGTGTGACTGTGGCCACAATGTTTTAGAGTCTTGCGGTCACTAGAGCTACATTTATTCAAAGGAGAAGAATTCAGTTAGAAGGATTCATAAGGTGGTTTGGCAGTGTACATCTTTAATCTAGGACGTGGACGTTAAAAAAAAGATTATCACTCCATAGTATCTAACATCACTACATGCTCATGGAGTGACCTGTCTTTTGTTTCAAATTTCTAACAACAAGAATTGATGTTGTGTTTACAAAAAAATTTTATAACTGCAGAATCCAGTTGTGTAGGTACTCTCTTGGATGTGATGTTTTGCGAGTATTATACCAATTTCTTTCATTTATAATAATGCCTTTTCAAGCTACCATGACATTTTGCCTAGAACTTTCAGTTCAAACTAGCATGTTCAGACGTTATCCTAGAAATCCAATTTGTTCATATATTACTGCCAGTTGAAACCTGTAGGGACCAGGGTTATACAAATGTAATTATCCATCAGGGCACTCATTTTAGTTACCCTCAGCTGCACCAATCCTTTTATATAGTCTTTTCTATAATATCACCTCATGAATTTTCTATGTTCTTGGAAGCCTTTGTGTGATACACAGATTAAAAAGTTCATCCTAATCATTTCTGTTTGTTTTTTTCTTCTCTTTCTACGTATCAGCTTGATTTCTTGTTTAAGCATAATTATGCAGTGTATATTTAAATACTGTGAATTTTTATCATTTTACCATTGGTATTTTTTAGTAATTAACATAGTTATGATGGTTCTGCAGATTTATAGTGATGGTTCCTTTCTTTTTCTTCTTCTTTTGATTTTGATTACTATTTGTATCGAGAAGTTTCGAGAAGTTTGTAGTGATGCTTTTTTTTGGATGGTCTGTTCTAATGCAGTGTGATAGTGGAAGCACTCAAAGTGGATAGCCTCTAGAGGCTTTGTTCTTCTCTTGAGCCTCTGCTCCGCCGAATTGTAAGTAGATTCTTCTTTCAAATATTTTCAATCTATAGAACTTATCAAAGAAAAGAAAGGGATTAATCTTTACAGAGAAATTCATAGTTTGGGAAGAGACCCATTACTGGGGACATCATTGTCAATCTTTGGATCACGACGAAGAATCCATATTTTGTTTCACCCACCAAAACTCGTCTCGATGTTCGCCATTCCACTCAAAGGGTTGCCACGTGTAAATACAAAAAACTATCACTTATAGGTTTCTTTTTTATTATAAGAAACATATGAAATAAGAAATTGGACTACTTTAGTACATACAAAGTTTGGATTTATTTCTTCTTCTTTTCCCGTAAAATATCTGAAAGAAAGAGAGTATTTGTATTTTTGGTCCTTCTAGTTCTTGAATTCAACTAGCTTGGCAATCAATACTATGCTTATACGCCTGTTAGTTTCACAAGAATGGGTTTCAGTATTGTTCTTCTGAGTTGTGGATTGAGGGGAGTTGGATTAGTTTCACAAGAATAATGCCTTTATTAATTTGCTTATAGCTTTAAATATGAATTCAACAATATTTTTGTTAGTTCCATGGAGTGAAACTAAATGTTCTTATTATCCCCTCTACTATACCTATCTACATTCGGACCCCATCATCTGATATGAGGATCCAACATCTTTTGATACTCATATTTATTTGGACTTTGGAGGCAATTAGGTGAAAGTGGAACTGCAAGTCAATTTGTACTTGCACTGGTTGTTTTCTTTTAATTTAATCGAAATCAATACCAGTAATTAGTCATTTGAAGCTCTTACAATCAAAGTTGTGTTGGAATATTTTGGTTTGAGGGACTCAGTATAGTTTGCTTGTTCTGGTTCAAGCTTTTTACAAAGCCTTTTAGAGCATGCTATGTTTGAGTTATGTAGGGCTTTTTACTCCTTTCTCTTGATATTTCATGATTAGATTTGATTTTTAGGCCTGACAATTATATTGACTGATTTGGTTGTCTTCTCTTTTTCTCAGGATTATTTCACTGGTGTTCCGGCTGTCGTTGATCTTTCATGATTATTGGTTATGTGGCCAAGTTTTGATGTGGACAATTTTGGTAGTTATAAATATATATATATATGTATTTGGATATTCTATTTTGAGAATGTAATGAAGATGTTGATATGTACTCTATTATGAGAAATGTAATAAAGATGGTGATATATAATGTTAATTTGATTTTTAGGCCTGACAATTATATGGACTGATTTGGATATACTAATTTGAATAGTATAAAGTGTTATAAATGTACTGCATTGAGCCTATACATATTATCTATTCATGACGTTTTAAAATTGTTCTGAATTGTGCACTATATATTAACTATTCATAACGCTTTTATAGAAACTATTCATGACGGTTTCTTTATGACGCTTTTAAAAAATATTTATAACACCCGTTTTCATAACGGTTGCTTTGAAAAAAAGCGTCATAGTTTGTCATTAATGACGCTTTTTAGCCGTCATTAAAAGGGTTTTTTGTTGTAATGCTCCTTCCAGAAAATAACGTATCTGGTCTTTATCGCTTCATCATATGTAAGCGGATCTACTTCCATATGATAGGTGACAAAGTTATTTTTGAAGTCCTTCGGCCTCCTCACTCGCTTAGTTGATGGCTCAGCGAGCTCTGGTTCAACCGTTGTTTCAATATTAACTTCTTCTTGGACTACGTTCTCATTGAAAACTTTAGTTTCCTGCGCACCCTCATTGTTCTCCAAAATATCCACAAGAACAATGTTCTTGTGCCTTGCAAACTTATCTTCAAAATATTCTGCGTCGCGAGATTCAATGATATGATTTGATTAAATATCAAGAAATCTTCGAGCATTACACTTCTCGGCATAACCCAAGATGATCGTCTTTGTAGTCCTTGTCCCGAGCTTCTGAATCTCCAGATCTGGGAGCTTCACATATGCCAGACACACCTACACTCGAATGGCATTCAAGTTTGGTCTGACCTTGAACCAAAGTTCATAAGGAGTAACGTCTAAAGTTGCATGCAACACTCTATTCAGAATAAAAGTACCCGTCAATGCAGCTTCTCTCCAGTAGCATTTTGAAAGACCCGCAGTCAACAACATTGAGTTTATCATTTCTGTCAATGTTTTGTTCTTCCTTTCTGCTACTTCGTTAGATTGAGGAGATACGGAACAGTAGTCTCGTTGACAATTCTATATTTTTTGTTGAACGATATAAATTTATGAGACCGATACTCTCCACCTCGATCACTTCATATTCTCTTGAGTTTTTGTCCAGTTTGTCGTTCAGCCTCGACCCTGAACTCTTTGAACTTCTCGAACGCTTCGTCTTTAGCCTTGAGTAAGTAGACGAACGCGTACTTTGAGAAGTCGTCGAAGAAGGTTATGAAATACTTTATCTCGACCTTTGTAGAGAACTGTTTGAAGTCACAGATATCGGAATGTACCAACTTCAGAAGATCTGTACTTCGATTAACCCGAGTAAAGGGTTTCCTTGTGATCTTCGTCTGAGCACATACTTCACATTTCTCTATCTTACCCCCACATTTGGAGATAAGTCATAGATTAGTCATTCTGTTTATTCTTTTACAATGAACATGTCTTAGTCTATTATGCCATAACTCAATAGTATAAGCAGAATGAGCGATTGCATTAATAATATTAGACTGATTTACAAGCTGAATCTTAAACATTTTTTCGGTATAAAATGCTTTTTTGAAGTATGTTCTCTTTATGGACATCACCATCTGGCCAGCATTGATGTCCATTCTTAGGCCGGTGTTGCAGAGTAGGCCTCCAGAGGTCAGGTTCTTTGCAATAGCAGGTACATACTTCATACCTTGAAGTGTTAGAGACTTCCCTGAAGTCAGCTTCAACACCACCATCCCGATCCCTTGCACTTTAGCTTGTGTCTGATTTGCCACTATAACAACTTCAAAAGTTGGTGTGTAGGTGGTGAACCATTTCTTGCTTGAGCAGACATGGCAGGTGGCACCGGTGTCTACCCACCAGTCAGAGTCAGCCCCTACCGCAATGACCTGAGCAATCATTGCAATAACGTCAGTGATCATTAAAACCTTACTAGGCACACCTTGCTCTGATTGCTTGGGCTTAGATTTGTATTCACTCTTGAAGTGGCCCTTCTTACCATATTTGAAGCAAGCCAAATAGGATTTTGGCTTCTGTTGCTTGAAGGAAGTCCCCTTCACTTTCAGATTATTGGGGTCCTTCTTCTTGCTATGGGAAGCCATCTGCTTTCCCTTGGATTCCTTGGTGTGAACTAAATTGGCGTTAGCCATCTGTTTGGACAGTACATTCACCTTCAGTTGAGCCCTCATATGGTCCTTAACATAGATTTCTTGTAGGAAATCTTCGAGACTGATCTCCAATTTCTACCTATGCATGTTTGTATAGAACTTGCTCCAACCAGCAGGGAGCTTTGAGATGATCCCTCTAACAATAAACTTATCGGTGAGGGGCATCGCCTCATCTTCCAACTTCCGTCGCAGCTTCAGAAACTCCTTCACCTGCGGCAGCATAGTCTTCTCATCTTCAAAAAGCCATTTATGATATTTTTCAATGATAAATATCTTGCTCCTATTTTTGTCATCTTCGTACAGTTTTTCAAGAGACTCCCATCTCCCTCTGGCAATTGTCTTCTTAGAATATGATTCTGCCAGGGAGTCCTCCATAGCATTTAGAATGAGAAGCCTACAAAGGCTAATCTCCTTTCTCCATTTGGTCCGACTTTTAGTAGCAATAGTAATTGCAGCTGCAGACCTAGTTTCTGGAATAATCGGTTCTTCCTCGGTTAGCACTTGGTCAACTTCAGAAAGTTGAAGACTTAGACTAACCTTTTTCTTCCAGACTTGATAGTGCTCTCCATCAAATTACTCTAATTTGTTGAAGTTAGGATTGATGAGTGAAGCATAAAAGTTTTCTATCTTGTGTGAAATCTAGATTTGAGATTGTTAGTCCCGGGGCATAATTTTTCGATGGAAAACTAAAAATTATGCAACACTTCGAAGCATGTGCACGACAGATATCCCAGAGGATTCTGAGAAACGAAATCTAATGTATCACTTCAAAGAAGGCACATAAAATTTTGTAATGGCAGCGATGAATATCCACTAACGCTTTTTGATTAGATCAGAAACGTTCTCGTTTAGAACGAGACAAAAGCGGATGAAGATCACCAGTGCTCAAAGCTTGATTCGCCCGACACGAACAGCTTCCAGGAACCAGCAAGTTCAACGGAGAACTTCGGAACACTCCGCTCTTCTGACTCCTCGGATGGCACAAACTCTGGCGCTAAACGGTACTGGTGCACTGATTCTCTCTACTCTTTAACTCTCTAGAAATTCGTAAGGAGTTGTTCTGAATAGTACTTAGTACTGAGAGAGAGGAAAGAAGCTTATATAGGCCTACACTGTAACCGTGCAATTAGCAAAATGTTCGGGACGTGGGAAAAAATCGCTCCGAACGTTCTGTAACCACTCAAATTGTGCACAGACACGATTTGAGCCAACTGGCGCACAGCGTGCGTCAACTGTGCACCAGCGCTAATAGCGCCACCTGCTCCTTCGTGCACAAAATGCCACATTACACTTCATGAGCCCATGAGCCTGAGTCCGAGTCCGAATTCGAGTCCGAGTCCGAGCACAAATCGCCACCCTACGGGGATTAGCTCTAATAGAATAAATTCCAAGAGCAAAAAGCATTAATGCTTTACCATGGAGTCTTATCCTTACCTCCTAGTAAAATTACCCACATGGTTTCCTACTTAGGGTCACCACCCCATGTGCACATCTCAACATACCAAGTATATATTGAGATAGAACTCATGATGTTTTTTCAATGTGGGACTAAATACTAGGCATGTGTTGAGTGAAAACTCTCTACATGTCAAGGAAGAACTCCAACAATTTCAATAAACCTTAACCTTCTATTTACAAGTTTTGGCAAGTGGTAGCTGGATAATTACGTAGGAATTCTAATTAGCATTCAAGTAGGAATCCTATTTTCATCCTTGATTCCTCTAAAATCTCATAGACGGCTCTAGAATCTTCTACTACTCTCTAGGTGCAATTCTAGTTCTAAATTAGTATTGCCTCTCGAATGTTTCCTTATGTGAGCAATTAGGATTTGAATAAATCAACATCTAATTGACTTATGTTCTCGCACAAGTTAATATGGTTGAACTAGGCATGAGCCAATAACCATTGGATCCAACTTGAACCCAAGTATCGCTTGGTAGTTGACCAAATCTTGTATTTGTGCCCCATTATGCTCAAGACCAAATGGACCTATATGTTTGACAAGTATAATATTGTTAGACAGACTTCCATCGACGAAAGTTTGGTTGTCAGTTCCAGGACTGTATTCTTTTGTAACTTCTCTTTGTTGGCTAAGATTGACACTTAGCAGTATGTAATGGCCCCTATGTATGATAAAGATGTTAGTGCTATCCACTCAAGAATCTATTAATGTGTTTGTTTGATATTATCAGTTTAATGTGCTCATAATAATATTAAATTAATTTTTTAGTGGGAGGACCCACCCAATATCAGCTTGCTATTGCGGGCCCTCGAGCGTCTCCCATGCGTTGTACTACTGTAAGAGCCCCAACACACCCAAACTAAAAAAGATCCATGTATAATTATTGTGTAATTTAGTCTTCTGTCAAACTATGTCCCAACTAGATTATTAACATAGATTATATGTTAAGTTGTCATATTATTGTATAGCGCTATGTGTCTCGATGCCATTTGTTCGACACTTATGTGTACAGAGTAGGACTCATCTAATCACACATCATCTTGTACAAGGATTTCTCATGTTTACCACGTCGGACCACATATAGGGATGTTACTCTCCTCATGATATGCTAGGAGCAACACATTTTTTATTGGTTATATACTACATGAGTGATTCACCACATCCAATCTATAATTGTTGTAACCATTAGGGTTCGCTGAAGGTACATAGTCAAAGTGTGGGTGCACTCATAAGGTAGCATAATGGCCTCAGGGACGAGGATCAATTGCACCACTGACATGAATGGCATGCCTTATTGATATTATCATACTTAATTCATTAGGGGTTCCTTTATTGGTGTCATATTTGTCACCATCACGTTCTAGAACAAGTATATTTTGGTAATTGGTAAATTTTTGATTATTTTATTATTATTTAAATTGATGAATTGTATCAGTGTCTTGTTAGGTGAAATCTTAGAACTATATTGATTAGGGGTTAGTCATGACCATATAAACTTGTTAGATAGATTAGATGACTTAAGTTAGGCTCTAATCTAGCTAGAGTGTCAATTTGAACCTAATTAGTTGATTTAACATAAGTCACATTGGGGCTTTTTCCTAAAGGGCCTTAAATGACAACATAGGAAGCCTTTTAGGAATTTTCACCAAAACCTAAATCTAGTGCAGCCCATGGCCGGCCACAAGGAGCCTCCCCCTTTCTATTTAAAGCAACATTAGCCTCATTCTTCCCCTTTCATAAAAAACCCTAACCCTAATTTGTGTTCTTCCCCAAATTTGTCTCCAACCTCCAAATCAAGTCCAAGTTCCACCAAACCAATTGCAATCTCTTCCCCTTGGAGAAAAGAAGCCTCTATTGGCTAGCTAGGAAGGATTTGGAGCAATTTGGCCATTGGAGCTTGGTGGAAGATCTATTCCAGAAAGTTTCATTGAGATTCCAACTCCCAATTGGTAAGAGCCTCTAAACCTATTGAATTCATGTTTTCTCACCATAGATGCATTCATTTAGGCACCCTACATCATTAGGTAGAGTTTGGCTCAAAATTGGATCCATTTGAGGTGAATATCACAAGAGTATCGGATACGTATCTCAAGTGTTCGATGAAATGCCCCATAGGATGTTTTTATCTCCAATTTCTGAAATAATTATATATTGGGGTTGGTAATTACTTGTATATTACAAATGTATTGGACTGAGGTGGGTTCGTTGGGATTTGATAAGTTTAATTGGTCGTAGGACACTCGGCCTAGATTTTGTCCATGAACAGTATTGCCTTGCTACCACAGGCTCTGTTCTCGACTTTTACTGGAGCAATTCACTTCCTATTGACTCCTATAGGTAGGAAAAGTGACTGACCTATGATCCTAGGCCTTGGACAGTGAGCCATAGCCTAATTGAGCCATGGCAGACCCTACAGATTTCATTCTGTGCAGTCAAACACCCCCCACTGCTCTGCACATATTGACACTATTGTTTGTACACTTGCCTTGACACACTGCACTCTCATATATCACACACTCATCTGCACACACTTGCTTGCTTCATATGCACTCTTCACATTCCTCTGCCACCTACACACATATGATTCACTACTGTACTTGATACTCAAGTCTTCATATGTACTACTATGCAACACTCCTACCTACACTGCATTAGACATGGCCTTCGTATCAGAACATCTATTTGTCTGACCATCTAATTCATACCAAGTTGTTCCAAAATCCCTTTAGTATCCGTCCTCCATAGTTCAGTAATTTGTTAGCTTTAGCATTGGTTAGTGTTTAGATGTGAGAGCTGTACCAATTTGATTTTCTGTGTCGAGTATCAGATATTGTGTTCAGTCAAATCCCTGTAACAGATCACTATGTTCAGTCCACTTTTTGAGTTATCCACATTTATTTTGTTAGCCTTATATAGTTCCAGTTCGTTGGGACTTTGGGTATGAAACCTCTGTATCAACTGATACATGTTTGTCCAGTTGTATTATGGATTCAATTCTTGAATTAAACACTCAATCCTTCTTTTTTGGTTCAGTCACTGAACTCTTGGTCAGACCCACTCTTCCCATTGATAGTAGTCTTGTTTAATGATCATATCCCATGTTCTGATACCTACCATTAGTATCTGTCCATATGTTGCACGCATTCTTCTTGCTGGCTTGCACACTTAACATTGCCTGTACACTTTTAACCACATATATTGCATACATTACACTACCACCGAACACTTGCACTAACACTGAGAGATATTGCCCTGTCTGTAATTAGGATACACATCACATGTATCAGACTTACCACTGCACTATGGGATATCTGTATATCCTCTTTCAGAATTGCATATCATGTTACTGCAACACCCCTATCATGACTGCACTGTAGTATCCATTATTGCATTGTCCTGCTATTAGGCAAATATTCTGCAACTCTGATACAACTTATATCAGAGGCAGACATGTCCTGCATCCACTTTAGATTCAACACACATATCTTTCTTTGCCTATACTAAATACATCCTGCACTCATCTACATTTGCATTACCTTCATGTCCTGCACCACACATGTTCACTGCACTTCATGTTACTGTATATTCTACATTCCAAAACCAACTGCTTATCTGCAACTGAAGTACAAATGCATTACCTTGCCTGCAACAGTCCAGTATGGGACTTGAGCTCCCTGTCCTGGGTTCATGTTAGGAGTTTCCTGTTGCCACTCTTTATGGTTCAGTAGGCAAATACTGTTGTCTGATGTGTGGGGTTGTATTTGGTGTAGATTACCTTATATTTATGTTTGTGATAAGTTAAGGGCAGGATAGGGGATAGAGTATCCCATATTCTGGGTTATGCATCTAGAGTAGGACATTATCTCTATTTATGAGGTAATGCAATACTTTTATGGTTATGTGATGACTAGTGTATATAGTGATGTGATGTTAAGGCATGATATGGTTACATTTGAGTTTGAGTTTTGGGTTAGCTTTTGAGGTAGATCCTTGGCCTTGATACTTAGTATAGGTGAGATTAGATTCTTGAGAGTAGTTAATATAAGTTTTGACTAACCTTGTCTCCTAGACATTAGCCTAGTATATAGAATTGACCAAATTCTAGACAGCCTAAGTTGACTTTGTTTGATAGACAGTTGACCAAAACTCTAGATAGTTGACCTTTGACTGTAAGTTGCCCAGAGGGTTGACCAAGAGTTGACTTTGACCTAGATTGACCTAGAATCATGTAGTTTGCATTGTAAACTTCAACTATTATATATTGAACACATTGTAACATGTATTGCTCTAAATAGGACTCTGTGACTCTGGTTCAGACATCGATATTCATTAATTGTTCAGGGTATCAGGCGAGTATATTCTCTGATAGTTCTTTTATTTATTTGATGATTACTATGATTCAGTTCTAGTATAGTTCAATTTGATTCTTTGTCACAACACGGATTAGTATTTCTGGATCCATTGCATGCGACACACATACTTTACTAGTCTGGCCTCTATTACTGGAAGCACTAACTGGACTCACTTACTGGAATCACTTACTGGACTCGCACTGGAATCACACTTGACTTACACTGTACTGTCTGGACGTATATCAAATTGCTCTAGTTCAGTTAGCTCTATTTTTATAGTCTTCATTGCCATAATCTCCCGATTTACTGTATTTACTTCCTTGTTCTAAAATGTTATTCTATTTCATTACCTGTCTCAAACTTCCATGATTCATCAATATAATCGTCTATAACTGCTTTATAGTCTTTGTCATTTACTTGGGATTGCTAGATGAAGTGTGCTCGTTCCATCCTGGTTGGATATATTTTTCAAATGTTTGTCCTGAGAATACATGCTCTACCTGCTATGGATCTGAGGAGGGATTAGCCACCCTGAGTTTTGACCTTCAGGAGTGACCAGGTGACTAGTTTATAGGACTTATTATAGATTTCATGTTTGAACTGGAATTATAATAAGTGAAGATTTTGATACTGTATTTGAGTTTGTTTTCAGGTATTATTATTTTAGTAGTTGTTGTTGTTTAGTCTTATAGTATTTAGACTTCTGTGATATCTTATCGTGCTTTAGGTTGTGATTAAGTATACAGTGTTGTCTCTTATACTTGTCCTCCATTTGGAGTTGAGATCTGGGATAGGTATATTACATAACTGCATGAGATTAATTGATAGCGACCTAGAACAGCGCTCTACCGTCGATTCTGCGGCGTAGACGGGACGCTGTTAAGCACTCGTGCCCCTACACCGGGTGCAGGTCGTGACAATATTCAATTAACTCGTTCAACTAACTAAGTATATGTACTATTTTTATAGTGTCAACTACACCAACAACTTATGAGACTAGTTGTACTTATTTTATAATTTTGACGCATAGCACACTGACCTATCTATACCAATGTACCTCTTGGTGTATTATAGCCAAGGATATAATTTAGAGTAAAGCGACATTCTTATCACATTTAAGTCATATCATGACAATACAAAATCCATTAATTGTGTTTAGTCATGGTACTTAATGATATTATTGATAATTATATAAACACAATCCAATTAATATGACAAGCCATTGAACTAATAATCAAAATGTTCTTAACATCGATCAAGCGATATTTGTATAACTTAAGCACCTTTCAAATTGGCTTCTAGCTATCACTATCACCTAGTGACGAAACCACACACAACCTAGGATGGATCTCTTGTTGATAATCTAGTTGTGTATATTGAAAGGGAATTGCTGAAACTTTAAGTACAAACTCAATACTTGAGGATTTTGCTTCTATGCAGGAATGTCATTTACAGTTATATGTATGGAACTTTTGTTAAGTTACTTGCTTGCTTTGTTTATATTATTTGCATGACTATATTTTCAAAATATTGAAATAATTGGTGAAGTTTTGGTGAAAATTTATAATATTCTCATCTAACTTTCCTGACTTTAATTAATATGTCAACGAAAAAAGAAGAGTACTTCAATATACTTAGTTTTGCAACCGTTATACTACATATAGGCTTCATGGGCGATGAGGGTTGTTGTTGACACTTGTGATTTTGTGATTAGGGCTTGTTTTGAATTTCTCCAAATTATTATAAGAAAACACAAATCTTATATCTTTCATGAGATCGTTGTAGTCATCTTCTATTGGTCTAATAACTGGAAAGAACTTCCTTTTGTTTAATCAGACGATTTATTACCGGCCCTATAATACCAAAGGCTTTACCTGGCATTTCATAGTCCTCCCGAAACTAAGAAGAAGAGGTTATTACCCCCTTTCTATTCGTCAAATTCATCATTGTTGGATGAAGTCAGAATCATCGATTTTATTTTCGTCATCGTTACATCAACTTATTATCACGGTCGACAATTGATCAAAGATGCCTCGCCCCATTGCCTCTGCTCAAATGCTACCACCTCTGTATATCAGTCTAAATTACTAGTGACTAGCAGCAACACTATATCCCATCTTATGACCCAACATATATTCAACAAGGTATCTAAACAAGAACAATCTGCAAAAACAACAGTTATGATCTTGAAAAAACAAAATCACATTACCATTCGAGCATTTGATAAAAAATTTGTCGATTCTCATCAATAGTAAACCTCGCTCATCATCTGGTCATCACCCTCATTTATATATCATAATTAGCCTTGTCAACCTTCACCTATGACCGTCTTAGTAAGGGAAAGCAGTAAGGGAAAGCACCCTTAGTTGTACTGGCCAATATCTCTAAAAAATCTTCTAGTTGAAGATGACTTCATATGAAGGGAATCACATATGGGTCCCTTAGTTTGTGTTGGATCTAAGATAGATTTTGATAAAGGAAATCATAAATATGGGTCCCTTAGTTTGTGTTGATCTAAGATGGATTCAACATAAGATGGTAGACTACATCTTCAGAGCTCGAGTTTTAGTCATTGAGCTCTAGCTAGTTCGCTGCAAGTTGAGTATGTTGATCCATCATACTCAACTTGAGGGGGGAAATATATATAAATGGAGCAACCACAAGTATTAGTATCTTCCCTTATCGCAACTAGCCATTAGTCGTAACAGTCATCGATCAACGGTCATCACAACAATTGTTATCATCTTATCAGAGTAGCATAAATGATATCATCATCTTCCATCATTTATTAGGAGAAATTTTGAGTTTTTATATAATGAATTACATTTAATCTCTTTATACTTAGTTTGAGTCAGTTTGTAATTTATAATTTTCATATTTCCTGTCTATCAATATATTCAACTTGACAGGGGGCCGTAGAAGAACTAAATAGGCCAACTCGTGGAAGATACTAATGGCTAGTTCGCTGCAAGTTGAGTATGTTGATCCATCATACTCAATTTGAGGGGGAATATATATATAAATGGAGCAACCACAAGTATTAGTATCTTCCCTTATCGCAACTAGCCATTAGCCGTAATAGTCATCGATCAACGGTCATTACAACAACTATTATCATCTTATCATAATAGCATAAATGATATCATCATCATCCAACATTTGTTAGAAGAAATTTTGAGTTTTTAATGAATTACATTTAGTCTCTTTATACTTAGTTTGAGTCACTTTGTAATTTATAATTTTCATATTTCCTGTCTATCAATATATTCAACTTGACAGGGGGCGTAGAAGAACTAAATAGGCCAACTCGTTAACAGGTTGTATAACTGGTTGAACGGTAGGGGTTCAAGAAAGATTTTGTACTTGAACACCAAGATAGAGATCAACCAAATTTGTTCACCGCTTGTGAAACTATTTTCGAGAAGATCTCGATGACGAGAAAATCTCAAGTTGAAGTTATGGGGATTATTGGGTCAGTGGTGTTGAAACTGACCTTAGGGAAGTCACTTACCCTGGAGAATATGAAGCATGTATCCGTCATTGCCAAGAACTTGATCACAGGGAGTCTGTTGTCCAATACAGACTTGAGGATAGACATCAATACTGGCCAGATGGTGATATCCTAGAAATGAGCAAACTTTATGAATGCCTTTTGTACCGAAGGATGTTACAATTACAAATTGTAGCCCCTTCTAAAATTATTAATGCAGTATCTATTTATTGTTACTCTCTTGAATTGTGGCACAATAGACTAGGACATTTTTATTGTAAACAAATTAACAAGATGTCTATTCTGGACCTTATCTTCAAGTATAGGGTAAGGAAGTGTAAATTTGAAGTCTATGCACAAACTAAGATTATAAGAAAATCGTTTAGTCGAGTGAACTAAAGTAATAGATCTTTTGTAGTTGGTGCACTCAGATATCTGTGACTTCAGGCACTTCTCCATAAAGGTTGGGATGGAGTATTATATCTCCTTCATCGACGATTTCTCAAAGTATGTGTTCGTCGGATGAAGCGTTCTAAAAGTTTAAAGATTTAAAGGTTGAAGTTGAACGTCACTTAGGACAACAACTCAAGAAACCAAAAGCGATCGAGGCTGAGAGCATCGTTCCCTTGAATTTGTATCATTTTGCAAAGAACATAAAATTGTCAATTGAATGACTACTCCATATTCTTCCCAATCCAATAATTTAATAAAAAGGAAGAGCCATATATTGACGAAGATGATGAACTCTATGCTATTAATTAATTATCTTCCAAATTTCTTCCGGGGAGAAGCTACATCAACATCCACCTTCATTCTCATTAGAGCGTTGTTCGCACAATCAGACATCACTCCTCATGAACTTTGGTTCAAGGTCAGGTCCAACTAGAATTTCATTGGAGGGTGGTGGTATCTAGCCTATGTGAAGCTTCCTGACATCAAGATTCAGAAGCTGGGAGCAAGGAATACGAAGACCATATTTCTGGGTTATAACGAAAAGAGTGATGCTCGAAGGTTCCTTCATTTTGAATCAAATCATATCATTGAATCTTGTGACATTGAACTCTTTGAGGCCAAGTTTTCCAGGCACAAGAATAATATCCTTATGAATCTTTTGGAGAATACTATAAGCATAGAAAATGCTAGTACTTCCAGAAAAGCTGTGGTCCAAGAGGACACTATCGTTAAAGCGGCATGGTTTGAACCAGAACTCACTGAGCCATCATCTAAGCGAGTTAGAAGACTAAAGGACTTGGGGGAAGACTTCATCATTTATCATATTGAAGTAAATTTTCTTACCTATGATTAGGTGATGAAGACTAGAGATATTATTTTCTGGAATGAGACAACCAATAACGAGATTGATTCTATTATATCGAATAATACTTGGGTGTTAGTCAATAAGCAAGAAGGAGGGAAACCCATTGGATGCAAATGGACTTTCAAGAAGAAGATAAAGATTGACGGAACTGTTGATAAATTTAAGGCTAGACTGGTAGCTAAAGGGTATTTTTAGAAGTAGGGGATTAACTATTTTGACACATGTACTCTTGTTGCACGAATGACAACTATTAGGGTGCTTATTTCTATGGGTCCAATTCACAAGTTGATGATTCATAAAGTCGATGTCAAAACAACATTCTTGAATGGAGATCTGATCGAAGAGATTTACATGAATCAACCAAAAGGTTTTATCATCAAAATGGTATTTAAGACAAAGTGTGCAAATTGGTGAAATCTTTGTATGGTCTAAAGTACGCTCCTAAGATGTAGTACGAGAAGTTTGATAAAATTATCAAAGCAAATCGCTACAAGGTCAGTAAGAATAATAAGTATGTATACACCAAGTTTACTGTTGGTAGAGGGGGTTGTTGTGTATCTCTATGTCGATGATATCCTAATCCTGGGTAAGGATCTAAAATGCATCAGAGACAAAGAAGTTCCTCTCGTCCAAGTGCAGTGTGTTGGACATGTGAGATGTAGATGTTATCCTTGGATAAAGATCATGCAGACGGAAGCTTGACTTGATATATCACAATCTCACTACGTAGAAAAAATGCTTACACATTATGTATATCAGGATCTTCTATGAATTGATATTCCTTATAGGTGTGACAAGAAGCTAAAGCAAAATTTAGAGAAAGTGTTAGGCAATTGGAGTACTCAAGCGTCATTATAATATATGCTACGAGTGCTACCAAATCTGACATCACTTTCACCGTAGCCGATGCTGAGTCGATTCATAAGCGACCCAAGTGTGGAATACTAGAAACTATGAAAAGAGTAATGAGATATCTCAAAAGGACTTAGATGTTTGTATTGTGCAACAATAATTATTCGACAATAGTGGAAGTTTTCAGTGATGCATGTTGGTGCTCAATAGCAGAGAGTGAAAAATCCACAAGAGGATACATCTTCTCACTAGGTGAGGCTGCTGAAGTCAAAAATGCAGACTTTCTCTTACTCATTTATGGAGTCTGAGGTTTATGCTCTGACGGCTGCAACAAATAAAGTAGAATGGCTTCAGGAGCTCATGTATGATCTTTCTCAAGTTAGAGCACATATTCAGTTATATTGATATACTTTGACAACAAGGCAACAATATCAGTGGTACCAAATTATTTGTTCAATGGTAAGAAGAGGATTGTGTGACTTTATCCCATAGTACTGAATGAGCGCATCAAGGATGACATCATTACAATGGTTGATGTTTTAGAGTCAGAATAATTTTGACATATACGTTCAATTAAGGTCTTAAGTGTCAGCTGTTCGAGGACACATCAATGAAGATGGGCCAGAAGGAATTCTGATATTATATTTTCGTAATTCTATCATAAAGTATTATGCTATAATTTCAAAGAGAATCTACTAGGCATCTTGATTTTGGTTCAAAAATGGATTATTAACTGAGAAAATATTAGGTACAGAGGTTAGTTCATGGGGACATTGTTGGGATTGCATCCAGGAACCTCTGTGATTTACAATTTGCTCTTTGTATAAATCAAGTCATGTGAGAGAATGGTTTTATGCCTTAATGGGTTCTTTAGCATTTGTAATGTTCATCATGCTTTATAGGAAGAATATGTAGTCAGTATTATAAAGGGGCTAGTACCCTATGCTACAGTGACGTGACACCACATGAGATGGAACCTCGACTTCGGGTTATGTCATAGTGGCATAACATTGTATAGAGGTATGTTGCCTAATGCTGAAAGACAAATGTAATGCCTGTGGTTCGTATTACGTATCTTGGTATACGTGTACGTATTTTGACTCGTATTGCATGTCTTCCTGCTTGGTTTATTTGGAACTTTTATTTCTTGGTTCACCTTAGGATTGGTTCGTCTAGGCTTGGGTTTGCTTATTTGGTTCATCATGAACCAATTGGAGAACCCCTACCTACCACCACTATCTCCATTTATTAATCCCAACCACCTTCCTCTCTCTTCATTCAATTTTCTTATTACTGCTCTTCCTCTTCTTCTTCCTCACAGAACCCCCACCGTAGGCAAGTGCATCTTGCTTCATGGAGGAACCCGATTTTTATTGTTCTATTCTCTTTCTCACAATATTCTAAGTCACTTTAGTACTTAGCAATTTCGAATTCCATGGCTCATTTCATGTAGATCTAAGTTTTAGTATTTTTGATCTTTATGGTTTGATTTTTCGAAACTTGGTTGTTTCTGAAATGGAGAGTTCCATGTAGTAGGGATTTTGATTTCACACAAGTTTGGCTCTTGAATGGTTGGATTCCATTGGGTCTTGGCCGAGATGGGGGTTTCCTGAGCTCTTGAGCTTTATACGCCTGCTTGCTTTGGCCATGGAGAGAAGATGAAGTTTTACGCACACGTTCTAACGTATTAGCGTAGTGTTTAGCCCTTATGCCCACGTTTTACGTGTCAGCGTATTATATCAGCCTTTTACGCACACGTTTTTACGTGCCCGCGTATTATTCAGCCTTTACGCTCATGCATTTGCGTGCCAGCGAACTTCGTTCTATGCCAAGCTCATTCATTTTTTTTACGCTCGGGGCCCTCCCGCTAGCGTAGAGTTTGGCTAGCGTAGAACCCGGCTAGCGTAAAACCCCACCCTCCTTCATCGTTGCTCGCGTAGAATCTTACGCACGTATTATTACGTTGCGTAGAACCCGGCTAGCGTAAGGTCAATTTTATGCTTGAGGCCTCTTGGCCTAGCGTAGAGTTTCACTCGCGTAGAACTTGCTAGCTTAGAGCTATCTCACCTTGCTCTTGCTAGCGTAAGGCCAATTTTAAGCTTGAGGCCTCTTGGCCTAGCGTAGAGTTTCACTCGCGTAGAACTTGCTAGCGTAGATCTATCTCACCTTGCTCATGCTAGCGTAAGGCCAATTTTACGCTTGAGGCCTCTTGGCCTAGCGTAGAGTTTCACTCGCGTAGAACTTGCTAGCGTAGAGCTATCTCACATTGCTCTTGCTAGCGTAAGGCCAATTTTACGCTTGAGGCCTCTTGGCCTAGCGTAGAGTTTCACTCGCATAGAACTTGCTAGCGTAGAGTTTCACGCGTAAGTTTCACTAGCGTATAATCGGTAGTACGTGCGTAGAGACTTTGAGTTCCTATGGCGTATGCCTTTTACCCTTTTATATCCTTACGCCTTTTGTCCTGAACTTGATAACTCACGAATTGATTGACATGATTGAAATGACAATTATACATGACATGACAAGTGAGCACGATGGTAATTATTGAAGGCTGTTGCGACGGCTTGCATGACATGGCTATAATGAATGATCTGGACACCGTGGACGATTGTGTTTGTACAAATAAACCAGTACTGTCTTGCATCATGTCTAGGATAGGGACCCCTGAGTACCACGGTCAGGGGTACCTATTGAAATTGACTAAGGCTAATAAGCTAGAATAATTCAGTAGACATGAAAAGATTTTCCAGCTACAAGCGATCCCGTTATCGGGGCGCACTAGCGAACTTGTAGCCTACCGACGAGTAGGACACATTTCCAGCACACAGTCATGTGGTGCACCCTTCATAAACGGACATTCGACCTAGATAACCGGATGGTCTACAGGGCTTGTGGCTGTTGGGATAATCTCATTACATTTTTTTAGTAACTAGGCCTGTGATAACCCTAGTTAGTTAAAGTATCAATTCATACTCTTGATTGGCCGTGATTGATTGGATGGAGTTTATTCCAGCTTAGACTTATCCTGGTCATGTGCAAGATTGTGACATGACGTGATTATTTATGCTTGCCTTAAACAATAACGATCGGAGGCCCAGTTCTATTCAGGTGAAGGGTTACAACTCCGGTCCTTGTTTGGTTTAAGAGTTCTAACCTGGCTCCCGGAGCAGTTTTGTGTTCTCTCTTCGTTTATTGTCTTATTACAACCTTATGCCATGCTCGTCATGTTTTACCTTACCTTAATACCATGATTATTTATACTGGCCTTAGCAATAAAGATCAGGGATCCAGTTCTGTTCGGGCGAAGGGTTACAACTCCGGTCCTTGTTTAGTTTAAGGGTTGTAACCTGGCTCCCGGAGCAGTTCTGTGTCCTCTCTTCATTTATTGTCTTCACTGTACCAATAGTATTTGAGATGGGTTTCTATTCAGGTGAAGGGTTACAATCCCGGTCCTTGTTTGGTTTAAGGGTTGTGATCTGGCTACTTGAATGGTTTTATCGTACTCAGTTTATTATTGTTATATTTTCTATTATCAACTTTGTTTTAATCGTCTTTAATATTCTATTGTGATTTGTTGGTTTTAGTTCCTAAGTGAAGCCTCCTTTGTGGCACTTGCTCTTTCTGGGGTCTGACCCAGCTGGTTTTGTGTGGCCAGATATCGGAGCAGCTCCAGAGGATCCACCTGTCTTCCAGCCAGATGGTGACCACCAGGCGTAACCTTGGCAACGAGTGGGTTTCTTTTGTCCTCCCACTTTATTGTAAAAATTATTCTTTTGAGGCGTTTAGCCGACCAGCAAGTGTTAGCTCGGTTGCACCTTTATTTACTGTCTGCCTACGGGCTGTAAAATCCTAGGGTTGATCATGTATGACTGAAACTCTTGCTAGTCTTGACATTTTGTAACGACTAGCTTCATGATCAACTGAATATGTAATGTTTGGGACGTCTTTGGTGATCTTACATCTTGCAATACTTACTTACTTGCTTGCGATTGAGACACTAGGCTTGTTCATGACCATAGGAGACTGATGGATTGTAGTTAAACCCTCATATATCTAGACAGCCGTGACCGTATAGTGAGATGGATTTCGTTTCATTATGCGTAGCTGGCTATGTATGCCCCCGCTCTCCAGTATTCTGGTTCTGGGGCGTTATATGGTTTAAGTGGTAGCCCATGCAGGTCTTGTAAAACATGATATGTGTGGGTTTACCGAATAGATGTCTCAATCAGTACTCTCTTTTGATCTCTGTTCGTATCTTCTAAATCCTTGAAATCTTGACCTGATCACATGTTTGTGTCGTTGATCTGTCCTGGTCCTTCCTTATTGTTCCCTATATCGTCTTCTTCAGCGACATTGTTCATGGACCTGCCGATCAGCAAGGCGGAGCACCACCTGTGGACTAGAAGCAACTAGGAGATCATGTCCAGCATTCAGGAGTGGCCTCCAGAGTCGTGCCTATTGGAGGAGAGCTACCAGTTCAGCCCGTCCAACCTGCAGATCCTGATGATGGCACTTTGGTGGGTCTCATCCGGTCATTATTAGCTTCCCAGGATCATCGAGGAGATGCCTTGCACCAGGCAGTGGCAGATGCTCTGACCAGAGGAGGTCATCTAGGTAATAGTACGGCCAACAGCTTCAAGCGCTTGAACCCTCCATTCTTTGACGGCAGTGAAGATGCTATTGCTGCTGATGCATGGCTTTAGGACACAGAGGTGATTCTAGAAGCAGCTAGGACTCTAGAAGACGAAAAGGTGGTCGTGGAGCGCCTGCAGTTATTGGATCTTGCCCGCAGCTGGTGGGCGTCGCAGGACGTCAGATTAATGGCACCCATTGCCTGGATAGTCTTCAGGGAGAGATTCCAGACCAAGTATTTTGACGCTGTAGCTCGGTACGATCTACAGACGAGGTTCACCAATCTGAAGCAGATGGATAGGACGATCGATGATATCCGGCCAAGTTCTCCAGACTTAGTCGGATTGCTCCTACCTTGGTGGCGACCGAGTTCGACAGAGCCCAGCGGTTCTAGCAGGGGCTTCACTTAGAGATTCTCTTGGCCGTAGAGCAGTTTGAGCATCAGACCTTTGATGCAGTACTGTAGGCAGCCCGGAGGCATGAATATACCTCCCAGAGGATCGTGGACAAGACCGGAGGTCGGAATCGATCCCATAGCCAGATGAATCAGTCTTCAGCACCAGCCCCAGCGGCTAGAGCTTTGACCATTGGAGCTCCGAGGCGAGTGGCCTCAGTGATGTCGGTTCAACATTCAGCCCCGACGTACCCCCAGCAGCAGAAGCAGAAGCAGTCTTTCACAGTAGGATATTCATACTGCGGGAAGCCGGGGCATGTGGTATCAGAGTGTCGCAGAGCATAGGGTTTGTGCTTGGTTTATGGTGTCCCTGACCACAGGGTTGGGAACTGTCCATACAGGGGGAGTTCATCTTCATCAGCCTTCTCTAATCCTTCAGTTAGAGGACCAGCACCTGTCCAGCAGCAGCAGCAGCAGTACCCATTCCCGAGGCCATTGCCGACGCAGGCCCAGGCATTCCAGCAGCAGAGACCGCAACAGTATGCCCAAGCCCAAGCCTTGATCCAGAGCAGGCAGAGAAGTTTTTAGCAGAGGAGTCCTGCATCCAGAGGACCTGGTCAAGTGCTGGCTTTGACCATGGAAGAGGAAGGATTGGCACTAGGTGAGGTGGTGGCAGGTACTATTCTCGTCAATACCATTCCGGCTTTCGTATTATTTGATTCTGGTGCCTCGCATTCATTTATGTCTACACGATTCACGATACGGATGGGATTGGAGCCCGAGTAATTATCAGTGAGGTTCAATATACTTACTGGTAAGAACTTGTGGGAGTACATAGAGTGTTTTCCTCGTGTCGGATCGTAGTTAGCGGTAGAGAGTTTCCCGCTAGGTTGATAGAATTTCCGATGGCCGACTATGATGTGGTATTAGGGATGGATTGGTTGAGAGACCAGTATGCTAGGATAGACTGCCATATTGGCAGGGTTATTTTTAGAATTCCAGGCGAGCCAGAGTTTTCCTTCTCCCGAGGCGAAGTTGAACCTTCTCCTCCAGTATTGCGGATGGCAGTAGCAGTAGTGCAGTTACCCCGGATAGTCGAAGAGTTTACAGATGTTTTCCCAGAAGAGCTACCAGGAATGCCGCCAGAGCGAGAGATCGAGTTTACTATCGACTTGGTCCCAGGGACAGCCCCAGTGTCGGAAAGAGTCTACAGGATGGCGCCGTCAGAATTGGAGATATTGTACAAGATGATTGAAGAACTTAGAACCAAGAGATTCATTTGTGCAAGTGGATCGCCTTGGGGAGCCCCGATGCTTCTTGTGAAAAAAAAAGATGGTACATCCAGATTATGTGTTGATTATCGTACCTTGAACTCAGTAACAATCAAGAACAGATATCCTCTCCCGAGTATAGATGACTTGTTTGATCAACTCGAGGGAGCGGCAGTATTTTCGAAGATTGATTTACGGTCAGGATATCATCAAATCAGAGTCAGAGAGCAGGACATCCCGAAGACAGCTTTCCGATCTAGATATGGGCATTGGGAGTTCCTTGTTATGCCCTTTGGAGCAACCAATGCGTCGGCTGTATTCATGGACCTCATGAATCACATCTTTATGCCTTATTTGGATCAGTTCGTGATTGTGTTCCTAGATGACATCCTGGTCTACAGCAAGAGTGAAGCAGAGCATGAGCAGCATCTCCGAGTTGTCCTCCAGATTCTCCGAGGGCACCAATTGTATGCCAAGTTCAGTAAATGCGAGTTCTGGCTCGATCGCATTTCCTACTTGGGTCATATCATCACCAGGGAAGGAGTTGAAGTGGATCCCCAGAAGATTGTGGCTATAGAATCATGGCCAGTACCTAGCACAGTTGCAGAAGTTCGTAGCTTTCTTGGATTGGCCGGCTACTACCGGCAATTTGTTTCAGACTTTGCTCGAATTTCAGCACCATTGACCCAGTTGACCCGCAAGGATGTACAGTTTGCTTGGACAGCAGAGTGCCGGGATTCTTTTGAGAAGTTGAAGCGAGGCTTGATCACGGCACCCATTCTTACGCTTCCAAATGGAATCGGGGGATTCTCAGTATATTGTGATGCTTCAGGCCGAGGTTTAGGATGTGTTTTGATACAACATGGGAAGGTAATAGCTTATGCGTCACGATAACTTCGTGGTCATGAGAGGAATTATCCAACCCATGACTTGGAGCTGGAAGCAGTAGTGTTTGCGCTTAAGTTGTGGAGGCACTACTTGTATGGAGATAGGATAGAGATTTTCACCGACCACAAGAGCCTGAAGTATGTATTCACTCAGAAGAAACTTAACATGCGTCAGAGGAGATGGCTGGAGCTTCTTGTGGATTATGATGTCAATTTACAGTATCATCCGGGGAAGGCCAATATCGTAGCAGATGCATTGAGCAGGAGAGTCGGAGTTTATCTTCTAACAACTCAGCCAGAGTTGTTAGCGGATCTTCAGAGGATGGGCATAGAAGTTGTCCTTCCTACCAGTGTGGCATTGATAGCCAGCATGCAAGTTCAATCCACTATAGTCGAGAGGATACGGATGGCACAGTCAGCAGATTCCATGCTTCAGCGACTCAGAGCAGAGTGTGAGGCAGGATGCAGACCAGAGTTATGCATTCATGATGATGGTACACTTCGACATGGTAAGCGTCTTTGTGTACCCAACGGAGATATCAGATAGGAGATCATGGCAGAGGCTCATAGTTCTCAATATTCTATTCATCCTGGTGGTACAAAGATGTACCGTGACATCCGACAGCACTTTTGGTGGAATGGCATGAAGCGAAAGATAGCCCGGTTTGTCTCTCGGTGTTTGGTTTGCCAACAAGTCAAGGCTGAACATCAGAGGTCAGCTGGACTTCTTCAGCCCTTGCCGATTACAGAATGAAAATCGGAGCATATAATTATGGATTTTGTGACTGGATTACCTAGATCCCCAGCTGGTAGAGATGCTATCTGGGTTATAGTTGACCGGCTCACGAAGGTGGGTCACTTTCTCCCGTTCAGAGTAGGTCAGTCGACGGCTCAGCTAGTAGAGATGTACCTCAGGTTGATAGTCAGGATGCATGGAGTACCAGTCAGTATCACCTCGGATCGAGATTCCAGATTCACTTCGCACTTTTGGCGTAGTCTGCAAGAGAATTTGGGAACTCACCTCCAGTTCAGCTCAGCTTACCACCCGCAGACAGATGGCCAGTCAGAACGTACGATCCAGACTCTCGAAGATATGTTGAGATCTTGTACGCTCGACTTTGGTGGTTCGTGGGAAGATCACCTGCACCTGGTGGAGTTCTCGTACAACAATATTTCCAAGCCAGTATCCAGATGGCTCCGTTCGAGGTACTGTATGGCAGGAAGTGCAGATCCCCGCTAGCATGGGACGATGTTGGAGAAAGGTCGATGCTCGGTTCGAAACTTATTGCCCAGACAATCGAAGTGGTCAGGAGAGTCCGGGATCATCTTCGCGTTGCCCAAGATCGCCAGCGTTATTGGGCCGATTCTCATCGGCGTCCCCTCGAGTTTTCTGTCGGCGACCATGTATTCCTGAGGATCTCGCCTAACCGTGGCGTCATTCGTTTCGGCGTACGGAAAAAGCTTAGTCCTAGGTATATAGGGCCGTTCGATATCCAGGAGCGAGTAGGAGATGTGTCATATCGTCTCGCTCTTCCGCCATCGCTAAGCGAGGTGCATGACGTGTTCCATGTATCCCAACTACGATGGTATATCCCGGATCCGAGTCATGTCCTTGATCATTCGGAATTGGTTGTTGTTACCAACCTTTCGTATGAGGAGAGGTCCGTATCCATATTGGACCGAAGAGAGAAGATACTCAAGAACAAGACTATCAAGTTAGTCCGTGTTGCTTGGGGTCATCACTCTTTGGATGAGTCAACGTAGGAGCGTGAGGATGATATCCGATCGCGATATCCCGACCTATTTGACTCGTAAGGTATAATATCTTCCTTATGCCTTGTAGCCTCCCTTCCCAGAAATTTTCAAAATATTTTTATTATTTATTTAATTTAAATAGTGATTTTAGAAATTTATAAATAATTAAATAGTTAATTATTACGGTAGATGATTTTAGCCTTAGTTGAGATTTGGAGTACAAGGTGACTAGGAATCATGGCACAAATAGCTCAGTGGCGTGCTTCGACTAGTGTATTAGCCCTGGTAGGGAAGGCCGAGCCATAGTAATGTCCTAACAAGGAAAACCAGGCCAAGTTGCGACTTAACCCTTATCGAAGATTTATTTATTATGTAATTATATTATTGAGTTTTAGAGAAACCGGTTATACCATTTTAGCCCGGACTGGACCCGAACTGAGCCCAAGCCCATGTAGTCATGCGGTACGTCCAGTGACATTCCTGTTGATGCATTTTGGTATGATTGTGTGTCGTATTCCATCTTAGTGATCTAATGAGTATTCCTAAATATTCTTATTTAAATATTATAAATATTGTTATTAGTTGGTATTCAATAATATTTGTATAAAATATGCGTTGTATATTTTCTAGGATTATTAGAGGGTGCAAAATGGTATATACATCATCTTTGGTTTATTAAATTTTGTTATTATTATTATTACTATTATTATTATTTTATTGGGATCGTTATTTAATATTATTATTTTATTGATTATGATTAATGGTTATATTTAATTGTTATATTAAATTGTTATCATGTGATTTATAATTTATGCATAGATATAATATATTAAATATTGCGTATAGTATATGTGTACGTATACATAATAATATATATGTATCGGTGAAGGTATTGTAAATATATATATAATATAATATACGTATACGTGTAGATAAATAAATAAATATATATATATATATATATATATATATATATATATATATATATATATATATATATATATATATATATATATATATATATATGTGTGTGTGTGTGTGTGTGTGTGTGTGTGTGTGTGTGTGTGTGTGTGTGTGTGTGCAAGTGTACGTATATACGAATATATATATGGATAAATATTATATATGTGTATCGGTATGTATATATAAATAAATATACACGTATTTGTATGTGTATATAAATAGATAGATATGTGTATATATAGATAAATAAAATATATATATATATATATATGTATGTATTTGTACGTGTATATATATAAATATAGGCGTGTTTGTTCATGTCTATATAAATATATATATATATTCTCAGGCATGTATGTATACGTATATATACGTGAGCGTATATATATACGTATATATGTTAATATTAAAAACTATAAAAGAAAAAGAAAAAGGAATTAAAGAGATAAGCAGTGGCAGCCCGCACAACTTCTTCACGGGCCTGAGCCCCCAAGGCTTTGCAAAGCCCACCCGAAGTCCCCAACACCAGAGCCCAACCCGAGCCTATAACTTCCCCCCAACCCGCTCGTATGTTGATATTGGCGGATAACAGTATATGTATAACGAGTACAATCGAAAAACCTAAACCACGTACATCTCGCAGCCTTCCCCCAAGCGTCGGCGCACCCCCTGGACGGCCGCGCGCAGTCGCAGGCCAGCCACGGCCGCCGGAGCGCGTGCAAACAGTGGACACGGGCGCTCGCGCCGGGCACACCAGGCGACAAACAACAGCAGGTACCCTATTTCCCGATCCTTTTTTGTATTAGATATTCGACCAAATCGAGAAGTATTAACTCCTATGTGTAGTCAACATATACCCCGTCTAATCCCAGTAATTAGTTCTGAGAATCTTAGGATAACATGTTCGGGATTTCGACGCAAAGTCGACAAGAAACCATTTCGAAAACAGCCTCAAACCAGTCCCAAATAGCTCTGTTTGGAGATCGATTCCTGTCAATCCATCAGTAATTTCAAAAATCCATTTGAACAGTATTTTATATCACTTATAGACCTTCAAATCCCTTTTTATTGCCCCTGGTTTCATTGTGTATGTAAAAAGATAATTGATTTCCAAAATCAAGAAAAACCCGCAACAAGAACAGTTTAAAAATTAGAAGTTGTCCCGATACGACGTACGTCCCACCAAATCGGACGACGTAGTCGTGCACCGTAAGCATCGAAAGGTGCGTAATGGCTTCATGGTCGTGTGGGCTTTGACGGAATTCAAATTGGTCGCGTGTGCGCGACGAATTTGATGCGTATCCGTCAAAATTCACTGTATCATGCACTTTGTAAATTCTCCAATTACTTTGTGCACACTCGTCAGATCGAGACGAAACTTGCGCCAACAGGACCATATCGTTTTTCTGGTCCTGTATGCCAAGTTTGGTCCAATTCTGAGACAGTAGAATCGGAACGCCGTTTCGCGAGCCCTACGGTCCAACTCAACAGGCGATTTTGTGCACGGCCCGCCGGAATCCAACTCTGGACATACGGTTGGGTTCGTATCGGAAAACTAGATCCGTAGACATGTAGTTTGACGACTTTAGAGACCATTGACTCTGGCATGCTTTTCGGTGCAAAGCGGGTCAAGCGGCGGACATCATTTTTGCCTGAAATTATCGTTTTGCCCCTGTGTCCAGAATTGGACTTAAGGACAGGCAATCCTAGCTAATTTGACTATTCTGAGAACGTTGGTACTGTTTATTTCAGCATATGGAGACTTTTGCATGTGTTGACTGATTGTGGCTCTTTGAGTGGTATATTACTATTGGTTTTTTCCAGCTAAGAACCTCAGGCAAGTGCACTTTTTGATTGCTTTTCGATTCATAGTAGTCTTTTCATTTCATGTCTATACATATATCTTGCTGCTTGTTGACACGCTCGTCACACGGAGTAGTCGGGAGGGGAAATATCTTAGTAGATATGTGGACTACCTAGAACTATCCTATGATGTCTATTCGTGAACAATAGCACCTGTACACGACACGTGCATGTGCCAGATTTACCCTCTAGCCGTTCACATGTCGAAAAGGATATTTCATACCACCTAGATAGATGTCTTTTATTAGTTTTTCCTTGTTTACTTCTCTATCGTGCTATGTCATCAGTTATCTTCCAGTTTTTATCTCTCATATGTTATTTTCATGTCTTGTTAATTCTATTGTATTTTCGCATTATCGTCGATTTGTGTACTTGTTCCATTCCTGACTGGAAACCAACATTTTTCAGGTTTAGCCACGATCACTCTTAGCATTGGGAAGGCTTGGGTATGCTGAGGTCAACCTAGAAATAGAAAGCAATTGTATCAATTTCATTAATTATAAAATCTTGTATTTTTTTTAATTGTAAATGTTGTAATAAATTTAGAAATGTGAATGAGCAGCAAATATTATTTCTTGAGCGTTTATTTCTTGCGGGCTTGACAGCGTTCTACCGCCGACTCTGCGGCGTAGGCTGGCTTGGACACGTCTCGTATCCGAAAAGCGGGTACGGGTCGTGACAAGTTTTTGTGGTGGCCCATGCAGGTCAGTTTTCGTAGAATATTGTGAACTCGTGATGGTATGTTAGTCGTACTATTGCGAGCCTGCGTCTAGGAAATGCTCATTCACAATTAGGATTAAAATAATTTAGGAGAATAACTAGGACTAGGAGTCCCTTGTTCAAAATGACCGTTGGGTAGTTAAGGTTATTAGATAGGCCATGCAATTTAGATAGCTTGCTAGATCTCTATAGGTACACTATTACTTTGGATATGACAATGTGATTCCATATAGAAATACTATTCGCTTGGTATGTTAGACTTGCCTAGAATTAAGGCATTAATTTTGATAAACTGTTCAATTTTCTTATTCAGATATACATCTTATATCATAAGTTAGAATTACCTGTTTTAAAATCCTATGTTTCTGTAAAGAATTAGTTGTAATTTCTGATCACGTTATTCATAGACGAATCTCGAGTCGGATTTGATTCCAATTTTTCCCTCAACCTTTTGAAATATATATGAAATAAATAGTAGGATGTTCTTACTTTTCCTTGTCTTTAGTTATTTCCTCCTCGATCAATATATTACTTTAAGGATTGGGACTTGTAGGCAGATATTTACACTTCTATCATAGCCAATTGGTTTGGACCCCTAGCAACACCTTGAAGTCCTAGGAATATAGTTGGATTAGTTTTAACGATTGCAATGGCCAGCCAGCAGCGCACTGGCGAGGCACAAACCATAGAAATAAAACCATTTTAAGGATCATAGGTTATAGAACATTGCTAAAACTATGTCGTAGTTGACCTCATAGGTCTTAGATACCCTTGTGTCAGTATAAGGTGGAGTACCTGATAGCATATCGCCGCTAAATCACGGAACCAAGAGTTTACCGCAGCCTGAGTATACGGGCGAGGCATAATTCTCGGTAAAATGACTTCAGGCGTGATTGTCAGTTTAGGATACTATAGAGGATAGGAAATGCCCTGTATGTCCCATAAGATCCAAAGCCAAAACTAGTGAAGGCCCAGTAAGTTGGATAGCCTGTCTCCCAATCTAGCATTATGTGGTCCTTGTGATCTATTGACGAGGTAATTTAATGACACTAATAAGTTACCTAGAATGTAGAATTTAGAAGACCATAACCTATTAGTCGACCAACGCCTTAAAGACAAGAAGATAGTAGGATGCCTATATAAATAAGAACACCAGGTAAGGATTTGATTCTCTCAAAACTCGAATTACTTACTCCTCCTTCCAAAAATCCCGCATGCTTGAATTTTGACTAATTTTGACCAACGCCCTAGCTTTAAAAGCTTACTCTTTTATCGAGCTTGATTCGAGACATATGTTTATTGGGGACGCCCGCTAACATATTGTCTAATCAGAATTATTGTATTACGGTCTGATCAACCATGATGCATTTGGTTCACTTTTCATTTAATTATTCTACATGGATTGAGATATAGATGTCTCTAGGATCTCATCCGCGACTGCTTTGACAATTCCTCTTGAATTATATATTCGCCTTTGAATCACGTAATTGTATTCAGCGACATCTCTTGAACTCTTTATTGTTTTTGTCTTTCGCTGATTGGAAAGACGAAAACTCGTAATTCATAGATAGATAGATACAGAGTATTCCCGTGGCTATGATAGTTGTATATGTAAGTGTAGCTACCATCGACCAGCCCTGTGACAGGAACCTTACCACCATATCCTAGCCTCTAAGGTGGGTAGACTGTAAGCCTTCTCAATTCTAGGGTATACCAGGATTACCAATTGATTCGAATAATATCCATTAGTGTCACGCCCCAGAACCAGAATACTAGAGAGCGGGGGCAGACATAGCCAGCTACGTATATGAAATGGATTCCATCTCGCTATACGGTCACGGCTGTCTAGATACATGAGGGTTTACTACAAGCCAACAGTCTCCTAAGGTCATGAATAAGCCTAGTGTCTCAATCACAAGCAAGTAAGTAAATGTTACAAGATGTATGATCATTAAATATACAATAATAAGGCATCCCAAATATTACATATTCAGCTGATCATGAAGCTAGTCGTTACAAAATGTTAGGACTAGCAAGAGTTTAGTCATACATGATCAACCCTAGGATCTGTCAATCATGTTACAGCCCGTAGGCAGACAGTAAGTTAGTGCAATCGAGCTAAACAGGTGCTCGTCGGCTAAACGCCTCAAAAAAATATTTTTACAATAGAGTGGGAGAGCCAATAACCCACTCGTTGCCAGGGTTCTGTCTAGTGGCCACCATCTGGCTGGAAGGTCGGTAGATCCTCTGGAGCTGCTCCAAAATCTGGCCACATAAAACAAGCTGGGTCAGACCCCAGAAAGAGCAAGTGCCACAAAGGAAGCTTCACTTAGGAACTAAAACCAGCAATTAGCATAATAGTATAAATAAGTAAGAACATGAAATAAGAAATACATCAGGATGATATACGACGAGATAACCATTGAACTATTCAGATAACCAGGTTACAACCCGTAAACCAAACAAGGACCGGGGTTGTAACCCTTCGTCTGAACAGAACTTGGAATTCTTACCATTTATCGGTAAAATAATACAAGCATTCTGGTTATGCAGTAATCTGGGACAAGATCAGGGCAAGACTAGACAGGTTAGACTCCATCCAATCATTTCAGGGCCAAACAAGAACTACGGCTTGATACTTTAACTAACTAGGATTATCACAGGCCTAGTTACTAGCAAGATGCAGTGAGAATCTTCTACAGCCACAAGCCCTGCAGTCCATCCAGGTTACCCGGGTTAAAAGATTTAGAGTTGAATTCAGGTGGGTACATCGTCCAGGAAATGTATGTACCCTTAGGTAGCTTGAAGGGTGCAACACATGACAGTGTGCTGGAAATGTGCCCTACTCGACGGCAGGCTACAGATCCCAAGGCGTGCCCAGGTAACGGGATTGCCTGTAGCTGGGAGATCTCTTCATGACTAATGTATTAATCTAGTTATTTAGCCTTAGTCCATTTCAGTAGGTACTCCTGACCGTGGTACTCAGGAGTCCCCTCCTAGACATGATGCAAGACATGACTGGATTATTTGTACAAGCACAATCGCCCACGGTGTCCAGATTAATTATACAGGTCATGTCATGTCAGGTAGCCGTCGCAACAGCTTATCAGATATATTATGTCAGGTTATCATGTCAAGTGTACTGGTCAAGAGTGCGCCACGACGGGCCACTATCAGGTCATGTCATGTTTACTTGTCACACCGTGTCATGTACAACTGTCATTTCAATCATGTCAATCAAATCGTGAATTATAAAGTTCAGGACAAAAGGCATGAGGATATAAAATGGGCATAAAAATATACCATAGGGGTTACAAGATATGGGCAAATAATAATAAATAATAGTACACAGGGCTATTGGAGAACCATGCGGCTCAAGCATATGCGGCCAGGAATGATCTTATGCGACTGGAAAGAGAACAGCCCATGCGGCTAATGGGGTCAGGCGCATGCTGCTAAAAAGGGAAGGGCTTATGCGGTCAAAGGGGTATCAGTCATATGCAGCTCGGAGATCCACTCGGTCATGCGACTGAGAAAGGCAAGACATATGCGGTCAGGAGGATAGGGAACTCATGCGGCTGGCGGGGAATGGGTCCATGCGGCTGGCTGACCAATCAAGTAAGCAACCCATGCGGCTGCGGGGAGCAATGACTATACGATCAAAGGAAGCAAACCCATGCGGCTGGGAGACTGAGGTCTATGCGGCTCGCGAGCGTTGAGTTCATGCGGCTCAGGGTTGCTGGAAATCCATGCGGCCAGGAAGAACTGGGCCTCAGTCATGCGGCTGAGAAGGAATACTTGCCGCATGAACTTGTCATGCGGTCAATTCAAGGCAATAGCGCATGCGGTTGGAACTGGCTTGCCGCATGAATGTTCATGCGGTCAAGTGCTACCATGCGGCTCGGGACTGTGCTTCTTCTCCAAATTTTCGAGAAGAAGTACACCATAAGCCATGGCTTCCAAGCTGCATAACTCTATCATCCGGAGCCCAAATCCGAACTTCCATAGGTCAAAATAGGGTAGAACGAAATTCTCTACAACATGGAACCATCAAAACTCAAAAATAACAAGATTAAGTAGATCAAAACCCAAGAAATCCGAAAATAAGGTAAATATAGATCTACAAGAATCTAGCTATGGAAAGTGAAAATGCCAAGTTCTAAAGTGAGTTAGAATACTGTAAGGAAGAGAATGAAGCAATAAAATTGGAGTTCCTCCATGAAGCAAGTTGCACTTGTCTAGACCTCTCTCTCCCTCTCTGGTAGGTGAAGTAGTAAATGGAAGAAGAAGAAGAGTAATGAAGAGAGAGAAAGAAGAATGGGGTTAATAAATGGTAGTGGTGGTGGTAGGAAGGGGGTTCATCCATGGTTCATGATGAACCAAAAATAATCCCAACCGAACCAAGCCGACCCGGGCCAAGAATAAACCAAGCCAAGAAGGAAAGCTAAACCAGGAATTAAGCAATACAAGATAAAATACGTACACGTATTCCAAAATACGTAATACGAACCACAGGCATTACAACTCTACCCACCTTAAAAGAATTCCGTCGTCGGAATTTAATTAAGAGGCTAGAGAGACGAGGACAAGCTATATTAATCACAAGCAAGCTATAACTAGGCATGCAATAACTCATTCAAGCAAGGATTCAAAGGCATGAGGCATAAGAAAGACATTATACCTCACGAGTCAAACAAGCCGGGATATCGCGATCGAATATCTTCCTCACGCTCCCACGTTGACTTACCCAAAGAGTGATGACCCTAAGCAACTCGGAATAACTTGATAGTCTTGTTCTTGAGTGTCTTCTCTCTTCGGTCCAATATAGACATGGGCCTCTCCTCATACGAAAGGTTGGTACCAACAACCAATTCCGAATGATCCAGGATGTGGTTCGGGTCCGGGATACCGTCGTAGTTGAGATACATGGAACACGTCATGCACCTCTCTTAGCAACGACGGAAGAGCGAGACGATAGGATACATCTCCTACTCGCTCCAGAATGTCGAACGGTCCTATATACCTAGGACTAAGCTTTCCCCGGACGCCGAAATGAATGACGCCACGGTTAGGCGAAATCCTCAGGAATACATAATCGTCGGCCAAAAACTCGAGAGGGCGCCGATGAGAATCAGCCTGTAACACCAGTTTCTAAAATGAGGGTAATTTTAAAATTTTGTAATTATAATTATTAATTAATAATATTTATTTCATACTAGAATTTTTAGTGATTTTTAATTAATTTTAAACTATTTAAATTTATGACTTGTGATTTTGGTGTTGTGCTAGTGATTAGTAGATACTGCCTACCCTAGAGCCTAGCCATGTAATTAGAGTATTTTTGACATTTTTAGGGTTATTTGGATTTATTATAATTTATTAGAATTTACGGGAATTTTTAGGATTTATTTTGGATTTATTTGGACTAGTTTGATTTTTGACAAGTTTTGACTCATGTAGACCAACCTAGGAACTAACCATAGTTAGTTGGGTTTGGTTAGGTCAAGAGGACCCTAGTCTAACCTAGTGTGACTCAAGTTAGTGGTTAGTGATTCATTAGAACTTGAATTAGGAATGTAGAAATCAAGTTATTTGATAAATGGCTTGTGATTACATAAGTCATTTTGTGACTTAGCTAGATAGGACTAACAAACCTAGCTCAACCCTAACCCAAAGCCAAGTGGTCAGCCCCCCTAGCTGAACCTAGGGATTCCCCCATTATAAATACACTCCTAATTTCTAGGGCTAGCCTCTTTTAGGGTTCTTCAAGAGTTCTAAGGAAAGAGGTGAGTCCCATCTTCCTAAAATCATTAAAAATCCATTTTGAATCCTTTTTCTTTCAAACCAATTCCATTAGGACCTAAATTTCTTCCTCTTGCTGCTGGAATTAATTTGGTTGCAGGAAGAAACAATTTGTGAGATTTGGAGGCTTGAGGAGTTCATTTCATTTGGGGGCTTTTCCACCCATTGTTCTTCAAGAGGTAACTTCTCCATTCCTCCATGGATTTCCATTTAGTCTTCACCAATAGGAAGCCCTAAGGGTACCCCTAAGGTTTGGATAGTTTTCGTGTCCTGTGTCATTGGATTCGTGCCCGTTCTGGACACGTATCAGTGACCATAGCTTAGTGTTCGACGAAATGCCTCAAAGGGCATTTCGATCGAATTAATTCTTTGTGTTTGAATAGGAATCTTCGTTTTGTGCTCGCTTACACGTTTCTAGGACACTGCGGTGAGTTTCGTGTCGTGTCGTATCGGAATAGACGTGTGCACATACGGGTGCGCATACGCGCGCGCACTGTGGTCGATCCCCTGCTGTTCGGGCTTGGTGTGCAGTGTACACATCACTTCGACGCACACAAATTAACACGCGTGTGGTGTCCGTGACTGACACGAGGTTCGTGAAGTGTCATGAGCCTTCGTGTCGTATTGGACACGCATTTGCCCGTGCACGTGTCGTGCACTGTGTGTATCAGTGATCCTAAATGTGTGTTCCTGAGTTAATTGTTTTAATGCTTCTAATTGCTGTTTTAAATTGCTATTTAGATCATATATGTGATGTATAATCTCTGATAATATTAGATTACATGTTAATTAGGATTAAAGTGGAGAATTGGGTTCGAATTGGAAATTTGTGCTGTTTTCTGATACATCCCTGATACTGGGTTTTTCCAGTGTTTCCTAACTTTAATTCCCTGTTTTAAATTTGTGTTCCTCACTGTTTATGTATCCCCACATGTTACAATTAATGTTGGCAAAGTATTTAAATTCAAATATAGGCTTTTGGAGTTGTGAAATGGGATATTAGTATTGGGTTGGTTTTCTTTCAAAACTGTTATTGAACCTGAGTCAATAACTGAGAATTGATGCCTGTTTTTCCCCCTCTAATCTACTAAGTTTGGAATGTTGTTAATATGTTGATTTTCCATTCTTTTTGAGATGTAGAGACTGAGTTGGTTTTTCTTTAACTGAGATTCATTGCTAAACCTGAGATTACCTGTGTTGCATTGTTCTTTTGATGTGTATTTAAATTGTTAACTTCCTTTTCATGTCACACTATAGTTCATTATTTCCTTCACTGTTGTTCTCCTGAACACTGTCACTTTGACACATCCCTTTCACAGCTTAGTATTTCCTGTCAACTTTGGTCTCAATGCTATTCATAAAAACTGGAATGTGTTCACTGTTAAGTTATTGCTAGACTTGAGATTAGGATGACATGAATTGGTTTGCATTCCTTTTTCCATTGAGACTGATTCCAGTTGAACTATCTGAGATCAATGAATGGATTTTATTTCCTTTGTATCTGAGTTTCAGTCCCAGTTGGAGAAACCTGAGAACAGGGCCTATTGCCACTTGATTCCTGCACATAGACACTTGTACACTACTTGGTTTTGTGACTGATTTTAGTTTGTAAATTAGGCCATGATTGTTCTTGCATTGCCATGACTGTTAGCATTTAATTTAGTTCCATCTAAACCTGAGAATGGAAGAACCATGTATTGGGTTCCCTTCTTTTTTTTACTGTTCATTTTAAAACCTGTTTGGGATAATGTGTTCACATAGTAAATCTGAGATTAAGGTGGTTTGTTATAAGTACACAAAACTGATTTTATTGGATTGGTAGTTGATAGCTGGGGTTGGGATGTGATGACTGAAACTGGGTTTCAGATTCATAACTGTTTTGACTGTTGATACATGAAGTAATTCCTTTTCTTTCCTTTTGCAGTCCTTTATGAGTTTACTCATACACTATACACTGATTCCTGCATAATGATATTTCCTGCACTTCACACACAGCCACACACCTTGCACTAATTTCCTGCACATTGCTATGCACCACATCACCACTGATATTTCCTGCACTTTAGTTGTATACTCACACACATTATTTCATGATCACCCTTCACTGATATTTCCTGTGAAACACTAGTGTGCAGACACTTTTTCCCCTCCTTTTACTGTCACAACTTAAATTCCTGCATACATTGGCATGTTGCCACCCTCACTGTTTGATGCTCTTGTACACTGTTTTGTTGCCTGCAACATTGTTACACACACACACATGATATGGTTAATCCTGTCACAGCCCACAAGCACATACCTCCCCTCTCTCTTATTACATATGTAAGTTAATGTATATTCATGTAGGGAGCCTACATATATATGTAATGCATGTAATAGACATATGTATATCTATGTAAAATGGAATGCCTAATGTAATGTATATATATATATATATATATATATATATATATATATATATATATATATATATATGTATGTTGATAAATAAGTTAGACATGTTTGATGTATGCTAGTTATATAGCACATAGCTATATTGTGATATGTGATATAGTTGGGATAGGCTTGGTTCAGGCTTGCATAGCCTTGTAGTGGTGTGTACTAGCTAGTATAGGCTTGTGTGTCCTAGTATAGACTAAGCTAGACTTGCTTAGACTAATGAAGTCTAGTGTAGACTAGTTAAGCCTAGTTAGACTTGTTAGACCTAGGTTTGACTTCTTGGTTGACCAGGGTTGACCAAGAGTTGACTTTGACCTAGTTAGACCTAGACTCATGTAGAATACATAGCAGAGCTTCATTTTATCATTTTAGTCTTGTTGTGACTTGTGCTGTTCTGATTAGGAGCCAGACACCACTCCTTGGATGGTACTTTTCATATTGGACACTCAGATACAGGCGAGTACATTCTCTGATCATTTCATATCCTGCTTAGAATTATTTTCCTGCTTTAAATTACTTTACTCGATACTGTCACGTTGGTCACACGGATTGGTACTATATGGATCTTTTCATAAGATGTTATCCCCCTCGGGAGCATCGAATACAGTATGTTTTGTGCGTTTCACGAACCATCACGTATCTCTATGCTTCCTCTGATTCACGAACTGCCTGTGACACATGTACTCTCATGTTCACAGAGCCCCCATGAATTACCTTTATGTATCACTCATTTTATGAGCCATGTGAAGTTTCACGAATCTTAATATAACTTGAACAGATCTTTGTGTATCGATTGGGGATGGGGGAGTGGAAATAGACATGTGAATATTATCCCAGTAGCTGTAGTCATGAATCACTCTCTTAGCTGTAGTCATGAATCTCCTATGCCATTCACATATTTATATTTTACTCTGACTCACTAGTCACTATTAGCTCTTTACTTATAGTAGATATTTCCATTACAGTTTCTCTCTCTGTTTACATACTGCATTTCTTCAGTATCTATATCTTACTTTACTGTATGATTATATTTTCTAACCTGCTATGAACTGTTGAGATGTACTGTACTCGCTCCTGTCCTGACTGGACCTGTTGAAAATATTACAGAGGACGAGGATGAGGCCTGGGAGGATACCTTCTTCGGATAGCTCTAGCTGAGGACTTCACCCCATTGCCTAGACTAGTTTAGTTAGGCCTTATCTTATTTTTATGTTGTCTTGAGTCTGTTTAGTTAGTCTTTACTTCTGTTCAGAGATGTTGAGTTGTATATTTTCTTTCCTTCTGTAAGCTGAGATATGTACTCTGGATATTTGCTGGGATATTATCTTAGACTTTTCCATCTTTAGTATTTCCTTGAGTTCTATATCATATTGTGTTCTCTTCCTCCTTAGTTGTGATTGAGTTCAATTACTGCTTATTATTATATTGCTAGATGTATGTTGACCTAGGACAGCGTTCTACCGCCGACACTACGGCGTAGGCTGGGCGTTGTTACGTTCTCGTACCCTCACAGTGGGTGCGGGTCGTGACACGGCCTAATGATGCTGGCGATCTTGGGCAACTCGAAGATGATCCCTGACTCTTCTGATCACTTCAACTGTCTGGGCAATTATTTCTGGACCAAGCATCTGTCTTTCTCCAACATCATCCCAGGCTAACGGGGATCTGCACTTCCTGCCATACAGTGCCTCGAACGGTGCCATCTGGATACTGTCCTGGAAACTGTTGTTGTACGAGAATTCCACCAGGTGCAAGTGATCTTCCCATGGACCATCGAAGTCAAGTGTACAGGACCGCAACATGTCTTCAAGAGTCGGGATTGTACGCTCCGACTGACCATCTGTCTCCGGGTGATAAGCTGAGCTGAACTGGAGATGAGTTCCCAAACTCTCTTGCAAGCTACGCCAAAAGTGCGACATAAATCTTGAATCTCGGTCTGAGGTGATACTGACTGGCACTCCGTGCAATCTGACAATCTGCCTGAGGTACATCTCTGCTAACTGAGCCGTCGACTGACCAATTCTAAATAGAAGAAAGTGAGCTACCTTCGTGAGCCTGTCAACTATAACCCAAATAGCATCTCGACCAGCTGGGGATCTAGGCAATCCGGTCACAAAATCTATGGTCACATGCTTCCATTTCTATTTTGGAATCGGCAAGGGCTGAAGAAGTCCTGCGGGCCTCTGATGTTCAGCCTTAACTTGTTGGCAGACTAAACAACGAGAGACAAACCGGGCTCTCTCTCTCTTCATGCCATTCCACCAAAAGTGCTGACAGATATCACGGTACATCTTCGTACTGCCAGGATGAATGGAATACTGTGAACTGTGAGGCTCTGCCATGATTTTCTGTCTAATATCTCCACTGGGTACACAAAGACGCTTACCATGTCGAAGTGTACCATCTTCATGAATGCATAACTCTGGTCTTCGTCCTGCCTCACACTCTGCTCTGAGTCGTTGAAGCTTGGAATCTGCTGACTGTGCCATCCGGATCCTCTCGACTATAGTGGACTGAACTTACATACCGGCCATCAATGCCACACTGGAAGGGAGAACAACTTCAATACCCATCTTCTGAAGATCGGCTAACAGTTCTGGCTGCGCTGTTAGGAAATAAACTCCGGCTCTCCTGCTCAATGCATCTGCAACGACGTTGGCCTTCCCAGGATGATACTGCAAGTTGACATCCTAATCCACAAGCAGCTCCAGCCATCTCCTCTGACACATGTTAAGATCCTTCTGGGTGAAAACATACTTCAGACTCTTGTGGTCGGTAAAAATCTCCACCCTATCTCCATACAAATAGTGCCTCCACAACTTAAGTGCAAACACTACAGCTGTCAGCTCCAAGTCATGGGTTGGGTAATTCCTCTCATGATCACGAAGTTGTCGTGACGCATAAGCTATTACCTTCCCATGCTGCATTAGAACACATCCTAAACCTCTGCCTGAAGCATCACAATACACTGAGAATCCTCCAGTTCCATCTGAAAGCGTGAGAATAGGAGCCGTCATCAAGCCTCGCTTCAACCTCTCAAAATAATCCTGGCACTCTGCTGTCCAAGCAAACTGTACATCCTTGCGGGTCAACTGGGTCAATGGTGCAAAAATTCGAGCAAAGTCTGAAACAAACCGCCGATAGTAGCCGGCCAATCCGAGAAAACTGCGAACTTCTACAACGGTGCTGGGCACCGGCCATGACTCAATAGCCACAATCTTCTGGGGATCCACTTCTACTCCTCCTCGGATGATGATATGACCCAAGTATGAAATACGATCGAGCCAGAACTCGCATTTACTGAACTTGGCATACAACTGGTGCTCTCTGAGAATCTGGAGGACAACTCGGAGATGCTGCTCATGCTCTGCTTCACTCTTGCTGTAGACCAGAATGTCGTCTAGAAACACAATTACAAACTGATCCAAATAAGGCATGAAGATGCGATTCATGAGGTCCATTAATACAGCCGGCGCATTGGTTGCTCCAAATGGCATAACAAGGAACTCCCAATGCCCATACCTAGATCTGAAAGCTGTCTTCGGGATGTCCTGCTCTCTGACTCTGATCTGATGATATCCTGAGCGCAAGTCGATCTTCGAGAATATTGCTGCCCCTTTAAGCTGATCAAACATCATCTATCCTCGGGAGAGGGTATCTGTTCTTGATTGTCACTGAGTTCAAGGTACGATAATCAACACATAACCTGGACGTACCATCCTTCTTTTTTACAAAAAGCATCGGGGCTCACCAAGGCGATCCACTAGCACGAATGAATCCCTTGGCTCGAAGTTCTTCAATCATCTTGTACAAGATCTCCAATTCTGACGGTGCCATCCGGTAGACTCTCTCTGATACCAGGGCTGTTCCGGGAATCAAGTCGATAGTGAACTCGATCTCCCGCTCTGGAGGCATGCCTGGAAGCTCTTCTAGAAAAACATCTGGAAACTCTTCAACTATCCGGGGCAACTGTACTGCTGCTACTGCCATCCGCAATACTGGAGGAGAAGGCTCAACTGCGCCTCGGAAAAAGAAAAACTTCGGCTCGCCTGGAATGCTAAAAACAACCCTACTAATATGGCAGTCTATTCTAGCATACTGGTTCCTCAACCAATCCATCCCTAAGACCACATCATAGTCGGCCATCGGGAATTCTACCAATCTAGCAGAAAATTCTCTACCGCTAACTACGATCCGACACGAGGAAAATACTCTATCTACTCCCACAAGTTCGTTACCAGTAAGTATATTGAGCCTTACTGATAATGACTCGGGCTCCAATCCTATCCGTGTCGCGAATCGTGCAGACATAAAAGAATGTGATGCACCAGAATCAAATAAAGCTGAAGCTGGAAATGAGTTGACGAGAATAGTACCTGCCACTACCTCTCCTGGTGCCAATCCTTCCTCTGCGGTCATCACCATAGCCTGACCATGCCCTCGGGGTGTGGGTCCCCTCTGCTGAAATCCTCGCTGCCTATTCTGACTCTGGACTTGGGCTTGAATATGCTGCTGGGGGTTCTGCTGCTGGAATACCTGGGACTGAGGCGGCAAGGGCCTCGGCAATGGATACTGCTGCTGGACCGGAGCTGGTCCTCTCACCGAAGAGCTAGAAATGTTGGATGATGATGAGCCACCCCTATTCGGGCAGGATCCAACCCTATGATCCGGTGCTCCACAAGCCAGGCATAATCCTTGTGCCCTGCGACACTCTGCCACTACATGGCCCGGCTTCCCACAATGAGAACATCCCACTGCGGAAGTCTGCTTCTGCTTCTGCTGCTGAGGGTACGTCGGGGCTGAATGCTGAACCGACGTTACTGAGGCCGCCCGCCTCGGGGCTCCAATAGTCGAAGCCCTGGCTGCTAGGCCTGGTGTTTTCCATAAATAAATTCACTTTATTTATTTTGTATCTGAGAAAATTACAACTGTAGGAATATCTAGAAGACGATTACTTTATCCCTTGGACGATGCGATAAAGAATACTCGAACTTTGAAGAACTTGGACAGCAACTGGGCAATCTCTCTGTTCTCTCTGAAATTGTCTGTCGTGTCTGATGAAGATGAAGAAACTCTTTTTTATAGAGTTCAGGATAACTGTCCTTAAGCATACGCTCAGGTAGTTACTTGACGTGTGCATAACTGCAGGGACGCGTGGCGAATTCTGATGGAGACACATTAGCGTGCGGTTGAAAGTAGTGGAGCATGTTCAGGAGAGATTGATGGCCTGGATGCCACGTTGCATAACTTCTAGAGAAGTGGATAACTGGTACAGGACACGTGAGAACGTGTGTTGACTGTAATCCTGGATATGGTTGCTGTAATACGCTGCCTCGTTGAAGGAGAGTTATACGCTGACTTGGATGATGTAGAAACAAAATAAAGTTGATACGCTTACTGGAGAAGAAAGGAGTCGTACGCTCACTTGATGAGGAAAGAGTCGTATAGACTTCATACGCTCACTGAAGAAGGAAGGAGTCGTATAGACTTCATACGCTCAATGAAGAAGGAAGGAGTCGTATAGACTTCATACGCTCAATGAAGAAGGAAGGAGTCGTATAGACTTCATACGCTCAATGAAGAAGGAAGGAGTCGTATAGACTTCATATGCTCACTGAAGAAGGAGGGAGTCGTATAGACTTCATACGCTCAATGAAGAAGGAAGGAGTCGTATAGACTTCATACGCTCACTGAAGAAATAGCCACGTGGCCATCATCAATCTTCTCTGATAAGCCATATCTTCAAATAACTGTCAAAAGATCTTCTCGAGCGTCGTGACTGCAGATATGACGGCTGACAGACTGTCAAAACTGACAGTAATGATGGCTTTGCATTAATGATCTGCTGAGCTGTCCTCGTAAAAGACAAAACCAACTCTTGGAATACATATACGACGGTTGCTCTTTTCATGACAACTATCTTTGCACGAAAAGACGACACGTCAGATTCATTCTTCATTTAATATATGCTGTACTGCCACTTTAAGAAGAAATAATAAAATATCCACTAAGCGTATGACTTTTGATAAGCGTATGGCCTTGAGCGTAAGGATTAAAATGACAGCGTGTCATAATTTTCCACATCCTATACCTGGGGCTGAAGACTGATTAATCTGACCGTGGGATCTCTTCCGACCTCCGGCCCTATCTACAATCCTCTGGGAGGTATACTCATGCCTCCTAGCTGCTTTCAAGACTGCATCAAAAGTCTGATGCTCAAACTGCTCAACTGCCAACAAAATCTCCAAGTGAAGCCCCTGCTAAAATCGCTGGGCTCTATCATACTCGGTTGCCACCAAGGTAGAAGCAAACCGACTGATTGAATCTGATTTATGGAGGAATATGAACCGCCAGCAAGCTTTGTTATATAAACTGGGAAAATTCAGTTTTTGACATTCATATTTCTTGTAACCATGACTCCAAAGGAAGCGGCTGAAGAAGAAGCACGAAAATTAGGTTTCTGTGCCCATGGTGACCCCACCTTTGGAGGCAAAGAACCGGAGCCCTTCGTCATCGAGTTCAAAGATGACCCCACGCAGTTAGCCAAGAATTTCTTGGGTTACTTCGGTCTGGACGGCACCTCTACTTCTGATGGGCGGAGCCTCGCAGAGAAGCGTGAAATGCTCGCTGCTCTGTTGCACCGCATGGGGGTCCGAAGCGTAGAAGAGTTAGGCGTCAAACTTAGCCGCTCTAGAAGATAGAGCGTGACTTTGTTGCACCCCTTTCTTTCCCTCTTTTTTTTGTTTTGTAAGGCCATCAGTGCCTTTAATGAATATTCAAGAATTCTCTGTTTAGTATAATTTTGTGTTAAAAACTAACATGCACCAATGAATAACTGTAGATTACGCTGTAGGTTACGCTGTCTTCCAATATTTGTAAGTTACGCTGGATAGCGTACATCAATGAATAGCATGCACCAATAAATAGCTGTAGGTTACGCTATCTTCCAATGTTGTGGAAAGCACTCTTTGAATATTTCCAAGGCTATGCTGGTTTCCAAAGTACACGTGGCACTCATTGCATATTTTATGAGCGTTATTTGTGGATCCTTCCCAAGAATAGGCTTGCGCTCCATACTTTAAAATAGACAGAAGAGTTTCACATAACTCATCCCCATCTTCTTTTTCTTCTTCTCTTCTCTGAAAATGAACGTGAGATTTCACTCTCGAATCGGAAAGCAAAAGCTTCTAAATGTTCGAATTCTGAGCAATATGTCAGACATCAGTTTGCCAATTCTTAGCGTCAAACTTGAAGGTAAGTCTGGCATAATACATGTACTATTTTTGCTGTTGAAAAATAAGCTTTCTGTCTCTGAGCGTGCTTGACCAACCAGTACGTTTCATATGACATTTCTGTTGATTTAATTCTCTTCTTCATGCTGTTTTCTGCAGAAACTTGGCTAAAGATTTTCTTCAGAACTGGCATTGATGATGTGGATGCTGTGGAGAATGTTCTTCTGACACCAACATCAGGGAGCTCATACGCTTTTGACGCGTACATCAGACAACTCAGAACTCTTCGTGGGATAGAAGGGTCTTCCTCAGATGGTAGGAAGAGCCTTTATACACGAGAGTTGGATGGTGGAGTCAACTCTACTACCGAGAAATCGGGTAGTAGAGTTCCTTTCACGGGAGAACTAGGAATTGTATCCCAAGGTTTGGATACATTCCTGTCTTCCTTGAGGGGTTACCCCCATCCACCAATTGTATTGGCAGCACCACGACTTCGGGCTGCCATACTCTGTGGTTCTCCTCTCCTCTGAGAGAGAAGACCAGAGTTTGATTCCTGCTGATCTGGTCGTGACTGAGACCCAGACAGTCAGGAATTGCCACCAACAACGAACCTGACGGAGAAGGTCCGACGGAGAAGATCCAAAGAAGAAGATAGATCTCTATTCGGTTATCGTTGTGGTATAGAATGAAAATCCAAGATTTGTAATAGATTTCCATTATGATTTGTAAGAAAGTCTAAGAAAATGTAATAGACTTTTTATAGTGAAATGGAAATGACAATTTTTCTATGCTCAATGATTTGTATTTGTGGATGAATTGTGGACATGATAGATAATAAAATCATCTTTTCTGTTTTAGAGTATATAATATTATCAGAGGTATTATGGACATGATAATATATAGAAACTCGAAAGAAAATAGATTGATTTCTATGCAGAGGTCAAAACAAGACAAATAAGTAAGTAGATTCGGAATTGATTCAGAGGTTATGAAAACATGATAAATAACGAATCCCCACTTGATAAATTGATAGAAGATTATGAACGGACGAACCGTTTAGGAAATGATGAACGGATGAACCGTCGAATGAATGTAATAAATGAACGGATGAACCGTCAAGTATTAATGAATGTATGAATCGTCGAATGAATATGAGAAATGAATGGATGAACTGAATCCCGGGAAAGAATACGTCCCTTCGATCTTTGTAACCATATGCCTATAAATAGAGCATATATTTGAGTAGAAGAATCATATATCATCCTCTTTTATCCACAATGTCTTCTGAAAAGAATACAAAGAAGACTGAAGTCGTCTCTGAAGTTACCGAAGGTGCTAAAGAGCATCTTCCTCCGCAGAAGAAGGAAATGGGCGAAAGCTCATCTACTTCCAAGCCGCCAAAAGATATCCTCGACTTCCTGGTCGAACCAGGAGAAACCGAAGAAGAAGAAGCAATGAGGCTGGCTGTCTGTCAGTTCTTGGTGCGGTCAGGAAAAGATGTATTAAATTCTTTTGCTGATTATGTATGTGGCCCTTGTCCCAAGTATGAGAGGGATGACAGTGATCTTTCATGATGATGTACTCTCTTTTTTTT
>JANAVB010015599.1:8000528-8103877 GCA_029216955.1 Iris pallida
GACTGATTAATTTGAGCCACATAGTTCTTGGCATATTCTGCATCATGGTCTAATATACTTGTCTCAGTGGAACCGAACCGATTCTGATTAAGCTTATTACGAAGATCCGTAGGAGATTTGACTTTGATATCAGTCTTGGATACTTGTAATTTGTCTTTCTCAGACCGAGAAATTTTGAGAGAAGGAAGATGAGTATTATTCCGACTAGGAGTCGGTAATAATCCATCTTTGGAGGAATTAGCCAAAAGGTGTTTTCCATTGTTTGATCTAGTAAGAGTACTAGTCAAATTAACTCCAGAGGTAAAGACCTTAGGAGTAGAGGAGTTGACTAAAGAGTCTTTCTCCTTGGTTGGCACAAGATGTGCAAGTTGAGGGGGAATCATTTGTATGTTCTGTGGAAGAGAACCCCCAATCTGATTTTGAGAAACAGTCAAAGGACTGTATTTGTTAGCATACGCTGACTTCAGTTTGGACTTCTGGTCATATGCTGCCTTTTTATTAGCATACACTGGCTTTGGCTCAGCGTACGCTGCCTGATGTTGGCTTTTGTACGCTGCCTTTGCCGTACGCTGCCCTTTGGATACCATACGCTCAGAGTCATCAATGGCTAAAGAGCCGACTGCTGTCGTAAGAATAGAGGGAGAAGGGACCTTGACATGTCCAGAGATGGTTTTCCTTGTACACGCTGACTTGTTTAAAGAACCAACTTTGTCAGTGTGACTAGGAGAAGCCACTGTTGCCGTGTTCCGAGAAGCCGAAGTGTGCTTCATGGAAGTTGAAGACGTGTTCTTGTCAGCATGAGAAGTGACAGAAGCATCTCGGACTGCTGCAGAAGACTTAGGGACATAGACGGAGTGTCCCTTCTTCTTGGCAGCAGGAAGAGCGGAGGAAGCAGTGCGGCCCTCCTTCGCCTTGAGCATTTCTTCATAAGCCGATTGGTCGAATTGTACAACCATCGTCTTCTTCGTCAAGCCGATCGACGAAGTATCGCATTGAGTTGTTGCTATCTCATTGGAGGAGACAGCTTTCCCCAGCAGAGTCGCCAATTTGTTTTCCATAAATAAATTCACTTTATTTATTTTGTATCTGAGAAAATTACAACTGTAGGAATCTAATCTAGAAGACGATTACTTTATCCCTTGGACGATGCGATGAAGAATACTCGAACTTTGAAGAACTTGGACAGCAACTGGGCAATCTCTCTGTTCTCTCTAAAATTGTCTGTCGTGTCTGATGAAGATGAAGAAACTCTTTTTTATAGAGTTCAGGATAACTGTCCTTAAGCATACGCTCAGGTAGTTACTTGACGTGTGCATAACTGCAGGGACGCGTGGCGAATTCTGATGGAGACACATTAGCGTGCGGTTGAAAGTAGTGGAGCATGTTCAGGAGAGATTGATGGCCTGGATGCCACGTTGCATAACTTCTAGAGAAGTGGATAACTGGTACAGGACACGTGAGAACGTGTGTTGACTGTAATCCTGGATATGGTTGCTGTAATACGCTGTCTCGTTGAAGGAGAGTTATACGCTGACTTGGATGATGTAGAAACAAAATAAAGCTGATACGCTTACTGAAGAAGAAAGGAGTCGTACGCTCACTTGATGAGAAAAGAGTCGTATAGACTTCATACGCTCACTGAAGAAGGAAGGAGTCGTATAGACTTCATACGCTCAATGAAGAAGGAAGGAGTCGTATAGACTTCATACGCTCAATGAAGAAGGAAGGAGTCGTATAGACTTCATACGCTCACTGAAGAAGGAGGGAGTCGTATAGACTTCATACGCTCAATGAAGAAGGAAGGAGTCGTATAGACTTCATACGCTCACTGAAGAAATAGCCACGTGGCCATCATCAATCTTCTCTGATAAGCCATATCTTCAAATAACTGTCAAAAGATCTTCTCGAGCGTCGTGACTGCAGATATGACGGCTGACAGACTGTCAAAACTGACAGTAATGATGGCTTTGCATTAATGATCTGCTGAGCTGTCCTCGTAAAAGACAAAACCAACTCTTCGAATACATATACGACGGTTGCTCTTTTCATGACAACTATCTTTGCACGAAAAGACGAGACGTCAGATTCATTCTTCATTTAATATATGCTGTACTGCCACTTTAAGAAGAAATAATAAAATATCCACTAAGCGTATGATTTTTGATAAGCGTATGGCCTTGAGCGTAAGGATTAAAATGACAGCGTGTCATAATTTTCCACATCCTACACCTGGGGCTGAAGACTGATTAATCTGACCGTGGGATCTCTTCCGACCTCCGGCCCTATCCACAATCCTCTGGGAGGTATACTCATGCCTCCTAGCTGCTTTCAAGACTGCATCAAAAGTCTGATGCTCAAACTGCTCAACTGCCAACAAAATCTCCAAGTGAAGCCCCTGCTGAAATCGCTGGGCTCTATCATACTCGGTTGCCACCAAGGTGGAAGCAAACCGACTGAGTCTAGAAAACTCGGCCGCATATTCGTCGGCCGTCCGGCCCATCTGCTTCAGATCGGTGAACCTCGTCTGTAGATCGTATCGAGCTACAGCATCAAAATACTTGGTCCGGAATCTCTCTCTGAATACTGCCCAAGCAACAGGTGCTACTAATCCAACGGCTTGCGCTGCCCACCAACTGCGGGCAAGATCCCATAACTGTAAGTGCACCACGGCTACCTTCTCATTCTCTGGAGTCTTGGCTGCTTCAAGAATCACCTCAGTATCCTGAAGCCACGCATCCGCTGCGATAGCATCTTCACTACCGTCAAAGAAGGGAGGGTTCAAGCGCTTGAAGCTGTTGGCCGCACTGTTATCCTGATGACCTCCTCTGGCCAAAGCATCCGTCACTGCCTGGTGCAAGGCATCTCCTCAACGATCTTGGGAAGCTATCAAGGTCCTGACGAGTCCTACCAAAGTGCCATCATCAGGCTCGGCAGGCTGAACTGGCTGGACTGGTGGCTCTCCATCAGAAGACACGACTCTAGAGGCTACTCTGGAATACTGGGCTTGATCTCCTGGTTGCTGCTGATCCGCAGGAAGTGCTCCGCCTTGCTGACCGGCAAGTCCAGAAACGATGCCGCTGAAGAAGACGACATGGAGAACAATAAAGAAGGACCAAGATAGATCAATGATACAAGCATATGATCAGAACAAGAATCCAGGGATTCAGAATATACGAGCAGAGATCAAGGGCGGATACTGATTGAGACATCTATTCGGAAAACCCTCACATATCTTGATTTACAAGACCTGCATGGGCCACCACTTAAACCATGTCACGCCCTAGAACCAGAATATTGGAGAGCGGGGGCAGACATAGCCAGCTATACGGTCACGACTGTCTAGATACATGAGGATTTACTACAAGCCAACAGTCTCCTAAGGTCATGAACAAGCCTAGTGCCTCAATCACAAGCAAGTAAGTAAATGTTACAAGATGTATGATCATTAAATATACAATAATAAGACATCCCAAATATTACATATTCAGCTGATCATGAAGCTAGTCGTTACAAAATGTTAGGACTAGCAAGAGTTTAGTCATACATGATCAACCCTAGGATCTGTCAATCATGTTACAGCCTGTAGGCAGATAGTAAGTAAGTGCAATCGAGCTAAACAGGTGCTCGTCGGCTAAACGCCTCAAAAGAATATTTTTACAATAGAGTGGGGGAGCCAAAAATAACCCACTCGTTGCCAGGGTTCCGTCTAGTGGCCACCATCTGGCTGGAAGGTCGGTAGCTCCTCTAGAGCTGCTACGAAATCTGGCCACACAAAACCAGCTGGGTCAGACCCCAGAAAGAGCAAATGCCACAAAGGAAGCTTCACTTAGGAACTAAAACCAGCAATTAGCACAATAGTATAAATAAGTAAGAACATGAAATAAGAAATACATCAGGATGATATACGACGAGATAACCATGGAACTATTCAGATAACCAGGTTACAACCCGTAAACCAAACAAGGACCGGGGTTGTAACCCTTCGTCTGAACAGAACTTGGAATTCTCACCATTTATCGGTAAAATAATACAAGCATTCTGGTCATGCAGTAATCTGGGACAAGATCAGGGCAAGACTAGACAGGTTAGACTCCATCCAATCATTTCACGGCCAAATAAGAACTACGGCTTGATACTTTAACTAACTAGGGTTATCACAAGCCTAGTTACTAGCAAGATGCAGCAAGAATCTTCCACAGCCACAAGCCCTGCAGTCCATCCAGGTTACCCGGGTTAAAAGATTTAGAGTTGAATTCAGGTGGGTACATCGTCCAGGAAACGTATGTACCCTTAGGTAGCTTGAAGGGTGCAACACATGACAGTGTGCTGGAAATGTGCCCTACTCGACGGCAGGCTACAGATCCCAAGGCGTGCCCAGGTAACGGGATTGCCTGTAGCTGGGAGATCTCTTCATGACTAATGTATTAATCTAGTTATTTAGCCTTAGTCCATTTCAGTAGGTACTCCTGACCGTGGTACTCAGGAGTCCCCTCCTAGACATGATGCAAGACAGGACTGGATTATTTGTACAAGCACAATCGCCCACGGTGTCCATATTAATTATACAGGTCATGTCATGTCAGGTAGCCGTCGCAACAGCTTATCAGATATATCATATCAGGTTATCATGTCAAGTGTACTGGTCAAGAGTGCGCCACAACGGGCCACTATCAGGTCATGTCATGTTTACTTGTCACACCGTGTCATATACAACTGTCATTTCAATCATGTCAATCAAATCGTGAATTATCAAGTTCAGGACAAAAGGCGTGAGGATATAAAATGGGCATAAAAATATACCATAGGGGTTACAAGACATGGGCAAATAATAATAAATAATAGTACACAGGGCTATTGGAGAACCATGCGGCTCAAGCATATACGGCCAGGAATGATCTCATGCGGCTGGAAAGAGAACAGCCCATGCGGCTAATGGGGTCAGGCGCATGCGGCTAAAAAGGAAAGGGCTTATGCGGTCAAAGGGGTATCAGTCATATGCGGCTCGGAGATCCACTCAGTCATGCGGCTGAGAAAGGCAAGACATATGCAGTCAGGAGGATAGGAAACTCATGCGGCTGGCGGGGGATGGGTCCATACGGCTGGCTGACCAATCAAGTACATGCGGCCGGGGAGGAGCAACCCATGCGGCTGCGGGGAGCAATGACTATACGGTCAAAGGAAGCAAACCCATGCAGCTGGGATACTGAGGTCTATGCGGCTCGCGAGCGTTGAGTTCATGCGGCTCAGGGTTGCTGGAAATCCATGCGGCCAAAAAGAACTGGGCCTCAGTCATGCGGCTGAGAAGGAATACTTGTCGCATGAACTTGTCATGCAGTTAAGTCAAGGCAATAGCGCATGCGGTTGGAACTGACTTGCCGCATGAATGTTCATGCGGTCAAGTGCTACCATACGGCTCGGGACTGTGCTTCTTCTCCAAATTTCCGAGAAGAAGTACACCATAAGCCATGGCTTCCAAGCTGCATAATTCTATCATCCGGAGCCAAAATCCGAACTTCCATAGGTCAAAATAGGGTAGAACGAAATTCTCTACAACATAGAACCATTAAAACTCGAAAATAACAAGATTAAGTAGATCAAAACCCAAAAAATCCGAAAATAAGGTAAATATAGATCTACAAGAATCTAGCCATGGAAAGTAAAAATGCCAAGTTCTAAAGTGAGTTAGAATGCTGTAAGGAAGAGAATGAAGCAATAAAATTGGAGTTCTTCCATGAAGCAAGTTGCACTTGCCTAGACCTCTCTCTCCCTCTCTGGTAGGTGAAGTAGTAAATGGAAGAAGAAGAAGAAGAGTAATGAAGAGAGAGAAAGAAGAATGGGGTTAATAAATGGTAGTGGTGGTGGTAGGTAGGGGGTTCATCCATGGTTCATGATGAACCAAAAACAATCCCAACCGAACCAAGCCAACCCGGGCCAAGAATAAACCAAGCCAAGAAGGAAAGCTAAGCTAGGAATTAAGCAATACAAGATAAAATACGTACACGTATTCCAAAATACGTAATACGAACCACAGGCATTACAACTAGCATGACAATTTGCGCCCCATGGACTCCCACTTTTCATTTAGATCCTTTTGTGCCCCCAGCCGTGTCATTAATATTCGGAGCACGAGACCAGCTGTTACCTTCCAACAGATTTCATATGTAAGATCTAGACGAGTCCATCTTCATCTAGGTATATCATGTCCCACTCAAACTCGTCCCCTTGTACTCTATTTTTATGGTACGACTTTCAGGTAAAAAGGATTAGTTATAACCCTTACCATAATACCGATAAAATTCCCGACTTCCATTAGAGCCTCTGCTTCGACTCAATCCCTTCGACCCAATATATGGTGGTGATCTACTCGGAGTCCACTATGCACATGCCACTAGTGTGCCACCCAATTGAGGCCTCATGTGCTACTTAAACTCCAAAGTCACTGAAGGCGCATTTCAGGCTTATGGACCTAAGCTAACCAACCCGACTAGCAACTAGCTCAATCACTTGGTTGAAATCAATTCTAGGATACCCTAATCTAGTAGGAATAGTTTTATCCTTGGGATCTTGTCTAGTCCATATAGATTAAAACCCAATGTTCATCCAACCAACGACTGATGTCCAAATAGAGAACCCATTGAGGCCCAGTAGAACCCATCCATGCACACCACCATATTTGGACTATAGAACTGAACTATTTGAGATAGGTCCCTATACCGATCATGTAGCCTCCATCTCTTAGAATGTGGTGTCAATCGTAACCATTATTCCATCTACCTGGAAGTCGAGGTACGATCTTGTATTGCATTTATAATCCTTACTCGTGTGTTTAAATAACCACGAAAAAGAACACAATCTTGATTTCTCTAATTCCGTTCTATCATATAACCTTGTTTAGATTAATTTCGAGAACGAAATTTTCATATTACATGGATTGCGAGACTCTCAGAGAAACGAAGGGTTCTTCAATTTAGCAAGTGACTGGACTAGAGTAGCCCAATCTAACAATAAGTCAATGGCTCGTAGAATTTTTTGCTGTCCGCATCATTGGATACTCTCTACTGCACGTAAAATTTTATATTTACTCTAGATCGTTCTTCCCTATTTTTTCTCCTATTGTAGAGCGACGAATGGTCATGCTCATTAGAATTTACCAATATTTCTTAGCTACTTGTGTAAATTTGTTGCTTGTTAGATTTTGGGGTGTTTAAGAGATAAGGGATTATTATAGAGGCCAAAAGTAGTAGATATCTATTTGTAAAAATTTTAGCAAGTACTTGGATGATTATAAGGCTGTAGGGACATAACACTGAGGGAGTAGTGTGACCAAAGGTGGGTAGAAGTCCTCGAGATTTTGTAAATACCAAATGACTAGAGAAGGCCATAAATATTTTTAAGAAATTAAATTTAAGGAGATTAAGGTTAGGGTAGACTTTCTTTTGAATTTAAGAATAGTTATGAATTAGAATTTCGAGGACGAAATTATTTTTAAGGTAGGTAGATTTGTAGCCTCCCTTCTCAAAATTTTTTAAAATATTTTTATTATTTATTTGATTTAAATAGTGATTTTAGAATTTTATAAATAATTAAATAGTTAATTATTACGGTATATGATTTTAGCCTTAGTTGAGATTTGGAGTACAAGGTGACTAGGAATCATGGCACGGATAGCTCAGTGGCGTGCTTCGACTAGTGTATTAGCCCTGGTGGGGAAGGACGAGCCATAATGATGTCCTAACTAGAAAAACCAGGCCAAGTTGCGACTTAACCCTTATCGAAGATTTATTTATTATGTAATTATATTATTGAGTTTTAGAAAACCGGTTATACCATTTTAGCCCGGACTGGACCCGAACTGAGTCCAAGCCCATGTAATCATGCGGTACGTCCAGTGACATTTGTGTTGATGCATTTTGGTATGATTGTGTGTCGTATTCCATCTTAGTGATCTAATGAGTATTCCTAAATATTCTTATTTAAATATTATAAATATTGTTATTAGTTGGTATTCAATAATATTTGTATAAAATAGGTCTTGTATATTTTCTGGGATTATTAGAGGGTGCAAAATGGTATATACATCATCTTTGGTTTATTAAATTTTGTTATTATTATTATTACTATTATTATTATTTTATTGGGGTCGTTATTTAATATTATTATTTTATTAATTATGATTAATGGTTATATTTAATTGTTATGTTAAATGCATAGATATAATATATTAAATATTGCGTATAGTGTATGTGTACGTATACATAATAATATATATGTATCGGTGAAGGTATTGTAAATATATATATAATGTAATATACGTGTACGTATATATATATATATATATATATATATATATATATATATATATATATATATATATATATTTTATATATATATAAAAATATATATATATATATATATATATATATATATATATATATATATATATATATATATATATATATATATATATATATATATATATATATATATATAAAATATATATATATATATATATATATATATATATATATATATATATATGTGTGTGTGTGTGTGTGTGTGTGTGTGTGTGTGTGTGTGTGTGCAAGTGTACGTATATACGAATATATATATGGATAAATATCATATATGTGTATCGGTATGTATATATAAATAAATATACACATATTTGTATGTGTATATAAATAGATAGATATGTGTATATATAGATAAATAAATTATATATATATATATATATATATATATATATATATATATATATATATATATATATATATGTATTTGTACGTGTATATATATAAATATAGGCATGTATGTTCATGTCTATATAAATATATATACATATATATTCTCAGGCATGTATGTATACGTATATATACGTGAGCGTATATATATACGTATATACATTTATATTAAAAACTATAAAAGAAATAAAAGAAAGAGAAAAAGGAATTAAAGAGATAAGCAGTGGCAGCCCGAACAACTTCTTCACGGGCCTGAGCCCCTAAGGCTTTGCAAAGCCCACCCGAACTCCCCAACACCAGAGCCCAACCGAAACCTATAACTTCCCCCCAACCCGCTCGTATGTTGATATCGACGGATAACAGTATATGTATAACGAGTACAATCGAAAAACCTAAACCATGTACATCTCGCAGCCTTCCCCCAGGCGTCGGCGCACCCCCTGGATGGCCGCTCACAGTCGCAGGCTAGCCACGGTCGCCGGAGCGTGCGCAAAAAGTGGACACGTGCGCTCGTGCCGGGCACACCAGGCGACAAACAACAGCAGGTACCCTATTTTTTGATCCTTTTTTGTATTGGATATTCGACCAAATCGTGAAGTATTAACTCCTATGTGTAGTCAACATATACCCCGTCTAATCCCAGTAATTAGTTCCGAGAATCTTAGGATAACATGTTCGGGATTTCGACGCAAAGTCGACAAGAAACCATTTCGAAAACAGCCTCAAACCAGTCCCAAATAGCTCTGTTTGGAGATCGATTCCAGTCAATCCATCAATAATTTCAAAAAGCCATTTAAACAGTATTTTAGATCACTTATAGACCTTCAAATCTCTTTTTATTGCACCTGGTTTCATTGTGTATGTAAAAAGATAATTGATTTCCAAAATCAAGAAAAACCCGCAACGAGAACAGTTTAAAAATTAGAAGTTGTCCCGATACGACGTGCGTCCCGCCAAACTGGACGACGTGGTCGCGCACCGTAAGCATCGAAAGGTGCGTAACGGCTTTGTGGTCGTGTGGGCTTTGACGGAATTCAAATTGGTCGCGTGTGCGCGACGAATTTGATGCGTATCCGTCGAAATTCACCATATCGTGCACTTTGCAAATTCTCCAATTACTTTGTGCACACTCGTCAGATCGAGACAAAACTTGCGCCAATAGGACAGTATCATTTTTCTGGTCCTGTATGCCAAGTTTGGTCCAATTCTGAGACAGTGGAATCGGAACGCCGTTTCGCAGGCCCTACGGTCCTACTCAACGGGCGATTTTGTGCACGGCCCGTCGGAATCCAACTCTTTTGTATCGGAAAACTGGATTCGTAGACATGTAGTTTGACGACTTTAGAGACCATTAACTCTGGCACGCTTTTCGGTACAAAGCGGGTCCAACGGCGGACATCGTTTTTGCCCAAAATTACCGTTTTGCCCCTGTGTCCAGAATTGGACTTAAGGACAAGCAATCCTAGCTAATTTGACTATTCTGAGAACGTTGGTACTATTTATTTCAGCATCTAGAGACTTCTGCATGTGTTGACTGATTGTGGCTCTTTGAGTGGTATATTACTATTGGTTTTTCCAGCTAAGGACCTCAGGCAAGTGCACTTTCTGATTGCTTTCCGATTCATAGTAGTCTTTTCATTTCATGTCTATACATATATCTTGCTACTTGTTGACACGCTCGTCACACGGAGTAGTCGGAAGGAAAAATATCTTAGTAGACATGTGGACTACCTAGAACTATCCCATGATGTCTATTCGTGAACAATAGCACCTGTACACCACACATGCAGTTGCTGGATTTACTCCCTAGCCGTTCACATTTTGTAAAGGATATTTCACACCACCTAGATAGATGTCTTTTATTAGTTTTTCCTTGTTTACTTCTCTATCGTGCTATGTCATCAGTTATCTTTCAGTTTTTATCTCTCATATGTTATTTTTATGTCTTGTTAATTCTATTGTGTTTTCGCATTGTCGTCGGTTTGTGTACTTGTTCCATTCCTGACTGGAAACCAATATTTTTCAGGTTTAGCCACGATCACTCTTAGCATTGGGAAGGCTTGGGTATGCTGAGGTCAACCTAGAAATAGAAAGCAATTGTATCAATTTTATTAATTGTAAAATCTTGTATTTTCTTTAATTGTAAATATTGTAATAAATTTAGAAATGTGAATGGGCAACAAATATTATTTCTTGAACGTTTATTTCTTGCGGGCGTGACAGCGTTCTACCGTCGACTCTGTGGCGTAGGGTGGCTTGGACATGTCTCGTATCCGAAAAGCGGGTACGGGTCGTGACATGCCTCATGGCTTCGATTCCTTGCTTGCATGATTGATTGCCTAATTGCTTGACTAGTATAGCTTGCCTATGATTAATATAGCTTGTCCTTGCATCTCTAGCCTCTTGATTAAATTTCGAGGACGGAATTCTTTTAAGGTGGGTAGAGTTGTAATGCCTGTGGTTCGTATTATGTATCTTGGTACATGTGTACGTATTTTGACTCGTATTGCATGTCTCCATGATTGGTTTATTTGGCATTTTCATTTCTTGGTTCACCTTGGGATTGGTTCGGCTAGGCTTGGGTTTGCTTATTTGGTTCATCATGAGCCAAGTGGAGAACCCCTACCTACTACCACCATCTCCATTTATTAACCCCAATCACCTTCCTCTCTCTTCATTCAATTTTCTCATTACTGCTCTTCCTCTTCTTCTTCCTCACCGAACCCCCACCGTAGGCAAGTACATCTTGCTTCATGGAGGAACTCGATTTTTATTGTTCTATTCTCTTCCTCACAACATTCTAAGTCACTTTAGTACTTAGCAATTTCGAATTCCATGGCTATTTTCATGTAGATCTAAGTTTTAGTATTTTTGATCTTCATCGTTTGATTTTTTGAAACTTGGTTGTTTCCGAAATGGAGAGTTCCATGTAGTAGGGATTTTGATTTCACACAAGTTTGGCTCTTGAATGGTTGGGTTCCATTGGGTCTTGGCCGAGATGGGGGTTTCCTGAGCTCTTGAGATTTTTACGCCTGCTTGCTTTGGCAATGGGGAGAAGATAAAGTTTTATGCACACGTTCTAACGTGTTAGCGTAGTGTTTAGCCCTTACGCCCACGTTTTACGTGTCAGCATGTTATATCAGCCTTTTACGCACACGTTTTCACGTGCCCGCGTATTATTCAGCCTTTACGCTCACGTATTTGCGTGATAGCGTACTTCGTTCTATTCCAAGCTCATTCCCTTTTTTACTCTCGGGGCCCTCCCGCTAGCGTAGAATTTGGCAAACGTAGAACCCGGCTAGCGTAAAACCCCACCCTCCTTCATCGTTGCACGCGTAGAATCTTACGCACGTATTATTACGTTGCGTAGAACCCGGCTAGCGTAAGGCCAATTTTACGCTTGAGGCCTCTTGGCCTAGCGTAGAGTTTCACTCGCGTAGAACTTGCTAGCGTAGAGCTATCTCACCTTGCTCTTGCTAGCGTAAGGCCAATTTTACGCTTGAGGCCTCTTGGCCTAGCGTAGAGTTTCACTCGCGTAGAACTTGCTAGCGTAGAGCTATCTCATCTTGCTCTTGCTAGCGTGAGGCCAATTTTACGCTTGAGGCCTCTTGGCCTAGCGTAGAGTTTCACTCGCGTAGAACTTGCTAGCGTAGAGTTTCACGCATAAGTTTCACTAGCGTATAATCGGTAGTACGCGCGTAGAGAATTTGAGTCCCTATGGCGTATGCCTTTTACCGTGAACTTGATAACTCACGAATTGATTGACATGATTGAAATGACAATTGTACATGACATGACAAGTGAGCGCGATGGTAATTATTGAAGGCTGTTGCGACGGCTTGCATGACATGGCTATAATGAATGATCTGGACACCGTGGACGATTGTGTTTGTACAAATAAACCAGTACTGTCTTATATCATGTCTAGGATAGGGACCCCTGAGTACCACGGTCAGGGGTACCTATTGCAATTGACTAAGGCTAATAAACTAGAATAATTCAGTAGACATGAAGAGATTTTCCAGCTACAAGAGATCCCGTTATCTGGGCGCACTAGCGAACTTGTAGCCTACCGACGAGTAGGGCACATTTCCAGCACACAGTCATGTGGTGCACCCTTCATAAACGGACATTCTGTTAGGGTTATATACTAAAAGCATCACTTTTCTAGTAACCTTATTTCCTTAAATTTTGAATGAGCATTATATGGGCAAATGTTTGCATATTATATTTGTTGCAAGTGTTAATACAAATGTCTGATATTCTATATTATAGATAAAATGGTGTGTGGTGTCACACAGAAGATCATATTATCAATTTCCTATGGAGTATATAAATAGTTCAAAACCTAGATGGACTTGGACAATCTATTGGAAAGGTTATAGTGTAATCTGGTATTAGTCTATCTTGATTATAGGTTTACACTAGTACACTTTGTGTGTATTGAACATGACCACTTGAAGTTGTTCTCTTTGTACTGACTACATAAGAGAACAAACACCTCTGTTATTATGGATGCTTGTGCTCTTAACCCGGATATAATAAAGGACATGTATATGCAGTGTGCATTATTTTGACTCATAAAAGAGTGAGATTCATTATGGATCAACAACCTCTATGAATTGGGTAATAACATTGTATGTATGATGGGCTGTTGATTATAAATGGAATCCATGTCCTGATACATCGGGTTGATGATGTCCCCTTAAGGAGCTCATAAGGATTGTCATGTAAACCCTGCAGGTGGATTATATCCGACATGACAAATAAAGTTGAGCAGTACTACTTAAGGATAAAAGATGTCGAATCAATATAGTTGTCAGTAACTTAATTTGATCGACGGACATACGATATCTTAACATGGGGAGCCAAACGAGCATATAATAAAAGGAGCCCACAAACATAATTTAGGATTAGGGAGGTAGTGCAACAATAGCTCATTAGTGGACCGAGCTATTGTTAATGGGCCTGGATTGTGTGTTCGGGCTGAACACGGGATATCCAGATCCGTTAGGAGGCCTAACACTAATTTTTCCTCATGGTCCCTGCCGTAGCCTATATATATCCTCTATTCTCTGGCCGCATGATTACCGATCAGAAATATGAAACTTTCTCTAAATTCGTGATTCACGTAAGGAAAGAAAGGGAGGGCTGCCAAGGAGAAGAAAAGGTTGGGAGATCGTCGCCCATACGACGTCCAACTCGAGGAAGGAATACGTGCAGAAGATCTTGGGGTCGTCCGCTCGAGATTGCCAGGAATTACTTGTCTCCTTTCCGCCGCAGGTATAATTCGTGAACCCTAGTTTTCGTCTATGAAGGGTTAGAACACGTATTAGATCTGTTTAACTTTCTATCGATCAATAAGCACACCAAAGGAAGGGTCCTGGGAATCCCCAGTTCCATCAATTGGTATCAGAGCCACTTTGGATCTACGTATTGATTGATACGTCCATGTTGTCCAATAAAACCTGTGCTGTGTAATAGTCGGTATATGTAGATCTGTTCTAACTTGGTTTTGCAGGCATCTTAGATCCAACTATTATGGTCCAATGTATGTTTTTGATTATGTTGTTTAAACCACGGACATGTCGTGGATGTTGTTGTTGCTGTGGATGTAATTAAAATCACGAGGGTTGATCATGCTTATTATTTTAATTTTACAATCTAGATTATGTGTGAACTCCTTCGGGAGGCATAGGATTGATGTAATTTTAATTTTTTTGATCAATCGTGATGGCGGTAGTGGCTGTGTCTGACGTCGGACGAGATGCTGGTTTTAAGCAGTCCAGAGGCAGACAGATAATTTTTGATGAAGGAATCGACAGCCAAAACCTAAAATAAAAAAAAATTGGGGCGCTGCCCCGAACCCCGCGACCTGACCGGGCAGGTCGAACCCCGAATAGATCTGCACAGCGCCAGATTTTGGATTCGGATAGTTGAGGACGGAGCAGCAAAGATGACCATAATAGTTGGATATTTTCTCTTATTTTTGTCATTTTGCCTTTTCTGATTATGCATGTTTATTATTGTGTGGTTGTTTTTTTTTTAAAAACCAAGGCTACATTAATAATGGACAACATGGATATAATATCAACTAGTAGAAAAACCTTTATTGTTAAATAACTAAGTGGGAGAGGATATTTATTTAATTTAAATCCTATGGTCTCCATTACTGGTTTGTAGGTGATGTAATTATACTTGCGTGTTGGCTATAGTGCTTTCCTCCATATCGGATGACTATAATTATGAATCACCAGTACAAACTTTCTTAGGGATAATTATAGAAAGTTACCTAGTATGTGTTCACTTCTCCATCTGAAGGAACTCACTACAAGGTAATGGACTTAGTATTAAGTAATGGTATACACTTATATACAAATAATGGTATCCTCCCCATCGGAGTCACTGCTATTATTTGTATGACCAGAGCAAGACCAGCATATTAATTTTATTTGTCATAAAGTTATGTTGACATGATATTAAAATTAAAAAGAAAAACCTATTTGAACAAAGTTGAATTTGTATACGTCCACACTATCGTGGCATGCTAAATTAATGGTGTTCAAGGTGTTGGTGAATTTCTTATTAGGGATATTTTGTAAAACCTCCCCTAAATAATGGGCTAATTTGCAAAATACTCCCTAAAGATCTCGAATTGGTAAAACCCCCTTTCCGTCAAGACGCTGTTTGATTTTGGGTGACGTGGCAATCCGTATGTGTTATTAAGTAAAGAAATAAAAGTTAGACGAAAATACCCTTCCCCAAAAGTCCGCCCAAAAACGATTTTGGGTGTGGTCGAGGCGAGAGAGGACGCGGAGGAGGTTGTCGGGGAGGAAGACGGTGTCGTCGTCGCCCATGACGAACCAGCGGGCGTCGGGAAGGGAGAGGCGGAAGGTCTCGGAGACGATGCGGGAGATGCGGAGGGCGGAGCGGGAGCCCCGACGGTGGGTGTAGGGGAACTCGGAGGTGATGGTGTAGAGGAAGTAGACGAGGGAGATGAGGAGGAGGAAGGAGACCATGAGCTTGGGGAAGGAGAACAATGGGGATGGCTTGCCGCTGCTGCTGCTGTAGGGGTTGTAGTCGCCATTTTTACTGTTGTATCCTCCTGATCCTTTCATTTCTCTCTCACTTTATTTCACTGCCGAGAACTCTTCTCCTTCCTCTTCCCTAAATTAGTGAATTGTGGATGATGGACTATAAATTTGTTTTAATATTGGGGTTGTTCCAGAAGCACTGTTACTCTTGCTTATGCAGGGAAAAAAAACAATGTTTTGGGAAGAAAGAGCAAGAGAAGGAAAAGCTAAATTTAGATAAAGAAGATTCAGAACAAAGGAAGGAGGGGGACTTGGGGGAGGAGAGGAAGATTGCGGTGACATGTAGTTGTGACATGTAGTTGTGGCTGACATGTAGTTGTGGCTGGCATTTAATCTGATCACTTTCATCAATCTCATCACTTTCATCACTCGATTTCTGCAAATTTAGAAATTAAAAATTAGTGTTTCCTCCTAACTGTAAATATAATAATTTGTGTTTCCTCCTTACTGTAAATATAATAATTTGTGTTTCCTCCTTAGAGAGAGAGAGAGAAGACCGTTGGAGGACCCCTGCCACGTACACAGGGGTATTTTCGTCTAACTTTTATTTTTTTACTTAATAACACACACGGATTGCCACGTCACCCAAAATCAAACAGCGTCTTGACGGAAAGGGGGTTTTACTAATTCGAGATCTTTAGGGGGTATTTCGCAAATTAGCCCATTATTTAGGGGAGGTTTTACAAAATATCCCTTCTTATTATTATTTTGAGGGAATCAATATTTAGTTAATTCAAAAAGTTTTTTTCCCTACATAATTTTATTTATGTGATTCTCAGGATTTCAAAAATGGGTTCTTTCAGTCCACTTATGGTGATTCTTAAAGAAAACAAACTTATTGGACCTAATTATATTGACTGGAAACGTAATTTAGATATTATTCTGACTGCTGAGGAGTACAAATATGTACTTGTTGAGGAATGCCCACCTAAGCCTGATGCTAACTCTGATGAAGAGGTCAAAGAGGCTTATAAGAAGTGGAAAAAGGCAGATGAGATGGTGCGGTGTTACATTCTGGCATCTATGTCAAATGTACTGCAACATCAGCATCAGGCCATGGCCACTGCTTATGACATGATGTATAACCTCAAGGAACTCTTCGAACATCAGAGTAGAGCAGCTAGGCAGTTTGCTATAAAATGTTTGATGAATACAAAAATGGCTGAGGGTACACCAGTAAGGGATCATGTTCTCAAGATGATGGGTCATCTGAATGAGATAGAGATCCTTGGAGCTGAAATCGATGGGGAATCCCAGGTCGATATCATTCTCGGGACTCTGCCTAAAAGTTTTGACAATTTCTGCCTTAATTACAATATGAACAAAAGGTTGTATAGTTTGGCAGAACTTGCAAAAGAGCTACAGGATGCTGAATCTCTCTTTAGGCATAGTGGTCTTGTTTTTGTTTCTGAAAATGCTTCTACTTCTAAGCCAAAAGGCGGTAAGAAGAAGAATAAGATTCAGAAACAGGCAAACTCAGCAAAGAAGGGCATGGGATCTCAAGGCGCGGTGAAAAGCCAAAAGGCAAATATTTCAAGTGCAAAGGGTCAGGACATTGGAAGACTGATTGTCCACTTCTCAAACAAGGAAACAAAGAAGGTATATCTCATTTACTAGTAGTTAAAACATGTTTAGCGGTGTTATCTACCGGCACCTGGTGTGTAGATACATGAGCTACTAATCATGTCTGCACTACATTATAGGGGTTCCAGGAAACCAGACGGCTCAGTAATGGAGAGATATGCTTGTTCATGGGTGATGCTACGAAAGTATCGGTCGTTGCATTAGGAGATGTTACTTTATCTTTTGGTAGAAATAAGTCTTTGATATTGAGAGATTGTCTTTATGCACCTTCACTTAGAAGGAATTTAGTTTCTGTTTCTATATTAGTTAAGGATGGATATTCAGTTTATTTTAATGACAATATTGATATTAGAAAGAGTAAACATTTTATCTGTTCTGGTACATTGGTTGATAATTTGTATGTCATTAATCCTATTTCGCCCACAATGCAACTTATGGAAATGAATAATATGTCATCTAACTTAAATAAGAGAAAAGATCCTTCTTGTATGAACCAAACATATCTTTGGCACTTGCGATTGAGGCATATTAACCTAAGAAGGATTCAAAGACTGGTTGAAGATGGACCTTTGAGTTCATTGGAAGTGGAGGCACTACCAGTCTGTGAATCCTGCTTGGAAGGTAAAATAACCAAAATGCATTTTACGGCAAAGGGGTATAGGGCCAAAGATGTGTTGGAATTGGTACATTCTGATTTATGTGGACCCATGACTATCCAAGCTAGAGGTGGCTTTGAATATTTTGTCATATTTATTGACGATTATTCAAGGTATGGATACATTTATTTGATGCGCCGTAAGTCTGAGTGCTTTAAGAAATTCAAAGAGTACAAGGCTGAAACGGAGAAACGTCATAGAAAATATATCAAGTCATTACAATCAGATCATGGTGGCGAGTACCTCTTTGGAGAGTTTAGGGATTATTTATCAGAGGCTGGGATTGCATCCCAATTGACTGCACCTGGAACGCCCCAGCAGAATGGTGTAGCCAAAAGAAGGAATAGAACTCTTATGGAGATGGTTAGATCAATGATGAGTTATTCGGATTTGCCAGATTCATTTTTGGGATATGCCTTAGAGACTGCAGCATATATTTTGAACTTGGTTCCTTCTAAGTCAGTACCTCTTACTCCCACAGAGCTGTGGATTGGACGTAAGCCTAGTCTGAAACATGTTCGCATTTGGGGTAGTCCAGCACATGTGCTGAATGGGAAAGCAGATAAGTTGGAATCTCGTACAGAAGTATGCTTGTTTGTTGGCTATCCAAGATGAACGAAAGGAGGTTTATTTTATAGTCCTAAGGATCAGAAGGTCATTGTTAGCACCAATACCCGATTCTTAGAAGAAGACTATGTGATGAACCATAAACCCACAAGTAGAGTTGTTCTAGAAGAACTGAGACGTGAGACACCAAGTACTTCAGTACCAACAGTACAAGAGGATGAACCACAAATAACTGCACAACGTGTCACAAATATTACACCACAACCGATAGTGCCTCGTCGTAGTGGGAGGGTTATGATACAACCTGATAGATATATGTTCTTGGGAGAGTCGTCAGACTTCGTCCCTGAGGAACAAGATTATGATCCCTGTACCTACAATGAATTACTCCAAGATAAAGATGCAGAGTCTTGGCAAAAAGCAATGATATCTGAAATAGAATCTATGGATTCTAATTAGGTCTGGGAGCTTGTAGAACCACCCGTTGGTGTAAAAGCCATTGGAAGCAAGTGGATCTATAAGAGAAAAAGAGGATCAGACGGTAAGGTTGAAACCTTTAAAGCTCGGCTTGTAGCAAAAGGTTTTACTCAAAGAGAGGGTATCGATTATGATGAAACATTTTCTCCTGTAGCCATGCTTAAGTCTATCCGGATGCTTTTATCTATTGCAGCTCATCTCGATTATGAGATTTGGCAAATGGATGTCAAGACAGCTTTTCTTAATGGAAGTCTTGAGGAAGACATCTATATGAAGCAACCAGACGGGTTCATTGAAAAGGGCCAGGAGCATCTTGTTTGTAAGCTCAAGAAGTCCATTTATGGACTGAAGCAAGCTTCCAGATCTTGGAACATATGTTTTGATCAGGTGATAAAATCCTATAGATTTGATCAATGTCAGGATGAATCATGTGTATACAGAAAGTATGACGGAAACGTGGTGGTGTTCCTAGTACTTTATGTGGATGACATCTTGCTCATTGGAAACAATGTGAAGGTGTTATCTGATGTAAGGGTATGGTTATCCAAACAGTTTGATATAAAGGACTTGGGAGAAGTAGGTCACATCCTTGGGATCAAAGTTCTACGAGATCGCAAGAAAAGGATGTTGGGCTTATCCCAAGCTTCCTATATCGATACTGTACTAACTCGTTTTAGTATGCAAAATTCTAAGAAAGGTTTCTTACCTTTTAGACATGGAATTGCTCTATCAAAGGAGCAGTGTCCGAGGATACCTAAAAAGATAGAGAACATGAAGGCAGTTCCTTATGCTTCAGCAGTAGGAAGCTTAATGTATGTAATACGATGTACGAGACTAGACATCTGCTTTGTCGTAGGCATGGTCAACAGATATCAGTTTAACCCAGGACAAGAGCACTGGACTGCCGTAAAGCATATTTTGAAGTACCTGAAAAGGACTAAAGAGTATATGCTAGTTTACCAGGCAGATAGTTTAGTTCCTTTAGGGTATACAGACTCAGATTTTCAGTCAGATAGGGATTCCAGGAAATCTACCTCAGGTTATGTGTTTACTTTGGGAGGTAGAGCCATTGTGTGGAGGAGTATCAAGCAAAAATGTATTACTGATTCCATCATGGAAGCCGAGTATGTGGCAGCCTCTGAGGCAGCCAAAGAAGCGGTTTGGCTCAGAAACTTTCTATTGGACTTGGATGTGGTACCTAGTTTGCCTAAGTCTATTATACTTTATTGTGATAATAGTAGTGCAGTTACAAATTCGAAGGAACCACGAGCCCATAAGACTGGCAAACACATTGAGCGCAAGTACCACCTGATACGAGATTTCGTAAAGAAAAGAAAAGTTGCTGTGATCAAGATAGCATCAGCCGACAACCTAGCTGATCCCTTTACAAAGAGCTTACCAGCTAAGGCTTTTGATAGTCATGTTGAGGGAATGGAAGTCAGATGTGTAGCAACATGGCTTTAAGTATAAGTGGGAGATTTGTAACAGTATACTGAAGAGCAATGCTTTGAGTATAAGTGGGAGATTGTTAGGGTTATATACTAAAAGCATCACTTTTTAGTAACCTTATTTCATTAAATTTTGAATGAGAATCATATGGACAAATGTTTGCATATTGTATTTGTTGCAAGTGTTAATGCAAATGTCTGATATTCTATATTGTAGATAATATGGTGTGTGGTGTCACACAGAAGATCATATTATCAGTTCCCTATGGAGTATATAAATAGTTCACAACCTAGATGGACTTGGACAATCTATTGGAAAGGTTATAGTGTAATCTGGCATTAGTCTATCTTGACTATAGGTTTACACTAGTATACTTTGTGTGTATTAAAAAGGACCACTTGAGGTTGTTCTCTTTGTACTGACTACATAAGAGAACAAACACCTCTGTTATTATGGATGCTTGTGCTCTTAACCCGGATATAATAACGGACATGTATATACAGTGTGCATTATTTTGACTCATAAAAGAGTGAGATTCATTATGGATCAACAACCTCTATGAATTGGGTAATAACATTGTATGTATGATGGGCTGTTGATTATAAATGGAATCCATGTCCCGATACATCGGGTTGATGATGTGCCCTTAAGGAGCTCATAAGAATTGTCATGTAAACCCTGCAGGTGGATTATATCCGGCATGACAAATAAAGTTGAGCGGTACTACTTAGGGATAAAAGATGTCGAATCAATATAGTTGTCAGTAACTTAATTTGATCGACGGACATACGATATCTTAACATGGGGAGCCAAACGAGCATATAATAAAAGAAGCCCACAAATATAATTTGTGATTAGGAAGGTAGTGCAACAATAGCTCATTAGTGGACCGAGCTATTGTTAATGGGCCTGGATTGTGTGTTCGGGCTGAATACGGGATATCTAGATCCGTTAGTAGGCCTAACCCTAATTTCTTCTCATGGTCCCTGCCGTAGCCTATATATATCCTCTATTCTCTGGCCGCATGATTACCGATCAGAAATCTGAAACTTTCTCTAAATTCGTGATTCATGTAAGGAGAGAAAGAGAGGGCTGCCAAGGAGAAGAAAAGGTTGGGAGATCGTCGCCCACACGACGTCCAACTCGAGGAAGGAATACGTGCAGAAGATCTTAGGGTCGTTCGCTCGAGATTGCTAGGAATTACTTGTCTCCTTTCTGCCGCATGTATAATTCGTGAATCCTAGTTTCCGCCTATGAAGGGTTAGAACACGTATTAGAACTGTTTAACTTTCTATCGATCAATACGCACACCAAAGGAAGGGTCCTGGGAATCCCTAGTTCCATCACATTCGACCTGGCTGACCGGATGGTCTGCAGGGCTTGTGGCTGTTGGGATAATCTTATTGTATTTTGTTAGTAACTAGGCCTGTGATAACCCTAGTTAGTTAAAGTATCAAGCCGTACTCTTGATTGGTCGTGATTGATTGGATGAAGTTTATTCCAGCTTAGACTTATCCTGATCCTGTGTAAGATTGTGACATGACGTGATTATTGATGCTTGCCTTAAACAATAACGATCGGGGCTCCAGTTCTATTCAGGCGAAGGGTTACAACCCTGGTCCTTGTTTGGTTTAAGGGTTGTAACCTGGCTCCCGGAGCAGTTATGTGTCCTCTCTTCATTTAGTGTCTTATTGCAATCCCATGCCATGCTCGTCATGTTTTACCTTACCTTAATACCATAATTATTTATACTGGTCTTAGCAATAAAGATCAGGAATCCAGTTCTGTTCAGACGAAGGGTTACAACCCCAGTCCTTGTTTGGTTTAAGGGTTGTAACCTGGCTCCCGGAGCAGTTCTGTATCCTCTTTTCGTTTATTGTCTTCACTATACCAATAGTATTTGAGACGGGTTTCTATTCAGGTAAAGGGTTACAACCCCGTTCCTTGTTTGGTTTAAGGGTTGTGACCTGGCTACTTGAATGGTTTCCTCGTACTCAGTTTATTGTTGTTATATTTGCTATTATCAGTTTCGTTTTAATGGTCTTTAATATTCTATTGTGATTTGCTGGTTTTAGTTCCTAAGTGAAGCCTCCTTTGTGGCACTTGCTCTTTCTGGGGTCTGACCCAGCTAATTTTGTGTGGCCAGATATCGGAGCAGCTCTAGAGGATCCACCTGTCTTCCAGCCAGATGGTGACCACCAGGCGTAACCCCTGGCAACGAGTGGATTTCTTTTGTCCTCCCATTTTATTCTAAAAATTATTCTTTTGAGGCGTTTAGCCGACGAGCAAGTGTCAGCTTGGTTGCACCTTTATTTATTATCTGCCTACGGGCTGTAACATGATTGACGAATCCTAGGGTTGATCATGTATGACTGAAACTCTTGGTAGTCTTGACATTTTGTAACGACTAGCTTCATAATCAACTGAATATGTAAAGTTTGGGATGCCTTATTATTGTGTATTTGGTGATCTTATATCTTGCAATACTTACTTACTTGCTTGCGATTGAGACACTAGGCTTATTCATGACCATAGGAGACTGATGGATTGTAGTTAAACCCTCATATATCTAGACAGCCGTGACCGTATAGTGAGATGGATTTCGTTTCATTATGCGTAGCTGGCTATGTATGCCCCCGCTCTCCAGTATTCTGGTTTTGGGGCGTTATAACAAAGTAGTAGTTCAGCACTACAAAGAGTCTAGAACCTCAGTATGAAACCACCAAGAGGTTCGACCTCGGGTTCGGTCCATGTTATAGTGGCGTAGCATCATAATGAGGTAAAATGCCTCGTGTTGTGAAATTTAAACTCTATAAAAATTCACATAAGTGTATGAACAAAGATGTAAACCGTTTATTGATGGTATAATTGTAGACGCCTAAGATATTACACAAATACTTGGCCATCATAGGCCCTTCAATTAACAATTAGAGGCATAGTTGATGTCATTGTGTCAATGAGAACGATAATAGCTATGGTACTGAATGCAAGACATAGTCCCTTCTGTATCGTATTGTTGTTTAACCTATGCCGGAAGATTCAAATCGTAAGTGACATATATCCTAATGCATGATGTACAGTCACTATTTGAACACTCAATGCATATATTAAAATATATAAGGGATTATAGGGTTTTATTGAGACTGATATCTAGAAAATAGTACCACATTCATGTGGCAACCCCAAGTGTATATTTCAATATAAGAATTTTCTTTTATTAGCTTTTGCACATGAGGAGTGGTAGCCCATATTGGTATGATGGGGTGTTTTTCTAGAAAAGGCTCAAGACCCTAGGCAAGATGTATGTTTTTGTCACTCATGTCTTGGAAAATTCCCTTAGGAGCTAAACCCCGAAGGGGTTTAGCGACTCGGACATAGACTTGGACCCAGACTGTAGCTCGGGTAAAGATCACAAAGTGGCACTTTGATGGCATATTATGCACGTACGCATCGGACAAGAGATGACAATTGGTGCATCATTGCACTATTATACTCTCGTTCTTGCCCGAGTTCCCGGGCGATTTCTGTGTAGATTCCTTGTAGGCACAGGGAAGGCTTCCATGCAAGCACAACGAGGGTTTCCGTACGGGCACAGCTCAAGTATCGAGCAGATTTCTATGTGGGCGCACATGCATGCTAGATTTTTGCATGGAGTAACACAAAAATCTGACTTCCGTAGAAGTTGTGTATGGCGGTTGTTTCAGTGGATAATTTGTTGTAACCGTACCTATCCTTAGAGATTTGGAGATAATGGTTATTAACCGCTTCTTATCGTGTTAATTATTGTTGGCCTATTGGTCATGCTCAAACCTGATTTTAATAATTGATCAAACTCTGTCTCGATATAAATGCAAGTCAATTCAGATGTTTACCTACAACGTTTTGGACACTGCTCAACGATGGATATCTACTATATTCAAGACCGAAGCTGTTTGTCACTCAGAATGTATTTCCTTCAAAGCAATATAATTTTTTATTTTATTGAGTCTAGGAATACATTGTACACCAAGTTGTACTGGCAAATAGGCTATCCTAAAATCATTTTTGAAAACTGACCTATCTTTTTAAAATGACCTATGTTTTTGAAAAACATCTATTTTACAAAAAGCTTCTGAAGGACTTTTCAAAAAACCAAAATTATTTTTCTTAAAATCAACTGACCAAACCCTGACAGAGTTCGGCCAGAGTTCGGCCTGAGTTCGGCCAAGTTGAACGTTGTATGAACGTTTGATTTTGAACTTTGTCTCCCTTCAGTTGCGGTTTGTTACAAAGAGTTCTGTCCGAATTCTGTCAGAGTTCTGCCTTTGGAAAAACTATAAATAGAGAAGGATTTCGATCATTTCAAATCACCAATTCACTTTCAATCTCTTCTCTTCTAAAGCTTACATTTCTTCCAAAGAGTTCTAAAAAGCTTCCATTTTCAAATCCCAAGCCAGTTACAATCCTCTAGTCAATTTGCCAGTACGGTACGGTCTAGAAGTTTCAGAGCGATTGTAATCAGAGGCTTAATTAAAGATGCAATTCTTCACAATTGAAGTTGGTCGAGTTCTTCGTATCAAAGCTCGCGTCTGTAGAAGTTGCAAGGACTTCGTTTGAAAACTTGCAGGATTTTCCAATAGTGGATTCAACTAGAAGCTAGAGTTCTTCCGACTGGACTAGTCCTCATAATTGGGAAACCAGTATAAATCTCGGTGTCTGTGTTTGCCTTCTGATCACCTTTTTATTACTGTCATTTATTTTGTGATTATTATTATATCTGTGATCTAACTGCTAACGAGTTTTTTAATTAGCAATATTCTGCTGCCTACTCTATTCACCCCCCTCTGGAGTATTCTGCTTTACGATTTCGCTCCTACAATTGGTATCAGAGCAGGTTATACAGGTAAAGCAAGGTAAAATTGTAGTTATATTCAATTGTTATATAGATTACAATATTACACATGGCAACTGTGAAATTTACAAGTGAAGGCCAAGCCACAAACAGACCTCCACTATTTGACGACACAAATTACACTTATTGGAAAACACGTATGAGTTTCTTTCTGAAATCTCTTGATTTTGACTTATGGTCTGTAGTTATGATGGCTATAAAAAGCCCCCTCGTATTAATGTTGATGGAGTTTTAGTTGAAAAACCCCATGACAAATATACAGAGGATGAAAAGAAAAAGGCTAGTCTTGACGCACGTGCTATTAACGCTCTATTTTGTGCTTTAGATAGAACTGAATTCAACAGAGTGTCTACCTGCATAACATCAAACGAAGCGTAGAAACTTCTCGAAGTAACCCACGAAGGAACAACACAAGTCAAGGAGTCAAAGATCAGCAGACTTACTCAAGAGTACGAGGCATTCAAAATGAAGCCAAGTGAATCAGTCACTCAGATATTTACAAGATTCTTGGATATTGTAAATCCTTTGTCTTCACTAGGCAAGGATTACAGTAACCATGAGAAGATTTACAAACTTCTACGAGCTCTTACAAAAAACTGGATTCCAAAGGCTACAACAATCATTGAAGGAAATGACCTCTCAACAATGTCTTTGGAAACACTCATGGGTAAGTTACTCACTCACGAGTTAGAACTTTAAGACTTTGAAGATGCTACACCAAAGGAGAAGTCAGAGAAGTCGATCGCTCTCAAGGCTCAACATAGAAGAACTGTCGAAGACGAATCTGATGACAGCGACTTCGACTCTGAAGATCAAGCTCTTCTGGTAAGAAAATTTAAGAAGTTTATGAAATTTAACAGGAGAACAAAAGACAGCAACAACAACAACGAGGAAGATCATATTTGCTATGGATGTAAGAAGAAAGGACACATGAAGAAAGATTGTCTAACAGCATCATCATCAAAGAAAAGCAGCAAATATGACAAAGGCTGCCTGAAGAAATCTACATCAAGAAACTACGCCAACATAAGCATATGGCATGAAAGTGAGGCCAGCGACTCAGAAGACGAACAATCAGATGACACTACAAATGTATGCATGATGGCTTGCGATCGGGTAATCACTAATCCTCTATTTGATCCTTATGATGCTTTCACCTTCGAGCAACTAATAGAGGCTTTCAGTGACCTGCTAAATGATTACAGGAAACTGTATAGTAAATATGAAACCTCTAAGAAGGTACTCAAAGAGTACAAATGTGAAATAGGAAGACTTACCGACCAACTAGATTATGTTAGAAATAATGACTCTTCAAATGAGTCTGGTGAGCTTTCTTCTATTAAGTTGTTGTTACACGAGACTATTAAGCTATCCGAAGAAAAAGACCAAACTATCATCCAGTTAAAGGAAGACCTATCTAAGGAGAAAAAGAGTCTCCAGTGTGCATAGGACAGATTAGAATCACTCACATCTGACTATACTAGATTATATGACACTTCTAAAAAGTTGGAAATTAGTTTAGGAAAACGACCTGAAGTTGCTGCTTCTTATTCTAACACGTGTCAATTACTGAATTATTCAGAACACGCCCAACACTGTCAGACCAAACCATACCAAAACTATGCCCAAGAAGACTAATAGGCATGCATTCTTCTATACTAGAAAACTAAAACCTACCAATCATGCACCTCACACTACTTTCAACACTCAACATGCTAAATGTCATTATTGTGGCCTCATTGGTCATATATCTTCTGCATGTAGAATCAGAAAGTTAGTAGATTTAAATGTTTATGCATGGATACCAAAAACTAACCAGTCAGGACCCTACAAGAAATGGGTACCAAGAGTTTCATCTGCAAATTGTTTTGTAGGTGGGATGCCCTTCACATGCTATGAGCAAATGGGTACTCGACAGCGGTTGCTCACGGCACATGACCGGTGACGCTTTACTATTCGCAATACTATTGAAGAATAATAAAGAAGGATACTTCTCCTTCGGTAATAATTTAAGATGGTACATAATCGGTATCGATGACATTGGTAAGGCTCCCTATCCAGTGATTAATGATGTATGTCTAGTTACCGAGTTAAAATATAATCTGCTCAGCATAAGGAATTTAGCTGATCATAGTTATGGTATTAACTTCGTCAAAGATAAATGTACTATAGTTGATAGTTCAACTAGTAGTACTATATTTGAAGGTATTAGAGAAGACAACATATATGTTTTCTATTTGTTGGAAGATACTAACAAAGCAGGTAGATGTTTGATGGCCAAAAGCATCGAGAGTTAACTATAGAATATGAGACTCGGCCATGCAAACATGGATAAAATTTCAAGACTATCTACAAAAAAGTTGGTATGCGGCTTACTGGACATTTTTTTCAAGAAGGATACGGTATGTAGTGAATGTGAAAAGAACAAAGCTTCCAAATTCGTATTTAAATCCAAGACGCTGTAAGTACTACTAGACCTTTACATCTATTGCATATGGACTTATTTGGACCAAGTAGAATTGCTAGTATAGGTGGTAAGTTATATGCATTTGTCATTGTAGATGATTTCTCTAGATATATATCGATTTATTTTCTTGCACGCAAGAACGATACATTATCAGAATTCGTCACCTTTTGTAAGAAAGTACAGAATGAAAAAAGGTTCATGATTACTCGCATTCGTAATGATCATGGCGGCAAATTTGAGAATGCAGAATTCAAGAAATTTTATGACACATACGGTTATTTGCATGAATTCTCTTGCCCTAGGACTCTGTAACAAAATAGAGTTGTAGAACATAAGAACAGAACTCTATCTGAAATGGCTAGAGTAATGTTAAACCAGTTTAGTCTACCTGGATACTTTTGGGCTGAAGCTGTCAATACAACATGCTATATTCTCAATAGGGTTCTAATTCGACCTATATCGAAGAAGAATCCCTATGAACTATGGTTTGATAGAACACCAAATGTTTTATATTTTAAGATTTTTGGTTGTAAATGTTTTATTCTTAATACTAAAGACAATTTGAGTAAATTTGATGAAAAGGCCGATAAAGGTATATTTTTAGGTTATGCAGCAAAGAGCAAAGGATACAGAGTCTTCAACAAAATAACCATGATCATCGAAGAATCAATCAATGTCAAGTTTGATGAGCTAAATCAACACTTAGACGATGATGACAATGAAGACATAATCACACCATGTACAGCTACTGCAAAACCTTCATACAGAGATGCAGAACCATCACATCAAGCATCATATGAACCTTCAAGCAAAGAAGTTTGAACTAGCAATCCTGAGACTACACCAAAAGAGATGAGATTCTTGGCTGATCATCCAAAGGACTTGGTAATTGGTGAGATTACCAAGGGTGTAAGTACTCGTTCCTCTAATAAAGATATAACTTCTTGTGCTGCTTTTGTTTCACAGTATGAACCCAAAAATATTAAAGAAGCATGTAGTGATAATTTTTGGTTAGATGCTTTGCAAGAGGAATTAAACCAATTCGAACGGAATTAAGTTTGGGAACTTGTTCCTAAGCCCGTTGATCATTCGGTCATTGGCACCCGATGGGTATTCCGAAACAAAATGAACGAGAATGGTTTAGTGACTCGTAATAAGGCTCGACTCGTAGCTCAAGGATACAATCAAGAAAAAGGTATCGACTACGATGAGACTTATGCCCCAGTTGCGAGATTAGAATTCATTCGCATGTTATGTGCATTTGCATGCTTTCATAATTTTAAGTTATTTCAAATGGATGTCAAAAGGGCATTTTTAAATGGTTTTATAAAAAAAAGTTTATGTAGCTCAACCTCCCGATTTTACTGATTTTAAATTTTCTGAATATGTTTTCAAGTTGAAGAAAGCCTTATACGGTTTGAAACAAGCCCCTCGTGCTTGGTACGATCGTCTAAGCTCTTTTCTACTTGATAACGGATTTTTAAAGAAAAAGGTTGACACTACATTGTTTATAAAATCTTTGAATAACAACATTTTTTTATTCAAGTCTATGTAGATGATATTATTTTTGGATCTACTGATGAATCTCTTTGTCAAGAATTTTCAAAGTGTATGCAGAATGAGTTTGAGATGAGCATGATGGGAGAGCTGAAATTCTTTCTCGGACTGCAAATCAAACAAACCAACAATGGAACGTTCATAAATCAAGCAAAGTACACAAAGGATCTATTAAAGAAGTTTGACCTGGAAGCAGTCAAGCCACTTAGCACTCCAGTGGCGACTTCAACCAAGCTTGATATTGATGAACAAGACAAACCTGTCGACATACGTAAGTATCGAGGTATGATCGGTAGCTTACTGTATTTAACTGCTAGTCGACCAAACATTCTGTTTAGTGTTTGCTTATGCGCACGTTTTCAAGCTAATCCTAAGGAATCACATCTGTGCGCAGTTAAGCATATCTTCCGATACCTTAAAGGCACTTCTTCTGTCGGATTATGGTATCCTAAAACTACGTCATTTGACCTAACCGGTTATTCTGATGCTAATTTTGTCGGATGCAAAGTAGATAGAAAAAGCACTAGCGGCACATGTCATTTTCTAGAAAAAGCTCTAGTCTCTTGGTTTAGTAAGAATCAAAATTCTGTTGCATTATCAATAACCGAGGCTGAGTATATTGCCGCAGGACGTTGTTGTGCACAAATTTTGTGGATAAAGTAAACTTTAGAAGACTATGGATTGCATTTTACACACATACCCATTTTTTGTGACAACACTAGTTCTATTAATTTGACTAAGAATCAAGTATGTCACTCTCGTACTAAACATATCCAGATTAGATATCACTTTCTTAGAGATCATCAACAAAATGGAGATATAGACCTTGTATACATAGACACATAGAATCAATTAACTGACATACTCATAAAACCACTAGCAGAAGATCGTTTCAATTATTTACGTCAAAAATTAGGAATTTTAGATGTCAATAATATTAATTAATTGTATTTTATTAATTAATATTCGATACTCAATAATTGTTTTCGAGACAAGCCTAAAAATAGTCTGTCTGTCACCACGACTACGGTCGAAGCGAAGCGGTACTTAAGAGTTCTCCTGTGAACCTCCGTTAGGTGAAACAGTACTCCTACAGCTAATCTAAGACAGATGCTGAGTAAAGATTATTAATTTATAAAATAATATTAATTATATTATTTTGAAATTTAAAATTACTAAACTCTGAATTAAATATTTGAAACGAATTGATGAAAAAGTTGTGGCCCCATAATTTTTTATATATACATATATAGCTAGGCAACCCTTGGCGAATTTGGCCCGAGTTCGGTCCGAATTCGGCCAGAGTTCGGCTGGATATATATATGTACCAGTCAGAATCCGAGGCTCCCTCTTCTTCATTCTTCCAAACCTCATCAAAACAACAACCTCTCTTATGCGATGATCATCCCACGCATCTTTTAGAGATTCGATATTGACTTATCCACTTGTGCTCTGGACCCTGAGCCCAAGTTCCTCAAACTCTCTCGTCGCAGCATTGCCACTGTTCCTCCACCTACTGCACCTGCTCCTCATGCACCTACTCCCACAGCACATGGTCCTCCTCATTCTTACCCTATGACCTTTGAGGGTATTCATCAACATCTATCAGATCTGCAGTTATTTTATATTGACACTTCCAGGGAACATGAGTTCTGTAACGTAATTCGGTTCCAGGCTATTGCCAACTCCTTCGTCGATCTGAGATTTGTACAGACGGGTCACTCTGCTAGCTCTCTACCTCGAGACCCTTCTATTTCTTGCTACCGCATTGATGATGAGGCGGTCCACTCTCTATTCCAGCCAGGGAACTCTTACGATTGGTATCGTACTTCTGGTGCCACTTCTCATACTTCTGGAGCTGGCACTTCTGGAGCTAGTCCATCTGGACATGCTGGCGCTGCAGCCGATAATGATAAGGATGAGGATGATGATTTCTGAGATGTTACTGTTTGAGACTGTCTATTTTGTCTTATGTTTACTTGGAAATGCTCTGACATTCCAAGAATTATCAGTACTCTTTATTTTAGTTATGATTTGTGACTTACATAGACATATGTTTTTATGCCTCAGTTTGGCATTTGACTCACATTAGTTTTTTATTCAGCACTTTATTTGTTTCAGCTTTATTCTAGCATTATCTTTCTTTATGCTTCTATATTAACTGCCTGTGACAACTAACATGCTTGTATTGTTTCTCTCTTATTTTTTTTGTTTCTTCACTGCTTGTTACTTATGCAATTATTGCGGGAGAGCTTTCTCTTTTACAATTATTTTGCTAAGTGACAACGGGGGAGAAATAAGATCTAACATCTTTCTGAATACAGGTTATGAACAATTTTATTTTTTCTCTGTAATCGGCGGGATATATTTTTGAATTGATCTAAACCAAGATGTTATATCGGCAAGGTTTGTCAATTATCAAAATTGGGGAGATTGTTGGCCCATTGGTCATGGTCAAACCTGATTTTAATAATTGATCAAACTCTGTCTCGATATAAATGCAAGTCAATTCAGATGTTTACCTATGACGTTTTGGACACTGTTCAACAATGGATATCTACTCTATTCAAGACCGAAGCTGTTTGCCACTCAGAATGTATTTCCTTCAAAGCAATATAATTTTTTATTTTATTGAGTCTAGGAATACATTGTACACCAAGTCGTACTGGCAAATAGGCTATCCTAAAATCGTTTTTGAAAAGTGACCTATCTTTTTAAAATGACCTATGTTTTTGAAAAATATCTATTTTACAAAAAGCTTCTGAAGGACTTTTAAAAAAGCCAAAATTATTTTTCTCAAAATCAACTGACCGAACCCTAACAGAACTCGGCCAGAGTTCGGCAAGAGTTCGGCCAAGTTGAACGTTATGTGAATGTTTGATTTTGAACTTGGTCTCCCTTCAGTTGCGGTTTGTTACAAAGAGTTCTGTCCGAATTCTGCTCGAATTCTGTCAGAGTTCTGCCTTTGGAAAAACTATAAATAGAGAAGGATTTTGATCATTTCAAATCACCAATTCACTTTCAATCTCTTCTCTTCTAAAGCTTACATTTCTTCCAAAGAGTTCTAAAAAGCTTTCATTTTCAAATCCCAAGCCAGTTACAATCCTCTAGTCAATTTGCCAGTACGGTACGGTCTAGAAGTTTCAGAGCGATTGTAATCAGAGGCTTGATTGAAGATACAACTCTTCACAATTGAAGTTGGTCGAGTTCTTCGTATCAAAGCTCGCGTCTGTAAAAGTTGCAAGGACTTTGTATGAAAACTTGCGGGATTTTCCAATAATGGATTCAACTGGAAGCTAGAGTTCTTCCGACTGGACTAGTCCTCACAAGAGATAAACCAGTATAAATCTCGGTGTTTGTATTTGCCTTCTGATCACCTTTTTATTACTGTGATTTATTTTGTGATTATTATTATATCTGTGATCTAACTGCTAACGAGTTTTTTAATTAGCAATATTCCGCTGCCTACTCTATTCACCCTCCCTCTAGAGGATTCTGCTTTACGATTTCGTTCCTACAATTATCACTGGATTAAGTGGTTGACAGCTGTTAAGGTTTGGTTTGTACAAAGAGTTGTACTCTTTATTTTCGTTCAAAGCTGAGATCTGAGACAAGAGGTGTAATCTTTGTATGTTATGATTTCACGTACTTGGTACGATATTTGTAACGTTAACAAACACTAATAAGAAATCATATGTTGGACAAATTATTATCTCCACATTACTTTTAGGGACGTTGCCCCCATTTCTCCTTTCTTCATCTCGATGACTATCATACCATGAATCCCTATAATATCGTTCTTTTCATAGCTCGAACGGTCGTTACCAAAATGCTAGCCCAAGCATTTGGAAAATGGACGTTTGAAACATGTGATAAAACATAATTGTAATCAAACTAGTCCTAAATACGAGACACTAACAAATTAAGGATACTAGGTTGCAAAAGTGATAATTATCTATGATATATAAGTTCCTAGAATAATATTGTTGACACAAAGTCACAGTCAACCAAATATCGATAACATTAACTAAATAATACTTGTAATAATTTAATACGACACACGACGACTACATCCAGCTCAAGTCAGACGACAGCTCAGTTTTTGCAATACAAGTCATTCTTGAGTCTGTATTTTATAAATTTATTGAGTCTAGACTGATGTAAGCTGAGTTGTGCTGAGCTCTTGAGACTTAACCTATAACCTACCCAAAATCCATAAGCTCCACATATCAAAATAAGCCCATTGGACCTTAAGACCTATTATGTGCTCTAGAGACAGAATTCGGGCCGAACTCTGCCTCCACACAGAGTTCGGGCCGAACTCTGCCTCCACACAGAGTTCGGGCCGAACTCTGTCCCCTAAAAATCAGCACCCTAATTTTTAGGGTTGGCTGGTTACTAGCTGTCCAACGGCCAAATATTTGAAAATTTCTACCAGAATTATGGCCGAATTCTGCCTACTAGTATCCTATAAATAGGCCATGAATTCTCTCATTTTCATTCATCCAATCTTCTCTTCTCTTCTCTCTAAAGCTCAATACAAGCCATACCCTTCTTCATCTATTAGCCACAGGCTCCTTAAGCCTCAAGTGCTCAACATTTTTCAGTTAGGAGTTTTGTGCAAGAGTTCAAGAAGTCGCTTGGAAAATTCCAAGCATCGCCACTGCGATCCTTTGTAAGAAGTTGACGTGCTCTTCTGAAGAAAAGACACGAGGTGTAACTACTATTTCACAAATAGTGGATTTAATCCTGAGCTAGAGTTCTCAGGCCTGGACTAGTCCTCCACGAGGGTAACCAGGTTAAAATCGGCTGTGTTTGCGTATGCTTTCTTGCTCCTTATTTATTTTTGCATTTACTCTGATTAATTTTAGCTTGTGAAAGAGTTTAATTTTTAATTGGCTATTATCGCTATAAACTCTATTCACCCCCCTCTAGAGTTGCCATTTGTTCTTCAATTGGTATCAGAGCTCTGTTCTCTCAACAAGGACTAACATCCTAGAGCTGATCCATGGCAACCACATAATCCTTGATTTCCAATCACGGTGAAGGGCAGTCCACTCATAGGTCTCCCCTATTTGATGGAACTAACTACACATATTGGAAAACAAGGATGAGCTTTTATCTCAAGTCGCTAGACTTTGACCTGTGGACTATCGTCACTGACGGTTACAAAAAGCCCGCCATAATAGTTGTCAATGGTGATCTCGTTGAAAAATCACATGACAAATATTCTGACGAGGAGAAGAAACAGGCAAGTCTAGACGCGAGAGCTATTAATGCTTTATTTTGTGCTATAGACAGGAATGAGTTCAACAAGGTCTCAACATGCACCACTTCTCACGAAGTATGGAGACTTCTAGAAGTTACGCATGAAGGAACCACCCAAGTCAAAGAATCAAAGATAATCCGTCTCACTCAAGAATATGAGGCTTTCAAGATGAAGCCAAACGAGACGATCACGCAAATGTTCACAAGATTCCTCAACATCATCAATCCCTGTCTTGGCTCGATAAACAATATTCAAATCATGAGAAGATTCGAAAGCTACTTAGGGGACTCCCAAAGATTTAGAACCCTAAGGTGACAGCCATCATAGAAGGAAATGATCTCACAACCATGTCCATGGAGACCTTGATGGGAAAGCTGATGACTTATGAGCTTGACCTCAAGGACTTCGAAGAGCCTGCTCCTAAGGCTAAGGAGATCGCATTCCAAGCTCACCGACGGAGGGCTGACCCCGAAGAGACGGATGACGAGAACTCAGAAGGTGATGATCAAGCTCTCCTTATTCGCAACTTCAAGAAATTTTTTTGCTTCAACCGAAGAAAGAAGGAACCACAAGAAGACGACGAAGAAGAGCCAACCTGCTACGGTTGCAAGAAGACTGGACACGTCCGAAAAGACTGTCCATTCTTAAAGAAGTGCAACCGCTATGAGAAACCTTACAAGAAGACTTCCTCAAAGAAATATGCCAACATGAGCATTTGGCATGAAAGTGAAGCTAGTGACTCCGAGAAAGAAAAGGATTCTCCTCAAGATACTGCAAATGTGTGCCTAATGGCAACATCCGACAAGGTATCAAACGAAACTCTTGATGACTTCACTTTTGATGAACTTGGCGATGCTTTTACCGATTTACTTGATGATCATAAAAAGGTCATTGGTAAATATAAACATGCCAAGGAAAGATCAAAAGTCATGAAGTCGAAATTCAAAGACTTTCCTTACTGCTTGATAACATTGGAGACACTTCACCCACGGATGTAACAGATAAGGTATCTAAGCTTAAAATAAGCTTACATGATGTCGAAGCACGCATTGAACAACAAACACAAGAAATCACAGCACTCAACACGGAGCTTGCAGAAGAAAAGAGTAGACACAAGATTTCTATTTCTAAGATACATGGCTTTAATGCTAAGGTTACTGAACTCAAGCTGTCTCTAAGAAACTAGAGACTAAATTGGAAAAACAGGTTGCTCAACCTCAAACCCAAGAGACACATACAAAGCATGATACTTCTCATACTAGTCACCTACGTCATCCACCTGCAACACGTAATCATGCTTACATATACACACACTTTCACAAAGCACACAAACCACATGCACGTAGAAATAATTATCATATGTCACAAAATCATCATGCTACACATAGATACAATCATCACCATGTTGCACAAAAACAACACTACCATCACTATACATATAGACATCATCACCATGCTACTCCATATAGACAATATCACCATGCCACTCCATATCACTCTACACATAGTCATCATCACCATGCTAATTCTACATATCATCATACTTCTCCTCATCACTCTATTTATAGACATCATCAGCATGCTCCTAATATAAATAGGAATGCTACATGTACTTATTGTGGTTTACATGGACACATTTCACTATAATGTAGAATTAGAAGATTAGTAGATAGAAAGATATATGCATGGTTTCCAAAAACTAACTTTTCAGGACCCTCAAAAACTTGGGTACCAAAGGTCACATCTACTCTTGATGTAGGTGGACCTTCCCTTCTCAACTAAGAGTAAGTAGATTCTCGATAGTGGATACTCGCGGCATATGATGGGAGACACAAATCTTTTCGCATCACTATCGATGAAGAGAGAAGGATATGTATCCTTCGGCAACAACCTAAAAGGTTATATTATAGGTAATGGTATTATTGGCTATCCTCCCTCTCCCGTAATAAAGGATGTCTGCCTAGTGACCGAGTTAAAGCATAACCTGCTCATCATTAGTCATCTTGGTGACCATGGATATGACATTAACTTTGGACAAAATAAATGCCTTATTTATGATAGGTCAACGGGAGACATTGTTTTTGAAGGGGTAAGAGAGGATAATATTTATATTTTTTATTTGTCTATAGATACTAACAATGCAGGTAGATGCCTATATGCTCATAAGGATGAAAGATTATTATGGCACCAGCGTCTTGGTTATGCCAACATGGATACTATATCCAGACTATCGACTAAGAAGCTAGTTAGAGGCTTGCCCGATATCACATTCAAAAAGGACACGGTATGTGCCGAATGTGAATTTAATAAGGCAACTAAGTCTTCATTTCATTCTATAAACTTTGTAATTACTTCTAGACCTTTACAACTTCTCCATATGGATTTATTTGGCCCTAGTAGAGTAGCCAGTCTTGGTGGAAAACTCTACGCCTTTGTTATTGTTGATGATTTTTCTAGATTTACTTGGGTTTTTTTTTCTTACAAATAAAAGTGATGCTATTTCAGTTTTCAAGATTTTTGCAAAGAAAGTTCAAAATTTAAAAGTCTACATGATTACTCGAATCCGAAGTGATCATGGAGGCGAATTCAAAAATTCTGATTTTGAAAAGTTTTGTGATTTTAATGGCTTTGATCATGAATTTTCTTGTCCAAGAACTCCTCAACAAAATGGTGTTATGGAGAGGAAGAATAGGACTCTTGGCGATATGGCTAGAGTCATGTTGAACAAATTTTTACTTTCGAAATACTTTTGGGCTGAAGCTGTCAGTACAGCATGCCACATCTTAAATAGGGTGCTTATTCGTCCTATTACGAAGAAAACACCCTATGAGCTTTGGTTTGGGAGAACCCCAAATGTTTCTTATTTTAGAGTTTTTGGTTGTAGATGCTTTATCCTTAACACCAAAGACAACTTAGGCAAATTTGATGCCAAAGCTGACGATGGTATTTTTCTTGGCTATGCTGCCAAGAGCAAGGGATATAGAGTTTTTAACAAACGCTCATTAATTGTGGAAGAGTCTACAAATGTGACTTTTGATGAAGATAACAGTGCAGCAGCTACTCTTGATGATGATGTTGAGCCATCAACTTCTACTCCAATAAATACCACAACCGAAACTAATTCTCTGGAGGGCTTGCCAAAGAAATTCTCTTTCAAGCCGTCACATCCAGAAAATTTGGTAATAGGTGAGATTTTACGAGGAGTAACTACTAGATCATCATTAAGAGACTCTATTGCAAGCACTGCCTTTATTTCACAAATTGAGCCGAAAAACATTTTAGAAGCTTTTAATGATGAATTTTAGATTTCTGCTATGCAAGAGGAACTCAACCAATTCGAGAGGAGCCAAGTATGGGAACTCGTTCCTAGACCGGCAAATCACTCGATCATTGGCACTAAATGGGTTTTTAGAAACAAAGTAAATGAAGATGGTTCAGTCACACACAACAAAGCTCGTCTAGTAGCCCAAGGATACAACCAAGAGGAAGGTATCGACTACGATGAGACGTATGCTCCTGTTGCTAGATTGGAATCCATTCGAATGCTTTGTGCATTTGCAAATTTTTAAAATTTCAAATTATTTCAAATGGATGTTAAAAGTGCCTTCTTGAATGGATTTATTAAGGAGAAAGTTTATGTGAAACAACCTCCTGGCTTTGAAAATCACAAATTTCCCGACCACGTGTTCAAGCTGAAGAAAGCGCTGTATGGCCTCAAACAAGCCCCTAGAGCTTGGTATGAACGGCTATGCAATTTCTTGCTTGAGAAAGGTTTTTCAAAAGGGAAAATTGACACCACACTTTTCATAAAATCTTTTAAAGACACTATTCTTTTAGTACAAATATACGTAGATGATATTATATTTGGTTCTACTGATGAAACCCTTTGTCAAGATTTTGCCAAGTGTATGCAGACCGAGTTTGAGATGAGCATGATGGGGGAGCTCGACTACTTTCTTGGGCTGCAAGTCAAACAAATGTCAAATGGAACCTTCATCTGTCAGTCGAAGTATACAAAGGACATGCTGAAGAAATTCGACCTTGACAACGTCAAACCAATCAGCACTCCAATGGCTACTTCAACCAAATTTGAACTAGATGATAGCGGCAAACCCGTGGACCAACATAAGTATCGAGGTATGATAGGAAGTCTACTCTATTTAACTGCTAGTCGCCCTGATATTATGTTTAGCGTTTGCCTGTGTGCTAGATATCAAGCAAATCCTAAGGAATCACACATGACTGCTGTTAAGCGTATCTTTCGATACCTTAAGGGTACGGTTACAGTGGGCCTATGGTATCCTAAGTCAACATCATTTGACCTCATTGGTTACTCTGATGCTGATTTCACTGGATGCAAGGTCGACCGTAAAAGTACGAGCGGTACGTGTCATTTATTATGAAAGGCTTTAGTCTCTTGGTCTAGCAAGAAGCAGAATTCTGTCGTACTATCCACAACAGAAGCTGAATACATCGCAGCTGGGCGTTATTGTGCACAAATTCTGTGGATGAAGCAAACCCTTGAAGACTATAACTTATCTTTTATGCATATTCCAATCTTTTAAGACAATATTAGTGCTATAAATCTTACTAAGAACCCCATTTGTCACTCACGCATGAAGCACATTGAAATACGTCACCACTTTTTGCGTGATCATCAGCAAAATGGCACGATTAACTTAGAATTTATTGACACTGATCATCAGTTAGCAGATTTCTTTACAAAACCATTATCCGAAGAGCACTTCAATTTTCTTTGTCGTAAACTTGGAATTTTAGATGAAGTTGTTATAAATTAAAATCAACCTGCGTAAATATCGAGTATATCGTGATTCTCTTATAATGACTTTGCTATGGGTACAAGCCGGAAGGGTCCTTCTGACAACAAGGCGTAAAAGCCTAAGCGACACGGTGCACTAGTCCTCAGGACTACCGCTAGCTGGGATTCGGCCCCTGCAGCTAACCCATGGCAGCTTCAAAATATTGAATTATGATATAATTTCTTGTTTATTATACGGTTCATTTTTATTTATCACATGCTGACTATTCTTTCAACTTCACCTTGCTGCTTCATGTTCACTATTTATTATTCATCACTTGGATCTTTTCCTATATTTATACTCACATTTATTTCGGTCTTTCTGGCTTAACCAATTTTTATTCATTTCAGCCTGATTCCTGTTCTGTGACCAGAATCCGGAATTCGGGCCGAACTCTGCCCTTACCAGAGTTCGGACCGAATTCGGTCCAGCCTCAGCCGTTGATCATATTTTAGATCCAATGGCCATTATTGATTTCGACCATTGAAACCCTTCACATATATTCGGGATCCTCTTCCTCTTCACCTCCATTACCACCTTTTCTACTTCTCAAAACTCTTTTTCTCAAAACCCTAACTCTAATTTCTCCTTTCTAGAGCTCAACTCTTTCCCAAACTCAAGGAGAAGGCTTCTTTTTCAATTCTCCTTCATTGTTCATCACTTGTTTGAGGTATAATTTCATACTTTTCTATATCTCAATTTCCTTCATTATCTTTATTGTGTTATGGCTCCACGTTTGTTCAACCGCGGGAAGAGACTTCGGACCGAGGGAGCATCCTCGTCGAATGATCCTCCTCGCGTTGAACCGCCCGTTGCACCACCCGTTGCACCGGCCGCTGAACAACAACCACCTATCCATCCGTTGTTCAATCCTCCGCGTCTACTTGACCCAAACACTTTTGACGACCGAATTTTTGTATCACTAGACGCATCAAATGATTAGTTTAGTAATTTTCGGACACGTTCGGTGTTTGCGGGACACCCTATCAACTTTACTATATTCTCACAATATGATGCACTTTTTCATGACCTTTGCCTTGATGAACTTGTTACCACAAATTCGGTCATTTATCGTAGTGCTATTCAAATGTTCTACTGCAACCTAATCCATGATGATACACATATTTATTCACGGGTTGCGGGAATAGATATCTCTTTTGACGATTTTGAATTGGCCGAATATCTTGAACTCCAAGAGCCTAACTCATGGGAAAAGCTTGTTGAAGCTCGATCTTTTCAATTTTCCGAAGGGATTTTACTTGAAAGCTTCAAGGACGACTTGTGTAGCCCTAACACACGTCCTCGTAAGCTTTTGGATAAATATCTCAATCCCTATTTCTATGAACTTCATCGGATCATTTTCAACACCATTCTACCCAAAGCGGGTTCCACCGATGAAGTCACTTATTTTGAAATCTCGGCATTGTATCATCTCCACTTCCATGTTCCTTTTAATCTTCCACGCACAATGATGGATGGGATGATTAATTGTAGGAAGAAGCCAAGATCTTTGGTTTATGCATTATACCTTCCCATGATCCTTCGTGCGTTTCATGTACCCCTTGATGAGTGTCCATTCTTACCTGTCCCTGCCTTCCTCTCTAAGACAAGGAGGCTTCAGGCGGCCGTTGGCTCACCAGTTGTGTCTGAGCATTCTGATGATGAGCCAGATGCCCCTCCTTTGGGACAGGATCCTCCTCCTCCTCCTGCCACTCTCGAGTCTCTTTAGACTATGCTCCGAGATCGCTTCACCTTAGAGGACGATCGTTGGACTCAGCTGGATTACCGGACCACCTTGCAGATGAGTGCCATCAGCAACTCGCTGCATGATATTCGGTATTCCATGTCTCGCCATCCTTCCCTGCCCATGGAGCGAGATCCCAGTCGTGAGGGCTATCGTATCGATGACCCTTGGGTCATTCGCTACTTGGATCCAGATGCAGCCTTCGTGGACCCTCGTCGTTCCTTTACTGATCCATCGGACGACGCTGGGCCTTCACGAGCTCGACGATGGATATGGACTGCTACTTGCTGCTGCTACTGAGGATCATAGATTATGATTTATGCATTTTGATTTTAGTTGCTTTTATGTACTTGGTTTGTATTAGACTTATTATGAGTTATGACTCTTGAGACTTTGGTAGTTCTATCAGTTTATATGTCATTTCTTCTATTATGACTCTTGAAACATTTGGACGTTATATTAGTTTATATGCAGTTTCTTCTCTTATCTTTTGGTGTGTTTGCCAGTATTCATTGTTTATCTTACATTGCTAAATGCCAAAAGGGGGAGATATGTATATTCTATATTCTTTTTGTCTATGTATATGTGCTTTTGGAGAATATCTTTTGGAGAATGTTCTTATCAGGTCAACAAAGATTCAAAACATTGTTTACGAGGCAGCTATATTTTAAGCTCGGCATTGATTATGGGGGAGGTTTACTTTCTGTCCGTATATGTGTCCAGGTATGAATATTGAATATACAATTATTATTTTGTCAATTATCAATATGAGGGAGATTGTTGACACAAAGTCACAGTCAACCAAATATCGATAACATTGACTAAATAATACTTGTAATAATTCAATACGACACACGACGACTACATCCAACTCAAGTCAGACGACAGCTCAGTTTTTGCAATACAAGTCATTCTTGAGTCTGTATTTTATAAATTTATTGAGTCTAGACTGATGTAAGCTGACTTGTGCTGAGCTCTTGAGACTTAACCTATAACCTACCCAAAATCCATAAGCTCCACACATCCAAATAAGTCCATTGGACCTTAAGACCTATTCTGTGCTCTGGAGACAGAGTTCGGGCCGAACTCTGTCCCCAAAAAATCAGTACCTAATTTTTAGGGTTGGCTGGTTGCTAGTTGTCTAACGGCCAAATATTTGAAAATTCCTACCAGAATTATGGCCGAATTCTGCCTACTAGTATCCTATAAATAGGCCATAAATTCTCTCCTTTTCATTCATCCAATCTTCTCTTCTCTTCTCTCTAAAGCTTAATACAAGTCATACCCTTCTTCATCTACTAGCCACAGGCTCCCTAAGCCTCAAGTGCTCAGCATTTTTCAGTTAGGAGTTTTGTGCAAGAGTTCAAGAAGTCGCTTGGAAAATTTTAAGCATCGCCACTGCGATCCTTTGTAAGAAGTTGACGTGCTCTTCTGAAGAAAAGGCACGGGATGTAACTACTATTTCACAAATAGTGGATTTAATCCTGAGCTAGAGTTCTCAGGCCTGGACTAGTCCTCCACGAGGGAAACCAGGTTAAAATCGGCTGTGTTTGCGTATGCTTTCTTGCTCCTTATTTATTTCCGCATTTACTCTGATTAATTTTAGCTTGTGAAAGAGTTTAATTTTTAATTGGCTATTATCGCTATAAACTCTATTCAACCCCCTCTAGAGTTGCCATATGTTCTTCAAATATTTCATTGTAATTTAAAATAGGCTTAATTGCACTTTGATACCCTCAACTATTTTGCTTTTTCAAGTTGATACCTCAACTATTTTTTTTCAACTTGATACCCTAAATTTTTTTTGGACAATAATTCCCTTACCCAAAAATTAAAACTACCACTCAACCCCTCCCCTCCTCTAGCACACCCCGGCCCCTTCCGGCCACCACCCCCGCCCCCGCCCCCGCCCCTCTCCCCGCCGCCTCGCCTGCACCCGCACACTCCGCCCCTCCCCCCTCCCGCCCCGCCTGCACCCTCCCCCTCCGTCCCTTCCCCCCCTCCCGCCCCGCCTGCACCCTCCCCCTCCGCCCCCCTCCCCTCCACCCTCCGGCCACCCGCACCCCCCCTCTCGCTCCCTCCCCTCCCTCTCCCGCTGCCCTCCTTTCCCGACTCCACCATCGCTGGATAGGGAGGGGGGTCGCCACCGTGGGAGGGGTGGAGGTGGTCGCCGGAGAGGGAAGGGAGGGAGGTGGTCGCCGGAGTGGGGGAGGGAGGTGGTCGCCGGAGTGGGGGAGGGGGGAAAGGGAGAAGGGGAGAGGGAAGGGATAAGGGCATTTTGGGAATTTTTAAAAATTTAGGTATCAAGTTGAAAAAAAAATAGTTGAGGTATTAAGTTGTTGAGTAAAAAGGTTTATGGTATCAACTTGAAAAAGCGGAATAGTTGAGGGTATCAAAGTGCAATTTAGCCTTTAAAATATTTAATCAAATGCAATTTAGTCAATATTCTAAAAAAGAAAATTTTGTATTTCAAACAAATGGATGGATTCCAATGTCTTACCGAAGGTTCCATATGGCTGACACGTTCCCAATCATGTTTGTACGGTACCAAATCACGATTATGAGGAAGCGATTCATAACATTTTGAGTCATCTGTAACTGTCAACTGTCAGTGATGGATGTTCCTTTATTAAATTACTAATTGAATGGTTCTACACGAACCGAGCAGTTCAAACTACGCACCACGTATCCTTCAACATTGGTCGAAATTAGAGAGCTGGGACGTCTATGGGCTCAGTTTAGTTTAGGGTCCATTTGGTAAATCGTATTTGGAGGTAGATTTTAGAATTTTATGGATTTGGAATTAAATTCATGTAATCCTGTGTTTGGTTGGAGATGGATTTGGATATAGAAAGTATGACCAAATCCAAATTTTGGATATGGAAGAAAGAGAAACTTGGATTTGGGAGAAAAAAGTTAGTTATTTTTTTAATAATTTCATTTTTCTATTAAATATTTCGTTAATACTAATTAATAATTATAACTAATAGTTAGTTATTATTTTTATAAAAAATTAACTAAGAGTTTGTTATCGTAATTATAATTTAAATTAATATTTATTAATTAATAGTTTTATTATTTAGTATTTTATAATAATCTTAATTATTTATTTATAACTTTATTAATCACAATTACAATCTTAATTAATAATTTATTAATCATAACTATAATCTTAAGTAATAATTTATTAATTAATATCCAATTATAATCATAATTAATAATTTATTAGTCTTATTATAATCTTAATTAATAATTTGTTAACTACTATTTTATTGTAATCTTAATTAATAATATTTTAATCACAAATAATTTATAATTAAATAATTAAATAATTTAATAATTAATATATTATAATAATTTATTAATCAATATTACAGTCTTAATTAATAATTTTATAGTTCTTCAATTAAATATTAAGTATAACCTTTATTAATCATAATTATAATAATTTATTAATCATAACTATAATTTTAATTAATAATTAATAAATAAATATTTAGTTATAATCTTAATTAATGAATTATTAGACTTAATTATAATCTTAATTATAAATATTAATTGCTATTTTATAATAATTTTAATTAATAATATATTAATCATAATTATCATCAGAATTAATAATTTATTATTCAATAATTTAATAATTAATATATTATTAAAATTTTAAATTAATAATTTATTAATCATCATTATAATCTTAATTAATAATTTATTAATCATAATTATTATCATAATTATAATTATAATTTAATTATTAATCACAACTATAATTATAATTATAATAATTAATTAATAATTTATTTATTATTTTATTAATTAATATATTATTATCACAATTATTAATCATAATTATTAATTATAATTATAGTTTACAAAATGGGAAAATTTATGAAATGCCCAAAAACCGTAAAAGTTTTATGAAAAATCCACCGCAAAATAATATTTTATCGCGTGCCCAGAATTAGCGAAAAATATATAAAAGGATTCTGAATGACCTTTTTGTCCTTCTAATTTATTGAAAACATCCACCAAACCTACTTTTCAAAAAAAAAACGTTTCGATACTTCCTCTTCTTCCATACGCTGCTCACTTTCGAATCTAGGTTTTCTCCTCCAAAATCTTCAAAACTTACTTCAAAAACTCGTTAGTGACTCTCCATTCGCAATCTTCACACCATATCATTATCATCAGTTCCCACTTCATCATCATCAGCAGCATCAACTGGCCATTTCCCGAGTAAAAATACAAGAGAATGGCCATTTTGCGACAAACCGGAGAATGATCATTCCCCGTGTTAAAATAAAGGTCAAAACATCATATTTTACGATTCTAAAATTTTGAAAGCCCGTCAAACGGTAAAACTATTGATCTTAGGCTCCTCGGAAATACGCTCCTTTTGCGACAAACCGGACCTCGTTTCGACCTCCTAGTCAAAAGTTATGGCCCTCCAAAATTTTAACTAGCCATTCCCCGTGTTAAAATACAGGAGAATAGTCATTCTCCGTGTTAAAATACAGGAGAATAGTCATTTTTCATGTTAAAATACAGGAAAATGACCATTCTCCATGGTAATATCACGGAGAATGACCATTCTCCGTGGTAATATCACGGAGAATGATAATTCTCCGTGTTAATATCACGGAGAATGGCCATTCTCCTTATTAAATTGACGAAGAATTGATATTCTTCGGGTTAAAATGCAGGAGAATGGTCATTCTCCGTATTAAAATCACGGAGGATGACCATTCTCCGTTGTTAAAATCACGGAGAATGACCATTCTTCGTGTTAAAATCACGAAGAACGGTCATTCTCCGTGTTAAAATAATAGAGAATTATCATTCTCCGTGTAAAATCACGAAAAATGGCCATTTCCAGTGTTAAAATGCAGGAGAATAGTCATTTTTTGTTTTAAAATCACGGCCGTTGTTGAAATCACGAAGAATGACCATTCCCCGTGTTAAAATTATAATTCTCCGTGTTAAAATTACGGAGAATGGTCATTTCTAGTGTTAAAATGCAGGAGAATAGTCATTCTCCGTGTTAAAATCACGGTCGTTGTTAAAATCACGGATAATGACCATTTCCCATGTTAAAATCACGGAGAACGGTCATTCTCCGTATTAAAATCATGGAGAATGGCCATTTTCAGTGTTAAAATACAGGAAAAATTATTCTCCATGTTAAAATTACTTAAAATCACGGAGAATGACCATTCTCCGTGTTAAAATGCAGGAAAACGGTCATTCTCCGTGTTAAAGTCACGGGGAAAGGCCATTCTCCGTGTTAAATGACAGAGAACAGTTGACAGAAATCTAATTTTTTTAATTTTATTTTGTAAAAAAAATTTGTTAGGAATAAAGATTCAAGAGTTTTTCGTTCTTCTTTCAAAACGATGCTAACTCTTATAGAGAAGAAGAAGAAGAAGATCTTCTCTCCATAATTGACTTAATCGCCAGAAAACTTCAAATCCCTCCATGAAGATAATTATGATAATAATGATGTTGACGACGACGAGCGATGATCAGAGTTTGACTGAAGAAAAGCACAGTGAACAACGAACGATCTTTGCGATCTCTGCTGAAGATGAGAGCAATAGAATTCAGATCTCTCGTGAAGAAGAAGAAGAAGACGAAAATCGTAATCCAAATCTGAGTTTTTGAATTCAAATACATATATATGACCAAATTTGTGTGAAGGGGTACTTATGGTATTATCAAAATGTCAATTTTGTAAATATAGAGCATCTAAAGGGAATCTTGGAATATTTAACGTGAAAATATATAATTTTGGGTATTTCATAAAATCTACCCTGCGGATGGATTTTTCATAAACTCCCACCCCGAAATTGGGTATTTCAGTAATTTTCAGTTACAAAATCCTATGTTTGGTTGGAGTTGAATTTGAATTTGGATATGGATTTGAAAATTCATAATTTGGATTTAGATTTGAATTTGAATTTTGGATTTCCAAATCTAAATCCAAATTGTTGTTACCAAATAAGCCCTTAGGGTGTGTTTAGTAGGAGAAAAAAGTGGGAGGAAGGAAAATAAAGGACGGAAAAGTGAAGGAAAAGATTCATTTAGGAAAAGTGGAGGGATTTTTTTCCCTCATAACCTAAGAAATCCAATCCCCCCAAAAGTGGGAAGAAAAGTGGAAGGAAAAGTGGAGGCTTGTATTAATTAATAATTATACCCCTATATAAATGTATTATTTAAAAATTATTTATGAGGTCAAATGGTAAATAAGTATTTTTAGTTGAGGGTAGAATTGGTAAATCATATATTTTTTATTTTCTTTCCTTCCACTTTTTCTTTCATACCAAACAAAGGAAAATGAATCTCTTATCTTTTCCATCCTTGCTACCAAACACAAAGGAAGAAAATGTTCTTTTCCTTTCATGTGGAAGGAAAATACATTCTTCTATTTTTTCATCCTTCCTACCAAACACAGCCTTAGAGAGGAGGACACGTGATCGCGATTTAATTTGCATATACGAATATAGTTTCCATTTCTTTATTTCCCATGCTTATTGCTGTCTGAAGCTAGTTTCTTTAACTAAGAATATATTGCTAGTAGACCCAGAGTTTGTCCACACTACTCTTATATAAAATGGAAAAAAAAAATTCTTCACGTCTCAGAATTTATGTGGGGGTTGATTCACTGTATGTTTCAAAAATAGTTATTGCAATGTCTGACGTAAATCGGTGCGGGGCAGTTAAAAGTGGCAACAGGTAAGATGTCTTTATAAGTGACATCCGTGACCATTAGGGAACAGCCTTAATAACAGTTTTCGTCCAAAAATTAAAGAGGGCAATATAGATGTATCTAAAGAACTACCATGAACATAAAATAATTATTTTGTAGTGATTATTATGTTATTAGGGCCAATTAGAGTTTAGATCCTGAATTTTATATTAGTTTAGAGTTTAAGTCCTGACATGTCCAATTAAAAAATTTAGACCCTAAATTTTTATTATTTATTTTTTTTTTCATTATACCCTTCATAGTATATATATAAAGGTTTCATTGTTAAGCATAGGAGGGAGGTATAATGAAAAAATTGAAACAAATAATAAAAGTTTAGGTCTAAACTTTCTAATTGGATAAGTCAGACCTTAAACTCTAAACTGATATAAAATTCAGGGTCTAAACAATAATTAGTCCTATATTTATACATTGTATCTTATTGGTTCAATTCTTGCTGGCAAGATTATTATTTTATATTATATTTTTTTTACTTCATTTTTTTATTTTTTTTTAAATTATGTATAGGGGTCCAATTTTAAAAGTCCGCTTCGTCTTATATTATTTTTTGCCAATGAGTGGAATTTTATCCCTATCTATGCTCTTCACACTATCATCCGTGCATACAGGGCCGGCCCTGAGCAATTGGGGGCCCAAGACAAAATTTTCTAAATTGGTCCCATACATAATGTAAAAAAAAAAAGCCTAAATAAAACAAAAAATTGTTGTAATTAAGATTTGAACCAAGGACCTCTTAAATACAAGTCTAGCATTGTAACCACTGCACCATAATATTTTTTGTTAAGAAAAAGACATATAATATATACTAGTTCTATTATAGACAGTTTCATGTTGGTGCTTCCTTTCGTCAGGGGGCCCTGGACCGTCGTCCGGCCTGCCCTGGGCCAGGGCCGCCCCTGCGTGCATATGACTTTATTATTATGAAATTTAAGCATATCATTATCAATAGAAACTTTAATATTATATGCAATTTCTTCTATTTATATGCAATCAAAGATGGTCACTTGACTCAAGACGGACTCTCTTTTTATTGGCATGTCTAGTAAAAGCATGCAACTTAAAATGCTCTTCTTCTTTCCTATTGTTCAATATGGGAGTCGCTCTTGGAGTACCCATTAATGCTCTTCTTCTATTTATACATAGACATATTTAGTATATACCTATATATATTTAGTATGTACCTATATATATTAATACTTATATATATAGTACACACACACATATATATATAAATTAATTAATTAAATTTTCTTATTCGGTTTTCGGTTTTGGACCGAAACCCAAAACCGAAACCGAAACTGAAACCGAATAAGAAAATTTAGTATTTTCAAAACCGAACCGAACCTCTTATTCGGTTCGATTTTCGGTCCAAAACCGAATAATGCTCACCCCTAGTATTATTTAGTCCCACATTGGAAAAGCACCATGAAGTGTATCTCAATATATACTTGGTGTGTTGTTGAGATATGCACATGGGGTGGTGACTCTAAGGAGGGAACCATGTGGGTGATTTTACTAGGAGGTAAGGTTAAAACTCTATGGTAAAGCATTAATGCTTTTTGCTCTTTGAAATTAATTTCCAATGAAGCTAAGTCCCGCGACTCGGACTTGGGCTCATGTGGCGTAATGTGGCATTTTTTGGCGCACTTTGCACTTGTTTTTTGCTCTTGAAAATTAATTTTCATTGAAGCTAAGCGACTCGGACTCGGGCTCATGACTCGTAATGTGGCATTTTGTTGGCGCACTTTGCACTTAGCACGTCAGCATCGTCGCTAGGCGCATAGTGCGCTTAAGTTGCGCTCGTTGTGCGAGCTTTTGCATCGTCGCTAGGCGCATAGTGCGCTTAAGTTGTGTTCGTTGTGCGAGCCTCTGCACAGCCGATCGCGCGCCCATTCGCGTTAGGCGTACCTACATAAAGACCCTTTCTTCTATCTCAGGGTACAGTACTAAGTATCAGAAATTTTCTTACAAAATTCTCTAAGTTCAGAGCAGAGAAGAGAGATAATTTGTTAGCAGAGTTTCGCACTATTCGAGGAGTCAGAAGAGCGGAGTGTTCCGAAGTTCTTCGTCGAACTTGCTGGTTCCTGGAAGCTGTTCGTGTAGGACGAATCAAACTTTGAGCACCGATGATCATTCACCACAGCATGCCATTTTACCATTTCTGTTCATTCACTTTTATCTTGTTCTAAACGAGAACGTTTCTGATCTAATCAGAAAACGTTAGTGGACTTTCGCTGCTGCTGCTACGAATTCTACTGTGTCTTCTTCGAAGTGACACATTAGTATTTGTTTTCTCAGAATCCTCCGGGATCTCTATCATGCACCTTCTTCGAAGTGTTGCATAATTTTAGTTTCCATCAAAAAATTACGTCCCGAGACTAACAATCTCAAAGCTTGAGTTCACAAGATGGAAAACTTTCGTACTTCACTCATCAATCCTAACTTCAACAAGTTAGAGCAATTTGACGGAGAGCACTATCAAGTCTGGAAGAGGAAGGATAGAGCAATTTGACGGAGAGCACCACGTGCTAACCAAGGAAGAACCGACTATTCCAGAAACTGGGTCTGCAACCGCTATTACTGCTGCTACTAAAAGTTAGACCAAATGGAGAAGGGATAATAGCCTCTGTAGGCTTCTCATTCTAAATTCTATGGAGGACTCCCTAGCAGAATCATATTCTAAGAAAACTATTGACAGAGAGATATGAGAGTCTCTGAAAAAATTGTACAAAAATGACAAAAATAGGAGCAAAAATATTTGTGGTTGAAAAATATCACAAGTGGCTCTTTGAAGACGAAAAAACTATGCTGTCGCAGGTGAAGGAGTTCCTGAAGCTGCGACAGAAGTTGAAAAATGAGTGGATGTCTGTTACCGACAAGTTTGTTGTTGGAGGGATCGTCTCTAAGCTTTCCGCTGGTTGGAGCAAGTTCTATGCAAACATGCATAGGAAGAAACTTGAGATCAGTATAGATGATCTCCTGCAAGAAATCTATATTGAGGACCAGATAAGGGCTCAACTGAAGGTGGACGCTCTGTCCAAACAGATGGCTAACGCCAATTTGGTTCACACCAAGGAATCTAAGGAAAAGCAGGCGGCTTCCCACAATAAAAAGAAGGACCCCAACAATCTAAAAGTGAAGGGGACTTCCTTCAAACAACAGAAACTAAAGTCCCATTTTGCTTGCTTCAAGTGTGGCAAGAAGGGCCAATTCAAGAGTGAATGCAAATCTAAGCCCAAACAACCAGAGCATGGTGAGCCTAGTAAGGTTTCAATGATCACTGACGTTGTTACAATAATTGCACAGGTCACTGCTGTAGGAGCTGACTCTGACTGGTGGGTAGACACTGGTGCCACCTGTCATGTCTGCTCAAGCAATGAATGGTTCACCACCTACACACCAACTTTTAAATTTGTTATGGTGGTGAATCAGACACGAGTTGAAGTGCAAGGGATCGGGACGGTGGTGTTGAAGCTGACTTCAGGGAAGTCTCTGACACTTCAAGGTGTGAAGCATGTACCTGCTATCGCAAAGAACCTGATCTCTGGAGGCCTATTCTGTAATGCAGGCCTAAGGATGGACATCAATGCTGGCCAGATGGTAATGTCCATGAAAGAAAGATACTTCAGAAAATTATTTTATACCGAAGGAATGTTCAAAATTCAGCTTGTAAATCAGTCTAATATTTTTAATGCAATCGCTCATTCTGTTTATACTCTTGAGTTGTGGCATAATAGACTAGGACATGTTTATTGTAAAAGAATAAACAGAATATCTAATCTAGGACTTATCTCCAAATATGGGGGTAAGGTAGGGAAGTGTGAAGTGCATGCTCAGACTAAGATCACAAGAAAATCCTTTCATCGGGTTAATCGGAGCACAGATCTTCTGGAGTTGGTACACTCCGATATCTGTGACTTCAATCAATTCTCTACAAAAGTTGGGATGAAGTACTTTATAACCATCGTAGACGACTTCTCAAAGTACGCATTCGTTTACTTGCTGAAGGCTAAAGATGAAGCGTTTGAGAAGTTTAAAGAGTTCAGGGCCGAGACTGAATGACAAACTGGACAACAACTCAAGAGAATAAGAAATGATCGAGGAGGAGAGTATCAGTCTCATGAATTCACATCGTTCTGCAAAGAACATGGAATTGTCAACGTGACTACTGCTCCGTATTCTCCTCAATCTAACGGAGTACCAGAAAGAACAGAACGTTAACAGAAATGATAAACTTAATGCTGTTGACTGCGGGTCTTCCAAAATGCTACTGGGGAGAAACTGCATTGACGGCCACTTTTATTCTGAATAGTGTGCCACATGCAATTTCAGATGTCACTCCTCATGAACTTTGGCTCAAGGTCAGACCAAACTTGAATATCATTCGAGTGTGGGGGTGTCTGGCATATGTGAAGCTCCCAGATCTGAAGATTCAGAAGCTCGGGACAAGGACTACGAAGACGAGCTTCTTGGGTTACGTCGAGAAGAGTGATGCTCGGAGATTTCTTGATATTGAATCAAATCATATCATTGAATCTCACGACGCAGAATATTTTGAAGATAAGTTTGCAAGGCACAAGAACATTGTTCTTTTAGATATTTCGGAGAACAATGAAGGTGCACAGAAAATTGAAGTTTCCAATGAGAATGTAGTCCAAGAAGAAGTTGTTGACAAAACAACTGTTGAATCAGAGATTGCTGAGCCGTCAACTAAGCGAGTGAGGAGGCCAAAGGACTTCAGAAATGACTTTGTCACCTATCATGTGGAAGCAGATCTGCTTACCTATGATGAGGCGATGAAGATCAGAGACGCTATTTTCTGGAAGAAGACGACAGACAATAAAATTGATTCAATCACCTCTAATAACACTTGGGTGTTGGTTGATCTTTCTGAAGGAGCAAAATCCATCGGATACAAATGGATCTTCAAGAAGAAGATTAAAGCATATGGAACTATTGACAAGTTCAAGGCTAGGCTAGTAGCCAAGGGATTTTTTTAGAAGCATGGGATCGACTACTTTGACACGTATGCTCCAGTATCCCGGCTGACCACCATCAGAATATTGATTGCTCTTGCAGCAATACATAAGTTGGTGATACATCAGATGAATATAAAGATGACTTTCCTAAATGGCGAGCTGACCGAAAAAATTTACATGCAACAGCTAGAGGTATTTGTCGTCAAAGGTCTTGAAGACAAAGTCTGTAAGTTGGTGAAATCCTTGTACGGTCTTAAACAGGCTCCCAAGATATGGCATGAGAAGCTTGACAAGGTTATAAGGTCTAATGGCTGCAGAGTCAGCGAGAGGGGCAAGTGTGTTTACACAAAGTTCGCTGATGGAAGAGGTGTAATCGTTTGTCTATACATGGATGACATGCTGATACTAGGTACGGATATGGGCTATGTCACAGAGACATAGAAGTTCATCTCGACTAAGTTCAGTATGAAGGACTTGGGGGAAGCTGATGTGATCTTAGGGATCAAGATCATCCGGACAGACACTGGACTGGTGCTGTCACAGTCTCATTATATTGAGAAGATGATCACATGCTAGGGTATCAGGATCTTCCAGTAATCGATATGCCTTACAAGTGTAATCTGAAGCTGAATCCTAATTCGAGGGAAAGTGTTAGACGGATGGAGTATGCAAGCGTCGAAGTTTGATGTACGCTACTACTACCACAAGGCCTGACATAGCTTTCACCGTGGGAATGCTGAGTCATTTCACGAGCAATCCAGGTGTTGAGCATTGGAAAGCTGTAAAACGGATAATAAAATATCTTAAGAAGACTCAGACATATGCACTGTACTACAGCGGAGATTCGTCGATAGTAGAAGGCTTTAGTGATGCCAGCTGGTGCTCAGAGTTGGAGAGTGAGAGGTCCACAGGTGGATTCATTTTCACATTAGATGGAGCTGCTATATCATGAAAGTTGAAGAAGCAGACTATGCTCTCTCGTTCCTCTATGGAATCTGAGTTCTTTGCACTTGATACCGCAGTGGAGGAAGCAGAATGGCTTCGGGAGCTCGTGTATGATCTTCCAGTGGTTCGGGCACAAATACCTACGAGTCCGATATACTGTGACAACCAGGCGAATGCACAAATGATCTCTTCAATGGAAAGAAAAGAACTATACGGTCAAAGCATAGGGCAGTGCATGATCTCATCAAGAGAGGTATTATTGTAGTGATTGACGTTCGGAGTAAGGAGAACCTGGCGGATCTGTTCACAAAGGGCTTCAAGCGCCAGCTGATCGATGATACAACTTGTAAAATAGGCTTGAAGGCCTTCTGATATTATGTTATTGCAATCATACCATAAAGTTTTATGCTATTAGTTCAAAGAGAAATATACTAGACATCTTGCTTTTGGTTTGACGAAGAACCAATTGGAAAAATATCAGAAATAGTGAGTATATGTCCTCTGTGGTATGGAAAGGTTACAGACCTACAACCACAGTTGGCTACTATATGTTTTCTGCGAAAAACGAATCATGTGATGAGGATGGCTTAAAACGTCTTAATGAGTTCTCAGGCAGAGCGAATGCCTGGTGTGCTTTACAGGAAGTACGGTAGTACAACACTACAAGGAGTGCTAACTCCATACTACAGTAAGGTAATTTTACTATGAGGTTCCCAGGTAGGGGTAATACCTCAGCTTTGCAAGCCAAGTCACAGCGGTATAGTCCCGCAAATAGGCAGGTAGCCTAATGTTGTATGATGAAATTAAAGAGTTGTAGACAGCTCTGCAAAGGGAGGATATCCTCATGTTACAGTGGCACGACACCATAATGAGGTACCCGAAGCCTCGGCCTTGCAAGGCATGTCATTGTGGTACAACACCGTAAGGAACCCTAAGGCTACATGCTGGGTAGTTTGCCAAGTCTCTTTAATAAAGAACTCACCTATGTTTCACTTAACAAAATATCTAAAATTGGCTTTTGAAAGAAAACTAGAAAAAGTACAAAAGTACAAATTGTTTCTGGAAAGTATTGCTATGGAAGTCTGATCTGAGAGTGATCACTTTGTTCTTTGGACCATACGATGATGATGAAGAAAACTGCTTGAAGAAGACGAACAATCGGAAGAACTAAGTCACCAGAAAGGTATCGAGCAACAGCACTGATGTCACAGTCGAATGCTTTCCTGCTTTGCTTCACCCTGTTCTTGAGAAAAAGTTGAAGAAATGCTTCTGGGAATATCACTCTGAAAGTATGAGTTTTCTCAGAATCTTCTCTCTTGTATCTCTCTCTTGATCTCTTGATCCTGTCTGTGTTAAACTAAGTCTATTTATAGACTAGACCCTCTGTGCTTAAAAAGCAACAAAGTTGGATCTTTACGCGAGTAACTGTCACCCACGATAAAAATCATCCTCTATGCATGATGACACGTGTCCCATATAGAGTTTTGATCTCTACGCATGGTGACACGTGTCCCATTACTTCAAAAAAATGGGGAGAGCAAGTAAACATGTTCCTCGATAAATGTGGCATGAAAGCCACAGAAGCAAACCACGTTCTCCTGTAGCCAGAAAAGATCGGGCATAAAAATGATCCAAAATAGATTTCCTGCGTAAAGTAACAGACTGGGCGTAAAATAGCCCAAAATAAACTTCCCACGTAAAGTGGCTGAAAATAGCCTTGAGCGTAAAATTAGCTCAAATAAACTTTACGCGCACAACAGCCTTGAGCGTAAAAAGCTCGAATAGCTTTCGTGCGTAAAAGAAGCAATCTCTTGAGCGTAAAGTAGCCCATCTGCACACTAAACGACAAGTGTTGGGTTTGGTGTAAATCAAATCTTCTCGACTTCTGTGCTGTCTGCTGTCAGAAAATCATTACATCAAAACAGTATTATGCACATTAAATGCGATGATTTGACAGCCTGTCCCTCGCGTAAAAGCTTTGAGGATGGCTCTCGCGTAAAGTTGCTCGCGTAGAGTTTTACTCTGTTTATCTTGCGTAAAGTCTGAGTTTGACTCTTTTTGACTTGCGTAAAGCTCTCAACTTCTTTGACTCGGTTTATGAAGTACTTTTTACGCTCCTACAAGACCCCTTTCAAAGTTTTCAAATATTTTCAAAATTTGAAATACTTTGAACATAAGCGTAAAATCCGGGATATTCAACAGTCTACGTAAAATTCAGGATACCCAACGGTCATCTGCGTAGAGCTCGGGATACTCAACAGTCCGCGTAAAAGTCGAGATATCCAACCGTCAGCGTAAATTTCGAGAATTTGAACCGATTTCAAAATTCTCTATAAATAGAGTTTTACGAGTAGAGAGAGAACTTTACTCTTTCTCGAAATTTCAATCTCTCTTTATTCTCTTCCCCTTCATACTCTCACTTCGACTCGATGTCCCCCAAGAGCAAGACCGCCGTCGGCAGCAAGGGCAAGAAGCTCGCCGCTTCGTCGACAGCCGATCGCGCAGAAACCAATACCCCATCATCGGCGGCACCCCGACAGTCCAACCCCGCTGTGGCTCCGGCCATGAAAGGTAGAGCACTACCTAACTTCGGCCGTGAGTTCGCCGGAGAAGAAGAAGAATCAAATTTTTAAACTCCACGCCCACGTTATACGTGTCAGCGTAAAACTTGAAATAAGAAAATATGTCCACGTTATACGTGGCAGCATAAAAATAGAAACATGCGGCCACGTCTATACGTGTCAGCATAAAATTCAAAATACGCTCACGTCGATACGTACCAGCGTAAAATTCAAAATACGCTCACGTCGATACGTGCCAGCATAAAAATCAAAATACGCTCACGTCAATACGTACTAGCGTAAAAATCAAAATATGCTCACGTCAATACGTGCCAGCGTAAAAATCAAAATACGCTCACGTAAATACGTGCCAGCGTAAAATTTCACAAATGAAAAAGACTTTACATAAAAAACAAAGAACTTTTACACTTTAAAATTTTTATCAACTTTAATTTTTGTGCATAAGCGTAAAATTTGCATAGTCAGAGTCTTTAATCTTTATGCGTAAAATTTAGACTAAGTCATCTGCGTAAAAATTTCAAATTAGATTTTCACTAACTTGACTTTTCTTTTTTCTTTTGTCTTTCGGCAGTGGACTTGTAAATTCACCCGCTTGCAGAAATATTTGGCTCATCAGCTGGTATGGTGGGCTTAAATTACTTGGAGAACTTGTCCCACGTGGAGTTCCCTCAGTCGAATCCGAAATACCCAGAAGAGAGACAACAGCTAATAGCTGCCCAGGGAGACAGAATGCTGTTGTCTATGATAAATGGAGAAGTGTTGGTATCGCTAGATGGCCAACAATTTTTGAAGCCAGCCTTCTTGTTCGGGGATACGATAGACTTCCAGACACAAACACACCCCAAGAAGGAGTCCTGGGTGTTCAAGTTTGGAGAGAGGGCAATGTATCTCCCAGACGTGGCCAGGGATTATCCCCTATCTGCATTTGTCCATGCCACCCATCCTCGACAGATGCTATGGAACCTGACACCCAGCAGTCATGGTAGGCCTGGAAGAATCATTTTCAAGAGGGATAGAGCCAATGATATGGGCTACCACATCAGTGCTCCTAGTGGTGGTGTCGTCCCTTTCTCTGGTCTACTGCCTTGGTTTACACCGAGCGAAGATTCAGCTCTGATCCAGCCGGTGCCGATTCCAATGTTCATTAACAAGTTCATAAGGGCTGCAGTATTATATCCTCAGGCCAACCCTAGGCTACCAGGGTGGCTGACTCCTTATAACCAGAACTAGATCCAGCTTAGTGCCTGGATCATGAAGAACTTCAAGACGGAGCTGGAAACCATAGGCCTTTATGAAGCGGTAGCCTCTACAAGCTATGGTATACCGATGAACATCAACCTGTTCTTGGCTTTGATGGAGTTGTATACGAGTTCAACAGGAACTTTTACAACCCCACTAGGTGAGATGGGTCTTGCCTTGCACGAGACGCAATTCATCTCTAAACTGCCGATGGGAGAAGCGCCCTATGAAGAGTATGTTCCCTCTAACCAGGAACTGACAGAAATCAGAGAGAAAAATCCTCAATTGGTTGAGGTCTACCAAGAACTTATCTGCCATTACTTAATTTGCACCTCTATGTATGATAGTGGGTCGCACTTGGCATATACTAATAAATGGACAACCTATCTATTCTACCATGAGAATTGGATACCTAAGAATGAGAAGGGGAGATTTCAAGAGAACAAGGCTCCAACCATCAACCCTTGTTCAATAATCCCTTCAGATTTGATCCACAGTTTGATGGTCTTACATAAGTCGTCGGACCAGTATCTGTCCAAAAAGATCGGAGACATCCCTGCGGGGACTGAAACCTTAAGCTACCTGAGGCATGGCAGTTAGAAGATCTCCAGAGAAGCCTTGCTAGCAGGCTTTCTATCTCTGTGGCTGCGGAGATGGGTTGTACCCGGGATCAGCACAGTAGACAGAATTCACCGAAACATATTGTAGCCGGCAGTACGTTTGGTCTTCAAGGTCAGAATCAACCTGCTATCGGCGATGGTGTGTCGAATAAATGCAGGTTTGCGGACCTTTTGTCACGACCCGCTCCCGCTTTTCAGGATACGAGTACGTGGCCAAGTCCAGCCTACGCCGCAGCATCGATGGTAGTACGCTGTCTGGGCTCAATATAAATCTCAAATACAACAAATATCTCTATTTTGCTCATTCACAACAATTATTTAAATTACAATTCCAATAATACATTCAAATTTGTATACAGATACAAACCCGCTACATGTGACTATTCTAACTAGAATCTATGGTTGGCCTCCAAGATAGCTCTAACTCCATCCGAAGGAACCCAAAGCAAGAGAGTAAGTCAGCAAGGATCTGTCAACTGAAAAAATGTATCCAGTCAGGATTGGAACAAGTACAAGTCTAGCCATCACAATACAAATACAATATAAAGCAATATAACACTAAACATGTGAAACAATGATCAATGGAAACAATGAACAATATGAACAAGAAATCATGGGATGGAAGAAACTGATAAGGAAAGTAACAAGCATGAAAAGTAAAGAGACTCATATAAACACTCGTAGTGCACGTGTCATGAGAAGAACAACGTTCCTACACATGGACGGCTTAGGCGAACGATGAGGTTATAAGGCCCGCCCCCGTAAACGGGAGAGTTGCCAACAATACAATCTGGGCTTTGTCCACGTGCCTAATAATTGTACCCTTCTAATATCCATAGCTCACAATCATAAAAACACGATCACGAGAACAATCACGATATCAATAAAAAAAATATGAACAATATTCAATCACTCAACTCTCGTGTGTGTAACAGTCAAGACACGAAAAATAACATGTATAAGTGAAATATGACAATATAAAGTAAATGTACATGAAAGCATCAACAAGTACTTGCCTTGGTTTGATTTGAAGTTGACTGGCGTGATATAATCATGTCGGCACAAAAATAGTCTCAGAAGTCAAACTACGCAAGATAATTTCAATTGATGAGACGGGACTCTAAAATAAAAACAAAAAATAAAATATTTTGGAAAATTGTTGAGAAAAATATATAATGTGTACTTTTTTATTAGCTTTCCGAAACTTCAAACGGATCATGATTTTGATTGCTGGTTCTCCCGGAATCTCGAAAACACCAAAACGTATCAAATTTTGAACAACTGACACTCCACGAATTTTTCAAAAGATTAGGTTAAAATTATTTGAAAATAAATTTTATATTCAGAAAATATACCTCGAGACGGTTTCAACAAAAAAAATTAGAGGTCAAACGGAGTCCGGAGTTGGAAGTTATGGCCCTTCAAAGTTGGTAAAACATTTGAAAAGGAAGGCTGAATTTATGACGAATTTAGGATAATTATGACGAAAAAAGAGAGAAATTTTGGAAAAGAAGGTATGAGAGATGATTTTATTTTATAGGTTCAATATATATAGATAATATAAAGCAATTAGTGAATTAGGATATGATTAGAACTCAATCAATAAAGATATGATTAGGATTACCAACTAATTTGGATTAGTTCTAACAAGAAATAATCTATCTAATACTAGATATGATTCAAATAGGATTAGGATTTCTAACGGACAAGTCTCTCCATAAATTTAAATCAAATAAATTATTTAAATCCAAATCATATGAATTTAAATCCAAATCTAAATCCAAATCAAATTCACATAATAACTTTAAGATAAATTTAATGTTTATCAAAAAAATTTAAATCATATAATAGATAAATCGTTAAATCAAATAATATTTCAAATCTGATTAGATAATTCTTAATGCCACAATTAGTCACCATAAGTATTTTAAATAATGTTTGATGTTATCAAATAAGGTAAAATATATTTTATAAATCTAATCTTATTCAAAATAAGTTACTAAATCTTTTTATTGCTCCAAAAATAATCATAATTTTCAAACTATTTTTGAAACCGATATATTTTTTTAAAATCCAAACATAATAATAAATAACTTTATAATTTCAATAATAAAATTTCAAGAACAAATATTTATTAAAACTAAATAGTACTTTCAAACCGTTAATTACAAACTACATTTTGAAATGCAGAAAAAAATATTAAATATATTTTACGAAGTTTCAAAAATAAATTACTTTCAAAACAATAAAATAAAATAAAATAAAAATTGAGAAACAGGGGTTACAAATCTACCCACCTTAGAAAAATTTCGTCCTCGAAATTTAAGGATGATAGAAAAAAAATAGGCTTGGTTGGTCAGCTGAAAAGATAAAAAAAATTTAAAAAAGAATAATGATCAATGAGATAAAAATAATATTTTTTCTTAATAAGAAGATTGATCAAGAAGGATGGAAGATTGTAGTCAATGGATATAGTTCGGAGGAGTATTACCTACATGACATCTAAGTTATCACTCATCAAATAAATTAGTATCCTCAAGAATATTTAAAAAAAATCCTCAAATTCAATCATTTTTTTAAATCACTAACTCAATTTAATACCATGATGTAGCAATTATGAATATCATCTTATCAAATTCATGACCCTTAATCCAACTTGATAGATATCTTCAAAATCTATCTTCAAAAAACTTTAAATTCCTCAATTTCATTTTAAATTCAAAAGTCAACATTTTCATAATCTCCTCAACGATTTAAATTCCATAAAATTTCAAATCATACCTCAATTTTATTGATCAAATCAAAATTATTTCCTTTAAAAATTAAATATTCGACCTTGTCAATAATTTATCGATCATATAGAAATTTAAACCTCAGAATACCAAAAGCTAAAAATTTCATCTTCAACAGTAACCAAATATTCAATTTATCAATCGAGAATTCTATCCATCTTTGATTATAGTCATTTATCAAATCACAATTTCAACTTCATCAAATAGGACATCTCAAAATTCATCGAATATCACCACCTTAATCATGTAGCCTATGTAACAACCTTAACTACCCTTACAATCAATTCAAAATAATTCTATGGGTTACCCACGGTGTACCTAGTCCTAGGCCTAATCATTTTTAAAAAATCAAATCAACCTAATTGTGAATGAGCATCCTAATCGCAGGCTTGCAGTAGTACGACTAATATAGGTACTACCACAAGTTCGCATAATTTTGCGAAAATGGACCTGCATGGGCCACCATAAAAACATGTCACGACCCGCTCCCGCTTTTCAGGATACGAGTACGTGGCCAAGTCCAGCCTACGCCGCAGCATCGATGGTAGTACGCTGTCTTGGCTCAATATAAATCTCAAATACAACAAATATCTCTATTTTGCTCATTCACAACAATTATTTAAATTACAATTCCAATAATACATTCAAATTTGTATACAGATACAAACCCGCTACATGTGACTATTCTAACTAGAATCTATGGTTGGCCTCCAAGATAGCTCTAACTCCACCCGAAGGAACCCAAAGCAAGAGAGTAAGTCAGCAAGGATCTGTCAACTGAAAAAATGTATCCAGTCAGGATTGGAACAAGTACAAGTCTAGCCATCACAATACAAATACAATATAAAGTAATATAACACTAAACATGTGAAACAATGATCAATGGAAACAATGAACAATATGAACAAGAAATCATGGGATGGAAGAAACTGATAAGGAAAGTAACAAGCATGAAAAGTAAAGAGACTCATATAAACACTCGTAGTGCACGTGTCATGAGAAGAACAACGTTCCTACACATGGACGGCTTAGGCGAACGATGAGGTTATAAGGCCCGCCCCCGTAAACGGGAGAGTTGCCAACAATACAATCTGGGCTTTGTCCACGTGCCTAATAATTGTACCCCTCTAATATCCATAGCTCACAATCATAAAAACACGGTCACGAGAACAATCACGATATCAATAAAAAAAATATGAACAATATTCAATCACTCAACTCTCGTGTGTGTAACAGTCAAGACACGAAAAATAACATGTATAAGTGAAATATGACAATATAAAGTAAATGTACATGAAAGCATCAACAAGTACTTGCCTTGGTTTGATTTGAAGTTGACTGGCGTGATATAATCATGTCGGCACAAAAATAGTCTCAGAAGTCAAACTACGCAAGATGATTTCAATTGATGAGACGGGACTCTAAAATAAAAACAAAAAATAAAATATTTTGGAAAATTGTTGAGAAAAATATATGATGTGTACTTTTTTATCAGCATTCCGAAACTTCAAACGGATCGTGATTTTGATTGCTGGTTCTCCCGGAATCTCGAAAACACCGAAACGTATCAAATTTCGAACAACTGACACTCCACGAATTTTCCAAAAAATTAGGTTAAAATTATTTGAAAATAAATTTTATATTCAGAAAATATACCTCGAGACGGTTTCAACAAAAAAAATTGGTGGTCAAACGGAGTCCGGAGTTGGAAGTTATGGCCCTTCGAAGTTGGTAAAACATTTAAAAAGGAAGGCTGAATTTATGACGAATTTAGGATAATTATGACGAAAAAAGAGAGAAATTTTGGAAAAGAAGGTATGAGAGATTATTTTATTTTATAGGTTCAATATATATAGATAATATAAAGCAATTAGTGAATTAGGATATGATTAGAACTCAATCAATAAAGATATGATTAGGATTACCAACTAATTTGGATTAGTTCTAACAAGAAATAATCTATCTAATACTAGATATGATTCAAATAGGATTAGGATTTCTAACGGACAAGTCTCTCCATAAATTTAAATCAAATAAATTATTTAAATCCAAATCATATGAATTCAAATCCAAATCTAAATCCAAATCAAATTCACATAATAACTTTAAGATAAATTTAATGTTTATCAAAGCAATTTAAATCATATAATAGATAAATCGTTAAATCAAATAATATTTCAAATCTAGATTAGATAATTCTTAATGCCACAATTAGTCACCATAAGTATTTTAAATAATGTTTGATGTTATCAAATAAGGTAAAATATATTTTATAAATCTAATCTTATTCAAAATAAGTTACTAAATCTTTTTATTGCTCCAAAAATAATCATAATTTTCTAACTATTTTTGAAACCGATATATTTTTTTAAAATCCAAACATAATAATAAATAACTTTATAATTTCAATAATAAAATTTCAAGAACAAATATTTATTAAAACTAAATAGTACTTTCAAACCGTTAATTACAAACTACATTTTGAAATGCAGAAAAAAATATTAAATATATTTTACGAAGTTTCAAAAATAAATTACTTTCAAACACAATAAAATAAAATAAAATAAAAATTGAGAAACAGGGGTTATACCTTTGGTGAGGAACTAATCAACAATGCTCCTTATCGAAAAGAATTCCCAAGGGTGAAGATGCCCTAAACTTATCTGATGGGCTGGCTGCTGCATCATAACTGCAGTTTGTTGCCACCGATCCCTGGAGATAATACGGAGGTCTTCCTCCAGAAATTCAATAAGGCCACATGGACTGCAACTACCGTGGCAGACACCCGAGCAGTGCTGAACTATTATCATGGATGGAACTTCTTTTGCACAAGGCCACAAGTTCCAGCCGATTGCCTCGGTGTACAATTTGAAGACAGAGGCGAAGGGAGGACTTCATTGCCTGTGCCAGTTTTCAAATGGCTAGAGTGCATCAGACCCTCCCATCTGATGTACAGGAATGAAGACAACTGTGCGTTTGAACCATATCTACCAAGTCGGTTCGCTCGCCAGTTTGGATATGACCAACTTCATGTTGGTAATCCCTCCACCAGCTTCTACCATTATGGAAAGCTAATTGATGGTGCAAGAGCCTGGAGATACTTTAGTACTGCTTGTACCGGTGCTAAATTCAGAGTATCGACTGCTACCAGCACAACCGAGCTACGTATACTTCATACGTATGCTCGCTTTTATGCATCCATCCGCTCCTTCGCCCATGGCTACAATATGAAGGGAAGTCTTAGATGGCCCAAGGAAAGAAATATTGAAGAGCCAGTCAGGGTACTTCCAGACATACCCGATGACACTGCTGTTCTAGATGAGTATCTGGAAGTAATCCCTACGGGAGTTGGGAAAATAGCTGCGGGACCTATTATTATCGAAAAAACTCGGAAACGGAAATTAGGTGCAGCTGTTACCCTTCTAGAGAAAGCCCTCCCAGAGAAGAAGAAGAAGGTTATTGTCAAAGGACCTTCTAGACAGAGAGCCTCTACTCCAGAGAGCGACACTCCAGTCGAGGAGCCGCAACATATTGTATCTTCTTCGACTCATCCTGGAGAAGGATCCTCTGTATCTCAACCGGCAACATTAACAGAAGGTGTGGGGGTCCTATCTCTTGGACGCCTCAGCTCATCACTTCATCTATCTTTGCCACCAAAGGCACAAGCTACTGAGGAGGCTGCGACTATACATACTGTTGATCGAGAGCTCATCCCATTAGATGAACCAGCTCTGGCCTTCGATGATGATAACTGGGATGGGAACTATGACTCGTACTTGGCACGTTCGACACCTACTCCAGGTAAATATAAATTACACAAAATCTATACAAAATTATGATTTTTATATATTAACTTATTTTGTTTAATTTTTGTAGGTGTTATTATTGCATCAAAGCTTGTGGCTCTTTTTCCTCCTCAAGAAGATATTCATGAAGAAAATATGGAATCTGAGGAGGAGAGTTCTTCTTCAGAAGAAGAAGATACAGAGATACAACAAGAGCCTGAAGTGCAGGCTCAGCTAGAATTGTCTCCTCCTGCTGAGGGCGGAAAAAAAAGAACAAACTGCAGTAGAACCACTGGAGATGAAGAAACATCTGTTGCAGAATTGACAGACTTCAACGAAGAACCAGTTGTAGAAGGACCCACTACAACTGAACTACTTGAAGAGCCAATAGAGCCAGTAGTCTATGAAGGTGATAAGGATATGGTCACCTCATCTACTGAAGCTAAAGACGTTGTAATAACATCCTTTGTTATTGCTACCGATCCAGTACAAGTTCCTGAGAAGACGGTGTCTGAACCGGAGTCAGCTACGATGATTACCATTCCTCCCACAACCATCACTGCCATTGAAACCTAAGTAATTTCAACTCCAGAAGCGGCTGGAGTAAAAAGTGCTGAAGGCATTGTCCCTGAAGCTCCTGGGGATCAGTTAGCTATGGTAGCAGCGACAACATTGACTCCATCTCAGTCTGCTACCAAAGCAACAATATCTGCCCCTAGTCTTCAGAAAAGAGACTTGGTAGACATCGCCGCCACGCCGAGCTCAAATGCAGAAATGAATCTCTTAGTTGAGATTCATACTGAAATGTTCTACAAAATACTGGCGGCACTGATCAAGATGGTCCTAAAGAAGGGCCTTAACTATGAAAGTCTGAAAGCTGCGATTGCTCTCACGATCAGAAATGTCGCCATATTCAATGATGCAGCGAGAGCAGCTACATTGGAGAAAGCAGTAGAGGAACTTGAACAGCCCAATAGAGAATATCTAAGGCTGTCAAGCGAAACTATTGAAAGTCTTATCCAAAGCGAGTATGACACTTTATCAGCTGAATACACCGCTCGGGAGACTACTTTCAATGAATCTCTCCAAGAGTACAGCAGCAAGGTTGCCAAAGAAAAATCTTTTTTGGCTGAAGCTAAGCCCCAGCTGGATATCCAGAGAGAAGCCTATGAAACTTCCAATATAAGAATTCATCAACAAAATGATAGAATTCGTGAAGTCGAGGCAGAATTGGCTCGCTTGAAGGCGGAGAGGGAGCAGCTGATCATAGCTCGAGACCAGCATATAACACAGAGCTCAATTTTGGAGGAACAAGTCTTCGGTACTGAAGGTACTATCAAAACCCTTGACGAAGCCAAGAATAAGATGATAGCTACTTTCGCTGACTTCTCCTATATTTGTACTCCGGAAGCTCGACAGACTATGGCTACTGCAACTATGCTGAGCTCTCGCGAGAAGCGCCTAGCGGAGCTACAAAAATTGCTTGAAGATATCTCTGCTCTGCCTTAGGCAAATAAAGAATTTTTGTAATCTTCTATCTTTTTCATTCTGTAATGTTTACAAGAAAATGAATGAAATATTTGTTTTGTGACCCTATCATTGAAATTAAACAATAGGTATGAGATAGAAAACACTTATCAGAGGTAATATGGACATGACAAGTCTTCTAAACTCAATAAATTATATCTATCTAGAGGTAATGTGGACATGATAAATAATGAATCTCGTTTTCTGTTTAGAGTATACGATACTATCAGAGGTAATATGAACGTGACAGATCATAACAACTCAAAGAAAAATAGATTAATATCTATTTAGTGGCCATATGGACATGATAGATAGGAAAAGAAGTAGACTTAACATTTATTCATAGGTCATAATAACATAATAAATAATAAATCTATTTTTTTAATCAACTGGTAAGACAGAAGATCAAAAGTCTCATTTAGGAAGACAAATAATCAGCTTAACCAAATATTGGTAGCTGGGGAATAAAGAAAAAATTCAGACATAATATTTCTTTAAGAATTTACCATTAATCGGTATTATGAGCAAATCTCCATTAGGTTTAGCCAACCTATAGGCACCATTGGAGAAGACGATCTCGACTACATAAGGACCTTTCCATTTTGCTTAGAATTTCCCTTTGCTCTTATGAGTCATCACCATCGGTCTTCGGACAGCCAAAACTAGCTCACCGACTTTAAATACCCTCTCTTTAACTTTACGATTGAAAGTTCGAGATATGCGGGCTTGATATAGCTCAATGTGCTATTGCACTTGAAGACGCTTCTCGTCCAGACCTTCAAGTTCTTGAAGTCTCAACCGATCATTATTCTCTGTAGTTAGCTCATTAGCAATGGCTATTCTAAGAGATGGAATCTGAATTTCTAGTAGAAGAACAGCCTCACATCCGTAAACCAGTAAAAATGGTGTAAAACCAGTAGGAGTTTGGACTGTCGTTTGGTAAGCCCATAAACATTCTCCAAGTTTCTCATTCCAATCATATTTATTAGAAGAGATAAACTTTTTGAGAATTTAATGATTGTCTTGTTGAAATCTTCGGCCAAACCATTAGCAGATGGATTATAGGCCGTAGAAGCCAGATTTTGGATCCAATTCTTGTCACAGAATCGATAAAATACCTGACTGGCAAATTGTGGTCTATTGTCATGAATTATCTGTCGGAGAATCCTAAAACGATAAATGACATGGTGTATAATGAAGCTAACCACATTAGATATTTTTACTTCAACAAGGGGAATCGCGTTCGCCCATTTAGAGAAATAATCTGTTATGGCTAGGATAAACCGATGTCCCTTGACAGAAGAAGGGTTAATCGGACCAATAATATTCATGCCCCAAGCTTCAAAAGGCCAAGAAGCTGCTGTAGGATGTAAGAATTTAGATGGTTGATGAATAAAATCAGCATGAATCTGACACGCTTTACACTGTCTGGCATAATCTACAGCATCTGCTATCATGGAAAGCCAATAATACCCCATTCTTCGAATACGGTCCTGCAATTTCGGACCTGGTTGATGAGCACCGCAGACACCATCATGAGTTTCACGAAGTATTTGCTTAGCTTCACTCTCGGAGAGACAACGCAGCAAAAGTTCATCATAAGAACGACGATATAACATATGCAAAGAAGAATCGTAGTAGAATCGAAATGATCGTCTCTTGATTGATGCAGCTTCTTTTGGATCTTCAAGTAAAATCCTATGGACTGCATAATCAATAAACGGACTTCTCCAATCCCTTTGCTGAGAACTTGATTCTGTAGTATAACTCTGCTCGATATGCAAATTATTCTTGACACAGAATAAGTTTCGATCCAACAAAGTAATGGTGTTTTGTCTTCTGATTGGAACAACTAAGTCTACAGCTAAACTAGCAAGAGCATCAGCTTCCAAATTTTGAGAACGTGGTGCAAATTTAATAAAGAATCCTTTGAATAAAAGGACCAATTCGATTACCACTTGATGATAAGGAATGAGGTCAGAATTTTTGACTTTATATGTTCCTCTAACCTGATTAACAATCAGTTGAGAATCTCTATAAGCTTCCAGGAACTCGATATCCAATTGTTTTGCTACTTGGAGACCAATTAGCAGAGCATTATATTCTACCACATTGTTGGAGCATGGTTCATTAAGAGAATAAGCACGATATTTGACCATTTTATCAGGAGAGACCAAGACGATGCCTACTCCGGAGACAATATTGCCTTTAGGTCCAACCAGCGATGCTCCATCAAAATATAGTTACCAAATGTCATCCTTCAAAGTCATGTTACAATCCACGACTTCATCTGGAATGTCCTCATATAGCTTTGATGTTTCAGGTATAGGGTGAGCTGCTAAGAAATCCGCTAATGCTTGACCCTTCACTGATTTTTGAGGTACATAGACCATATCATAAGGAGTAAGCAACATCGCCCATGTGGCTAACCTGGAGTTAAGAATGCTCGATTTTCTCATCAATATCCGAATAGGATTTATTCTGGAGTTGACATGAATAGTCTGTCCTGACATATAATGTCGTATCTTTTGAATGGCAAAAACCAAGGCCAGACATTCTTTCTCCACAGGAGTATACCTGTGTTCAGCTCCGACCATCATTCGGCTAAGATAATAAATTGCTTGTTCATGACCTTTATCACTTTTTTGTGCAAGAAGAGCACTAAGTGAATGATCTAAGGCTCGAACATAGAGCAAAAATGTTCATCCCACCACTGTAGGGACTAGAACTGGTAGATTTGTAAGGTATCGTTTGATGTCATTGAAGGCTTTCTGACATGCTTCATCCCAAACAAATGATACATCTTTCTTTAATAAACGAGAGAAAGGTTGACATCTCCCAGAAAGATTGGATATAAATCTCCTGATATAAGCAATGCGACTTTGGAAACCACGGAGTTCTTTTAGATTGCATGGAGGACGTATTTCAAGAATTGTTTTGATTTTATCAGGATCAACGTGGATACCTTGAGAAGTGATGACAAATTCCAAAAACTTGCCACTGGAAACCCCTAAGAAAGACTTAGTGGGATTCATCTTCAGTTGATGTTGACGCATCAACTCAAATACTGTCTTCAAGTCTTGAATGTGATCATCTTTTGATCGACTTTTGACAGCAATGTCATCTATATAACATTCAACTATTTTTTGTAGATGTTCTTGAAAGATGTTGCTCATAGTCCGTTGATACGTAGCACCGATATTTTTCAGACCAAATGGCATAATCGTATAGCAATAAACCCCAAGGGATGTATGGAAAGCGGTATGCTTTTCATCTCTTGGATGCATCTTAATTTGATTGTATCCTGAAAACCCGTCCATGAAAGACATGCGTTCAAAATCACATGTATTGTCTATCATGACATCAGTAATCGGAAGTGAAAATTCGTCCTTTGGACAAGCTGTATTAAGATCCCGAAAATCTATACAAACTCGAACTTTTTCGTTCTTCTTCATAACAGGAACAATGTTGGCAACCCAGTCTGGGTGTTGTTCTTTACGAACAAAGCTACATGTGATCAGCTTTTTGACTTTTACTTCAATTATATCCATCATATCTGGTCGAAAATGCTATTATTGTTGTTTTACAGGCTTGGCATTAGGAAAAATATTGAGTTTATGAGTAGCTACTTTAGGATCTAAACCCGACATATCCTCATAACTCCATGCAAAGATATTAATATATTCTTTAATCAGTTGTATCAACTCTTCCTTTTCATCTTCAGAAAGGTTTTTACTGATGAATATTGGCTTAGACGTAGTTCCGTCTCCAACGTCAATCTAGACAATTTCATCCTCTGTAGGTGACTGTCATTGTTCAAAATAAAGTTCCCATTGAGTGTCCATTTGTTGTGCCCAAGAGTCATTTTTAAATGGCTCAGATTCACCATCAGTTTGAACCATGTTGACTGAAAAGACGCACTCAGATTCATCATAATAGTCTCCTCCAGAATATGAGGATTGTAAAAAACTGGAAGAACATTCTTTTATATCTTCTTTATACATATGGGATGTATCAGATTCGATGAACTGGATTTCTTCAGAATCTGAGGATTGTAAAGAACTGGAAGAAAATTCTTCTTGTATATCTTCGTTAAACATGTGCGATGGATCGTATCCCAATCCATGACGAGTTTTCTGGTAAAATGGATCACCACATAATGGTAATCGTCTACCTTTACCTTGATTGAGACCTTGCATAGTCTTCAAATCATATCCCATATTTTGGATAATCTTAAGAGATTGTTGACTATATTTGTCAATTCAGATCCTTCCTTTATCTTTTTCTCTAAGATCATCTGTCTGAGTAACAGGAATATTTCTATCCAGACCAAAAACAATTTGATGCTTATTTTTCTTATTAGACGGAATCACAAAATAAGATTCTTCAGGACGTCTATAAGTTACACAAGCTTGTGATGATGAAGCTACAGAAAGAAGATATGGAGAAGATGTTAAGAACCTTTGAGCATAAGGTCCAACATCGACATGAGAAGGAAAGGAATTTTCTTTTGATTAATATATAAGGTTTCCTCTGTATTTATGTCATTTTTATTTTGATAACTTTGATCATCAGAAGATAAAGTCATTCTTTCAATAAATTTGACATCCATGTACTCCAAAAGAAAATCTTTATTGATATTAGAAAGTACAGAATGATCAATATTTACATCATTTACAAGTTGACTACTACGCTTTAGATTGATCATTAACGGACCGTCATCCGTCTTCTGTGTAGACTTGCCAAGGTTGATGATCAGTGGCTATGGCTCATTCGTACGAGAAGTACGTCCCTTGACCTTGCTCATGAGAGGTTGAACTTGGCTCTTGACTGGAATTTTCACAAATTTCTCAGACGAAGCTCGAGTTCTTCCTTTGACTTTGATCATCAGAGGTTGATTAATTACAGGTTGGGGTTGGATTTGTCCTTTGACTTTAATCTTCAAAGGTTGATCTTCTGGAGGATCTTCATTGACAGATTGATCTTCTGCAGCGACCGATCTTCAGCCATATCAGATATTTTTTTCACCTGCTCCTGTTTGTAGAGTATTGAGTCAGAGAAATAGGCTTCAACACCCTTAAAAGGATTGATATCTACAAATTCGGTCTTCACAACTCCTTGAGAATCTACATACTTGAAGCATTGGTGGAGAGTTGAAGGCACAATATTATGCTCATGTATCCACGGTCTTCCAAGAAGGATCTTGTAAGATACATCTGAGTTGATAACATAAAAGGTCGCCATAGTTCGAAGATCACCTATCTGAATCTTCAGACGAATCTTCCCCAATGGTTTACTCTTTCCAGAGTTGAAACCAACTATTGTGGTACTAGTGTAAGTCAAATCACTAGTAGGAATTCTCAAAGGTCGTAGCATACTCTGGAGAATAATACTAATAGAAGACCCAGGATCAATATAAATCCTGTCAATTTCAGTAGATTCAATATACCCTGTATAACATAGAGGTCTGTCGTGTTTATTATGCTTCAACAGTATATCTTCTTGTGTGAAGGTAATGTTAGGAATTGCTTCCATCACACTATGACATTGTGGACACGACACTGGTATATTGTCAGGACTCTTGAGTTGAGCTAAGCATGAGTCTGCTTGTAGCAAAGCTTCGCTCAAAGTTTTTTGGCTTTCTTTAGAAAGACGAAGCAACTCAAAGATCGAAAGTCTAGCCGGAGTATTAGCTAATTGGGCTAGAATATCGAACTTGTAGGGCTTCATCACCACCCCTTGATTTGAAGCAGACTTCAATGGGACGTCAAAGCATACCGCTTTCTGTTTCCCTTTCTCAACCACAGATGGTTTGGAAGGTCTTGCATCAGCAGGAACAGGGGATGGTTGAGCTGGTAGTGTTTCAGCAACGTCCTCCGCTTCTTTCGAAGTTTTCTCCTAATCTTTGTGGTACTCTTTTCCAGATCTTGTACCAGCAAAGATTTTTTCTTCAGACTTAGGAGAATGAAGTACCATATTACAGGTTTTGTTCTTCTTTTCCTAAGTCTTTTTCTTGCGAGGATTCTTATGAGGGACCTCAAAACCCAATCCAACAGTAGATTTTTGACTTAGAATTTGTAAAGGAAGTCGCATTCCTTTATCATAATTCAAACCTTCCGTCTTCTGAAAGTTATAGCCCATCTTTTTTATGAGATGGACTGATTGTTGACTGTACATGTGAATGGGTAGCGGACTTTCAATAGATGGTTTAACAGAGGAAAAAGAAACAAAAACCTCTGCAACCACAGGAGAAGGAGGAATAGAGACCTCTGTAGCCACAAGAGGAAGAGGAATAAAAACCTCTGTAGCCACAGGAGAAGGAGGAATAGTCGGGACAGGAGGAAAAATCCCCACATGAACTTTCTCATAAGCAGCAACGACTTGTTGTGCCCTGTATAAGAGGACACTACTCATTGCTAACCATTGCTGATGAGTAAGTTTGAGTTTGGTAGGAGGAGCCAAACTTGGAGGGCATATATTCAAACCCCTCAGCCTATCCTCCAAAGGAATGCCATCCCAAAGATGATCCAAATCATCATGATCTGGAGTAATAACATGAGAAATCATATTGCAGGTCCTACCTTTCTTAGATTTTGAAGTTTTACCTTCATCTTCCATTTCAGATACTAAGTCAGGATGTATCCACATGATTTTACCATTTTTTAATGTGAGAGGCAATAATCCTTCATTTTGCTCTCTAGCAGGTGGGAGATTCACAATTTTCATTGTCGTCTTAGGAATTGGGACAATCCCATCTGGAACTTACTGTGGAGGAAAACCTCCAAATTGAAGAGAAATCATATTAGTTGTAACCGTATGCTTATCATTGGTTAAAGCGATGGCATTAGCATTTATCAACTCTTGGATTTTCTTCTTTAAGACATAGCAAGCTTTGGTAGGATGATTTATGTATCTATGATAGATACAATATTTGGGATTGTCAGTCAGATTTACCTCATTAGGCCTTTTTGGCTCCGGAATCTGGAGTTTGCCACTCTTAACGAGATATTAGAATATCCTTGGGATATCACTGTCATCAAAAGAGTATTCTTCTTTTGGTTTGGAAGACTCTGGATTATTCGGCGTCATTTTGGGCTTTGAAAGATTAACCACTAGGGTTTCTTTCCCCTTCCCATTGCGATTGCCGGAATTATTGCCTGAAGAGCCTTTCTTTCCTTTATCTTCTGAGGCAAAGATCATTCTGTGTTCACGCGCCAACCTACCATTGGTCTCGGCTGAAATTGCTGCTATAATGAACGAGGTCCAATCTGTGAATTGAGAGCCCATAAAGACAACAATAGTTGGTCGCAGATTCATTTTGCATGTATCAATCAATGCTGAATCTGGCATACCGGGAGGCATTTTCAAAGTTGCCTGTCGGAATCGTTCGATAAACGTCCGAGTATCTTCCTTCTCCTTTTGTTTGATTTCTATTAAGGAGGACATATTCATGTCCATGCCTCCTTCATAGAAGCGGGAGAGAAATATTGCTTTAAACTCGTCAAAAGACGATATACAATTTTCGGGTAGACTGCGATACCAGTCATAAGCTGAACCCGTCAAACACCCGATAAAAACTCGATTGAGAAGAGCATCATTCTTCTGCAGATGCACAGTCATAATATCAAAGTAATTGATATATTGACTAGGAGAGGCCTTTCCATCAAATAACACCATCGACTGTGGCTTGAATTTTGGAGGAAAGGGTACATAATTCCAGTGAGGAGGATAGGGTTGCTTAATCCCTAACCTCTGGAGCTGATCCTTGTGCTTCAGAACTTCAAACTGTGCTTTTAGCTCATGCACTGCTTGAATAGCTTTACTAGTTTGAGGAAGCACATTCGATTGAATAGTTGCTGGATATACCGTAACCCCCACCGGAGGTGGTACATCTTTTGGAAAGAGAGGATCTGGAGATGCAGAATTTTGATTGACAGCAGGCTCTTGACTAAGATTATTCAAAGGTATATCAACCCCTTGACTATCTTGAGTTTGAGCTGCTATTTGCACCGGTGTTACTACTGCAGGCTGAGCAGTTTGCTGGGTCATTATTATTTGAAGCATACTTTACATCATGGCAAGCATGTCCTTCAGTGACTGCTCAACTGCAGAAAGACGTTCTGTATTAGCAGTTGACGTCTCCGGTTCATCTCTGATAGCATAGGATTTAACCTCCCTTGAACATACAGAGAAATTGGTATAGAGGTATGAATCAACGCTATCAGTTTCAGACTCCAAAGACTGGGTACCCCCAGCTTCTGAATCTGAAGATTGTAATGATCTTTGAACTCTTGACCGAGTATTCTGATATACCCCTTCAAAAGTATCAAGGAGTCGATTGAACTGTTGCTGGCTTCGAGTCCGAGACGAATTGTGTCTTAGACGTCGTCCCCTGTTGGTATGAGATGCCATATTGACTGATACATATGACAACTCATGTTCTTGGTTATCAACTGATTGCTGAGGCACATTGTAGGTTAGCCGGTCAAAAACTGACCCTTTAGAAGCCGAACAGCAACATTTGATTACAATTTGGTGACACTCACAATGATGATTTTATTTGGAGAGTGTCACCGGAGATTTTATGTTTTTACGCTTTTGTACGAGTAACTCGCATAAATCAGAAGGAGTAGAGGGAGTAGTCTTTTTTATTACATTCGGGACAGAGAAACGTTTAGTCCCTTAGTATAAAGAAGATTACTGGCTGCATTAGCAGAACCAAACTGTATATTTTTACGTGCTTGGAGTTGCGTGTGTAAATCCTGAGATTTTTGTGCACAAAGGACTCTATCAGCATTACGCATAATCTGAAGGTTTGGTACCTTGCGTAAAGCAGTGTAAGAAGTTTGTTGGTAGAAAACTGATGTTTTACCAACAACAGGATTCATGTTTTTACGTTGCATGCGTGTATGCAGATTCACTTTAGATGCAGAGGCATCCTTGTGAATTTTATCTACTCTGTCACCGACAGAAGATTTACCTTTACGCGTAGAGCGTAAAACATGAATATCTGCCACGTCACAGACGGGAAATTTTCCTTTACGTGTAGAGCATAAAACTTGGGTGTCTACCACGTCATAGACGGGAGACTGGTTTTTACGTACAGAGCGTAAAAATTGATTTTTACGTGCAGAGCGTAAAACTTGAGAGTCTGCCACGTAACAGACGGGAGACTGATTTTTACGCCCAGGGCGTATCACTGAAGTAGAGACTGCCTCGTCACAGATGGGAGCCTCCACAACAGGAGTGGAAAGGATTCCTTTGCCTTCAGAGACAGCAGGGAGATCCGAAGATACTTTGGACTTAGGAATCCAAACTTTTTGCTCCTTCCGCGATTTTTGAACATTGGAGCAGCAAGTACTACCCCCAGTTCGAAGCATTTCTTCGTAAGCAGTCTGGTCGAAGTGAACAACCAGAGTCTTCTTTGTCGATCCGATTGACACATCATCATATTGAGCAATTGCCTTCTCGTCAAAGGAGAAGGTCGTCCCCAGCAGAGTCGCCATTTTGTTTCACTTAACAAAATGTCTAAAATTGGCTTTTGAAAGAAAACTAGAAAAAGTACAAAAGTACAAATTATTTCTGGAAAGTATTGCTATGGAAGTCTGATCTGAGAGCGATCACTTTGTTCCTTGGACCATACGATGATGATGAAGAAAACTGCTTGAAGAAGACGAACAATCGGAAGAACTAAGTCACCAGAAAGGTATCGAGCAACGACACTGATGGCACAGTTGAATGCTTTCCTGCTTTTCTTCACCCTATAACACCCAGTTTTCCAGATGAGGGTAATTTTGAAATTTTATAATTATAATTATTATTTAATGATATTTATTTCATATTATGATTTTTAGTGATTTTTAAATTATTTTAAACTATTTAAATTCATGACTTGTGGTTTTGACGTTTTGCTAGTGAAACCCTAGAGACTGTTTGACATAGAGCCTAACAATGTGATTATGATATTTTAATGTCATTTTTGGCCTAAGGATATTTTTGCATTTGACCTCTTTGAATTATTTTGATATCATTTTATTATTTATGATATTGTTTTGGGGTTATTTGAGTCGGGTTCGAATTTCAACTCAATCCGACTTGAAACGGGGACCCGGGGTAGTTTAACTCTAGTGGGACCCACACACTAGTTAGGTACGGCCCACATGATATTAAATTTAGTCCACATGATAGAAATATTTTAGTTAGAGGTTAGACTAATTATTATGGATAAGGTTAGTGTGATTAGAGACTTTAGAATGACTAATTTAGCCCCAACCAATTAGCCCTTTCCTAATATTCATAGAATAGGTTAGTGGGAGCATTTTGGGCCTTACCATAATAAGACAAATAGCCCCATATGGCCAGCCACTTTGGGAGAGGATAGGCTCAATTTCATTTCATTATTCTCATCCACACTCTCTCTCTTGTTCTTCTCCAAATTTCTAGAGAGCAATCCCTAGCAATTTCTCCACCAAATCCTTCCATTTCGCCACCAAACCTTCTCCATTCTAGTCAAGGAGGAAGCTACCCAAGTTTGGGAGGATTCGGAGCTCGTTCGTGTCCTTTTGGAATCTCTACGTGTCGGTGTCGCTCCGGGAAGGCTTTTCTTCGATTCGATCTACCGGGAGGTATAAATCCCTTCTCCTTTTCATTTCCTCATGCATATAGGTCTATTTTGAACCCATAGGAATGACTCCCATGGTTGTATCTCTATTTGTGTCCATTTTGTGTCTATTTGGAGGTCATAGGAGTGTCCTTTGTGTTGTGGTTGTGTCTATGTGGAAAAATCCCAAATTTGGACACACTATGTGTTGTTGTTATGTATGAATGAATTATTACATGTTTAATCTCATATTTTTGTATTGGAGATGTGTTCTATAGTGTCTCATATATATATATTAGTGTAGAGAGTGAGTTCTTGATATATTATGATATATACTTGTGTTCTTTTGTCTCAAACTACCCAAATTCGTCATGATTTTTATCCACGTTTTTAATTTCAGCCCTAATTTAGAAATGTCATAACTTCTAGCTCAAAGCTCGGTTTAATCTCCCGTTTTTTTTTAAAAGAAGCGTATTGAAGTTAGCTTTCCAAAAACATGTATTAATAGGCCTAATTCTTTCTGTAACTTTCTAGAGAATTATTTGAGTGTCAGCTGTACGAAAGACAAATGCGTTCTCGGTGTTTTTGCGATTCCGGGAGTTTTCGGAAACGAAAACGCGATCCGTTTGAAGTTTCGGAAAGCTAACACATAGATCTATAACATACTTTAATCCTAGATTTTAATTCATGCTGTGATGGTACAGTATTGATTATTAGTAGGAGTTACTATTCGACATATGCATTTTGTGCACCCTTGTGTGTAATATAATGTTCTATTTAATTTTAACCCATGTTAATGTATATACATTATGTAATTAAATAGAGAATGCAAGCATGAGTAAATGTTTAAATAAATGATGTATGAGGTGTAAGTATCCTATCTAATGTAAGCATGTATAAGTATGGCTTGTAATGAATATGTAGGTTCCATAGTATGTAATGTATGGTGCATATAGTGGTGCAAGAGAATAAATGAATGATGAATGAATGCAAGCATGAATGTAATGTAATAATAGATGTAATATATGTAGCCTTGTTAGGAATAAAACTGGAATTTAGTTTTGTTTCACTAAATAAGAGATACATGAGAACCCATATATGTGAATGTTAACTTCTTATTGACACTTTGCTACACAACTGTCATGCCTCACTATCACTCCACACACAATGCACACTACACTATAAAACCCTCACACCCTCACTCATTGACACTCTACTCACACATTGCCTAACACTCATTCTATGATAACACACACATGTTCTTGTGCACTTTTATGACACACACACATACACCCATGAACACATATACATGCTCTTCTCTCTCTCTCTCTCTCTCTATATATATATATATATATACTATACATGGCTAAATATGTTAATGTGGTAAATAGAGTTTTCCTATAGTTATATATACATATATGTGATATAGGGCCTAGTGTTGAATTCTCTTTTTATGTACACCTCCATGTTCACACACACACATAGCTTTACATGTTAGCTTCCTTTCTCTTATGTATAATATTGAATGTTATGGCTTGTGTTTGGCTTGTTTAGCCTTATGATTGGTGTGTGATTGCTAGACTAGGCTTGGTTAGGCCAAGTGAGACTTATTAGACTTGTTGGGCTAGGATTTGACCTAGTTGACCTAGTTTGACTAGTCTAGTTGACTGGAGTTGACCAAGTGTTGACTTTAGTCTAGTTTGACCTAGACAGCATGCAGATGCATTGTAGATTATATTTATCATTCCCTGTGTACATCTTGACTTGTGTTGCTCTAACTAGGAGTCAGGTACCTCATCTCGGACAGTACATTTACTTCAGACATTCAGATACGAGGCGAGTACATTCTCTAACCGTTTCATACTTGTCTGGATTTATATTCTTGCTCTAGATTACTGTACTTGATGCTGACACGATCATTATCACAGATTTGTACTATACGGATCTTCTTTTGAGATGTTATCTCCTTGTATTCACTAAATACATATTGTGATGTGCGTTTCACTTACATATTGTATTTATTGAATACCCATATCCTTGTATACTCCTTGTGCATATTGTACTCTCAGTATCACATGAGTCCCAGGGATAGACCATTGTACAACTATTGTATAACATTGTACATCTATTGTATAATATTGTGCATCCATTGTATAACATTGTACATCCATTGTATAACATTGTACATCTATTGTATAATATTGTATATCTATTGTATAACATTGTACACTATTGTGCAAGATAACGTAACCGGAGTAGATCCTTGTGTATTAATTTGGGGAGGGGGAGTAGAATTGGTTATGTAATCAAATCCTATTGTACAATATTGTATAACTATTGTATATGTCTATTGTACACCCACGTACAATGGAGTTACCATTGCATTTTTCTAGACCGTTTACATAACCATATTGTACTCTAAATCACAGTAGGCTTACAGTTCTTATTTATCATATTTAGATATTTTCTGTTATCAAATCTCTACTGTTTTTCATATACTTCTTACTTTCAGCGTTTCATGTACCTTACTCTATTGCATGCTTTATATTTTCTAACATGATATGAACTGCGTGAGATGTTTTGTGCTCGCTCCCGTCCTGACTGGACCTGTTGAAAATTTTACAGAGGATGATGAGGCACCCTGCACCCTTACTTGGAGTTTGCCTAGTTGACACTCGCGACCTGGACCCCAGGGGAGGTTCAGGCAGCTGCTGAGGACGATACCTTGCTTAGTATAGATAGTTTAGACTATTTTTCTTTTATGTTTAGTTGTTGTTCTTGATTCAGAGTTTGTATATTATAGAGATGTTGAGACTTGTATTTCATTTCTGTTGTACCTCGGTTGAGGATTCTTTTATCTATTTTATCGTGCCATATTCTATCTCTAGATTGTGATTGAGTTGTACCTCTGTGTTGGCCTCCTTATGGAGAGCATTCACATTATGTTAGTTATAGTTCATGACCTAGAACAGCGTTCTACCGCCGACACTGCAGCGTAGGCTGGGCGTTGTTACGCTCTCGTACCCTCACAGTGGGTGCGGGTCGTGACACGTTTTTAGTGGTGGCCCATGCAGGTCGAGTTTATGTAGTGATGTTCGAACTAGAGTATCACTACAGCCTGCAGTAGGATTAGGATATTTTGAGGTAATCAATCACATTAGAAAAAACTCTTAATCAGATTTCTTTTGTCTAAAATTGTTTCTTATTGACTTCCCTTTGAATATAAACTGTCCTCCTTTGAATTTTCGCTTCATTCTCAGAAATTGCTTCTTGTTTTGATCTGTTTTCATGATGGTTATGAAGGCACGATCTCATCGCTTCGGTTCGGGGGATACTATCGAGAGGCTGGCCACCTCTCGTCCTGTTTATCAGGGCCTCGAGACCGCAGCTTCTGTTGTGCCGACTCAGGTTGGCATTTCTGCTACATTGGAGGTGCACCTCTATCTGTACAGAGATTTTCTCCCGTCATTTCTGATTTCTCTCAGCAGCGGTGATTCATGCAGCATCAGCAGCAGACCAGAGAAAACCAGCAGGGCGAGCTATCATCAGGACAGTCAAGGATGCACAAACCATTGGAGATCTTGCTACAAGTTCTGTTCTTCTCAATTCCATTCCCGTAATTGTCTTTTATAATTACCTTGAAATTCGATTCCATCTGTTCCTTGTTGATTGATTAATTTTGTCATGTTACTCTTTTGTTGTGTTTGTTTTTTTCTTCTGAGAAAATTATATGGGCTAGGTCGCCTAAATTATGGGATCTAGAATCCTCGATAGTCATGTTAGTTGGCATAGTGAGGACATGTAGTCAGATTTCAGATGTATTTCTTGGGTATGGGAATTTAAGGTTTTCGCCGTCGCATGCGACTATACGAAAATTTTAAATACCATGAACCTAGATGTACGTACCTTAGTCAAGGACTCTGTGATTATCGTAGCCTTGCTCACTAGCATGATGAAGACTCTAGACAACACGATTTTGGACAGACGCATATGATTAGCAGATTGTATCTTGAGAAGGTTTAAAATATCATACCCTTTTTGTTGTTATAAATGACTTAGGAGTAGGGATATTTAGATTGTAGAGCTTGTTCATAGGTAGTTCCTTCATAGTATATAGATATGGTGACTTGTAGAGTGTCTGTACCCTAGAGATGATAGTTAGCATTGGTGCTAGAATAGTAACCCATTGCAGATAATTCCCTGTTATTATGATACCAACCAGTTACGTATAGGATGTTAGTATGCCATACAACCTTGATGATTATTTATTGTTTTCCTTTACCCTTCCAGTAAGGCACCCAGTAACCAGAGCCTGCCCTTGAGCATAGTTGTAGTTTCACCTAGGACTAAGAGGTCTATATATAGATGATATACTTAGGATATATGTGATGGGTTGTTGTTCTTGAGCATATATATATATGTGGTATTTGGGATTGGTGTGCTTAGCTTATGGATAATTAGTTATGGGTGACTTGATAGGATTTGGAAGTTAAGAGCTAGTCTATTATAGAGTTTTCTTTGCTAATCCCTAGTTGCCAACACTAGGTAGCTAGCATAGGTAAAAGTCCTAAGAAGTTGACCAGCTGATGACCAAGTACTAGGATGTTGAGAAAATTGACTAGTGATTGACCCTTGTCTATGTTCGGCCTAGAAAAAGGTACGATCATCTTAATTTCGAGGACGAAATTTTTATAAGGTGGGTAGGATTGTAACACCTAGTTTTCCAGATGAGGGTAATTTTGAAATTTTATAATTATAATTATTATTTAATGATATTTATTTCATATTATGATTTTTAGTGATTTTTAAATTATTTTAAACTATTTAAATTCATGACTTATGGTTTTGACGTTTTGCTAGTGAAACCCTAGAGACTGTTTGACATAGAGCCTAACAATGTGATTATGATATTTTAATATCATTTTTGGCCTAAGAATATTTTTGTATTTGACCTCTTTGAATTATTTTGATATCATTTTATTATTTATGATATTGTTTTGGGGTTATTTGAGTCGGGTTCGAATTTCAACTCAATCCGACTTGAAACGGGGACCCGGGGGTAGTTTGACTCTAGTGGGACCCACACACTAGTTAGGTATGGCCCACATGATATTAAATTTAGTCCACATGATAGAAATATTTTAGTTAGAGGTTAGACTAATTATTATGGATAAGATTAGTGTGATTAGAGACTTTAGAATGACTAATTTAGCCCCAACCAATTAGCCCTTTCCTAATACTCATAGAATAGGTTAGTGGGGGCATTTTAGACCTTACCATAATAGGACAAATAGCCCCATATGGCCAGCCACTTTGGGAGAGGATAGGCTCAATTTTATTTTATTATTCTCATCCACACTCTCTCTCTTGTTCTTTCCCAAATTTCTAGAGAGCAATCCCTAGCAATTTCTCCACCAAATCCTTCCATTTCGCCACCAAATCTTATTCTTTCCTTCTCCATTCTAGCCAAGGAGGAAGCTACCCAAGTTTGGGAGGATTCGGAGCTCGTTCGTGTACTTTTGGAATCTCTACGTGTCGGTGTCGCTCCGGGAAGGCTTTTCTTCGATTCGATCTACCGGGAGGTATAAATCCCTTCTCCTTTTCATTTTCTCATGCATATAGGTCTATTTTGAACCCATAGGAATGACTCCCATGGTTGTATCTCCATTTGTGTCCATTTCGTGTCTATTTGGAGGTCATAGGAGTGTCCTTTGTGTTGTGGTTGTGTCTATGTGGAAAAATCTCAAATTTGGACACACTATGTGTTGTTGTTATGTATGAATGAATTATTACATGTTTAATCTCATATTTTTGTATTGGAGATGTGTTCTATAGTGTCTCATATATATATATTAGTGTAGAGAGTGAGTTCTTGATATATTATGATATATACTTGTGTTCTTTTGTCTCAAACTACCCAAATTCGTCATGATTTTTATCCACGTTTTTAATTTCAGCCCTAACTTAGAAATGTCATAACTTCTAGCTCAAAGCTCGGTTTAATCTCCCATTTTTTTTAAATGAAGCGTATTGAAGTTAGCTTTCCAAAAACATGTATTAATAGGCCTAATTCTTTCTATAACTTTCTGGAGAATTATTTGAGTATCAGCTGTAGGAAAGACAAACGCGTTCTCGGTGTTTTCGCGATTCCGAAAGTTTCCGGAAACGAAAACGCGATCCGTTTGAAGTTTCGGAAAGCTAACACATAGATCTATAACATACTTTAATCCTAGATTTTAATTCATGCTGTGATGGTACAGTATTGATTATTAGTATGAGTTACTATTCGGCATATGTATTTTGTGCACCCTTGTGTGTAATATAATGTTCTATTTGATTTTAACCCATGTTAATGTATATACATTATGTAATTAAATAGAGAATACAAGCATGAGTAAATGTTTAAATAAATGATGTATGAAGTGTAAGTATCCTATCTAATGTAAGCATGTATAAGTATGGCTTGTAATGAATATGTAGGTTCCATAGTATGTAATGTATGGTGCATATAGTGGTGCAAGAGAATAAATGAATGATGAATGAATGCAAGCATGAATGTAATGTAATAATAGATGTAATATATGTAGCCTTGTTAGGAATAAAACTGGAATTTAGTTTTGTTTCACTAAATAAGAGATACATGAGAACTCATATATGTGAATGTTAACTTCTTATTGACACTTTGCTACACAACTGTCATGCCTCACTATCACTCCACACACAATGCACACTACACTATATAACCCTCACACCCTCACTCATTGACACTCTCACTCACACATTGCCTAACACTCATTCTATGATAACACACACATGTTCTTGTGCACTTTCATGACACACACACACACACCCATGAACACATACACATGCTCTTCTCTCTCTCTCTCTCTCTATATATATATATATATATATATATATATATATATACATGGCTAAATATGTTAATGTGGTAAATAGAGTTTTCCTATAGTTATATATACATATATGTGATATAGGGCCTAGTGTTGAATTCTCTTTTCATGTACACCTCCATGTTCACACACACACATAGCTTTACATGTTAGCTTCCTTTCTCTTATGTATAATATTGAATGTTATGGCTTGTGTTTGGCTTGTTTAGCCTTGTGATTGGTGTCTGATTGCTAGACTAGGCTTGGTTAGGCCAAGTGAGACTTATTAGACTTGTTGGACTAGGATTTGACCTAGTTGACCTAGTTTGACTAGTCTAGTTGACTGGAGTTGACCAAGTGTTGACTTTAGTCTAGTTTGACCTAGACAACATGCAGATGCATTGTAGATTATATTTATCATTCCCTGTGTACATCTTGACTTGTGTTGCTCTAACTAGGAGTCAGGTACCTCATCTCGGACAGTACATTTACTTCAGACATTCAGATACGAGGCGAGTACATTCTCTAACCGTTTCATACTTGTCTGGATTTATATTCTTGCTCTAGATTACTGTACTTGATGCTGACACGATCATTATCACGGATTTGTACTATACGGATCTTCTTCTGAGATGTTATCTCCTTGTATTCACTAAATACATATTGTGATGTGCGTTTCACTTACATATTGTATTTATTGAATACCCATATCCTTGTATACTCCTTGTGCATATTGTACTCTCAGTATCACATGAGTCCCAGGGATAGACCATTGTACAACTATTGTATAACATTGTACATCTATTGTATAATATTGTACATCCATTGTATAACATTGTACATCCATTGTATAACATTGTACATCTATTGTATAATATTGTACATCTATTGTATAACATTGTACACTATTGTGCAAGATAACGTAACCGGAGTAGATCCTTGTGTATTAATTTGGGGAGGGGGAGTAGAATTGGTTATGTAATCAAATCCTATTGTACAACATTGTATAACTATTGTATATGTCTATTGTACACCCACGTACAATGGAGTTACCATTGCATTTTTCTAGACCGTTTACATAACCATATTGTACTCTAAATCACAGTAGGCTTACAGTTGTTATTTATCATATTTAGATATTTTCTGTTATCAAATCTCTACTGTTTTTCATATACTTCTTACTTTCAGCGTTTCATGTACCTTACTCTATTGCATGCTTTATATTTCCTAACATGATATGAACTGCGTGAGATATTTTGTGCTCGCTCCCGTCCTGACTGGACCTGTTGAAAATTTTACAGAGGATGATGAGGCACCCTGTACCCTTACTTGGAGTTTGCCTAGTTGACACTCGCGACCTAGACCCCAGGGGAGGTTCAGGCAGCTGCTGAGGACGATACCTTGCTTAGTATAGATAGTTTAGACTGTTTTTCTTTTATGTTTAGTTGTTGTTCTTGATTCAGAGTTTGTATATTATAGAGATGTTGAGACTTGTATTTCATTTCTGTTGTACCTCGGTTGAGGATTATCTTATCTACTTTATCGTGCCATATTTTATCTCTAGATTGTGATTGAGTTGTACCTCTGTGTTGGCCTCCTTATGGAGAGCATTCACATTATGTTAGTTATAGTTCATGACCTAGAACAGCGTTCTACTGTCGACACTGCGGCGTAGGCTGGGCGTTGTTACGCTCTCGTACCCTCACAGTGGGTGCGGGTCGTGACACACCCTGTTCTTGAGAAAAAGTTGAACAAATGCTTCTGGGAATATCACTCTGAAAGTATGAGTTTTCTCAGAATCTCCTCTCCTGTATCTCTCTCTTGATCTCTTGATCCTGTCTGTGTTAAAAATAAGTCTATTTATAGACTAGACCCTCTGTGCGTAAAAAGCAACAAAGTTGGGTCTTTACGCGAGTAACTGTCACCCACGATAAAAATCATCCTCTACGCATGATGACACGTGTCCCATGTAGAGTTTTGATCTCTACGCATGGTGACACGTGTCCTACAGCTTCAATAAAATGGGGAGAGCACGTACACATGTTCCTCGATAAATGTGGCATAAAAGCCACATAAGCAAACCACGTTCTCCTGTAGCCAGAAAAGATCAGGCGTAAAAATGACCCAAAATAGATTTCCTGCGTAAAGTAACAGACTGGGCGTAAAATAGCCCAAAATAAACTTTTCGCGTAAAGTGGCTGAAAATAGCCTTGAGCGTAAAATTAGCTCAAATAAACTTTACGCGCACAACAGCCTTGAGCGTAAAAAGCTCGAATAGCTTTCGTGCGTAAAAGATGCAATCTCTTGAGCGTAAAGTAGCCCATTTGCACACTAAACGACAAGTGTTGGGTTTGGTGTAAATCAAATCTTCTCGACTTCTGTGCTGTCCGCTGTCAGAAAATTATTACGTCAGAACAGTATCACACACATTAAATGCGATGATTTGACAGCCTGTCCCTCGCGTAAAAGCTTTGAGGATGGCTCTCGCGTAAAGTAGCTCGCGTAGAGTTTTACTCTGTTTGTCTTGCATAAAGTCTGAGTTTGACTCTGTTTGACTTGCATAAAGCTCTCAACTTCTTTGACTCGGTTTATGAAGTACTTTTTACGCTCCTACAACCTATAGTGTATGGACAGAGATATCATGCCATCCCTTAAGGGTAAACTTGTAGACGCCCAAAATTATACACTAAAATCAGGCTAGCACAGGACCTTTAATGTGCAGCCAGAAGCACATGTAACTATATTATGTGAGTGGAAAGAATTACAACTATGATGCAAAATTCAAGGTTTAGTCCATTCTTGTATTATAGTCTGTTGTTTGACCTATACGGGAAGATTCAAGTCGTCAGCGACATCTCTCCTAATGCATGATGGATAGTTACTGTGGGGAACACTCAAATCTATATATCGAAATATGTGGAAGATTGTTGGAGCTTTTTCCTTGACATGTAGAGAGTGCTTGCTCTCAATACATGCCTAGTATTATTTAGTCCCACATTAAAAAAGCACCATGAAGTATATCTCAATATATATTTGGTGTGTTGTTGAGATATGCACATGGGGTGGTGACCCTAAGGAGGGAACCATGTGGGTGATTTTACTAGGAGGTAAGGTTATGACTCCATGGTAAAGCATTAATGCTTTTTGCTCTTGGGAGTTAATTTCCATTGAAGCTAAGTCCCGTAGGGGCTTAGTGACTCGGACTCGGACTCGGGCTCATGAGGCATAATATGGCATTTTATTGGCACACATTGCACTTAGTACGTCAGCATCGTCGCTAGGTGCATAGTGCACTTAAGTTATGCTCGTTGCGCGAGGCTCTGCGCAGTCGATCGCACCCCCGTTCGTATGGTCCGATCATGCAGCCAGATGGCGTAACCAATTGGCGCTGCGCAGTGGCACGTCCAGTGACGTGCCCAGTAGTGCGGCCCAGTGGCGTGCCCAATAGTGCGGCCCAGTAGCGAGCCAGTTGGTGCAGCCTGATCGCGCTGCCAGTTGGCGCATAGTGCGCGTATCCTTAGTTGCAATACCCTGCTCTCACTTGTTTCAGTTCCCTTCTTACCTTCGAATTTTATCATTCCCCTATATTTAGTTCAGTCTTGCACCCTTATATATGTATCAATCCCACTTTGTTTACTGATGCAGTATTTGTTATATGGATCCAGTTCCCTAATTATGTTTTGGTTTCAGCCCATATATCTGGTAGAGGGGTAAATGTTCATTCCCTTTTGTGAGTATCAGTCTCTTTCCCTTGATGTGTACCAACCCTTTTTATTAAATGTTCGTCCATCATTTATATGCTACATGTCTAGCCTCTTTCCTTTTTGTGTATCAGATATTAGAAATGAGATTTGATTGGGGGCTTGAGTAGGGGATTAGCATGTATCAGAAATGTTGCATCAGCCCTCTTAGCTTTAAGTTTTAGTCGTGTCCTATATTTCTTATAGTATCAGTCCTAGTGTGAACTTTAGATATCAATCCTAAACTCTAAATGTATATGCCAGTCCTATTACATTTGTACCAGTCCAAATTAGAAGGGTAGTGTCCTCATTAGGTTGTGTATCATGGATACCTATGAAATGGTATCCTACTTGTGTGTGAGTATAGGGTGTGTAAATAAATGGTATAGATGGGTTTAAATTTAGGTGTGGGTTATGGTCATGAACCATTTCAACCTAACTCACTAACTAGTCTACTAGCCAAAACTTTAGATTTAGGCTAATTGACCAATAGTTGTCCAAGTTGACTTCTTTGACTTAGAAATGACCTAGCAGCATATAGACAACATATTTAAATCAATTGTTTACTCTAGAAATACTCTGTAACCTGTAATTTTCATAATAGATCTCTGTGACTCCAGTTCGGATACTAATACACAGTTGTTGCTCAGGATATCAGGCGAGTACATTCTCTGTTAGTTTTCATTCATGATAGTATCTATATTTGTAACTGCCTATTTTCAAAATTGAGGATAAATTTGTCATTTTCCATATTCTAATATTTTTGTGAATATTTATTTATTAATATTGTATTTTGGGGATTAGTTTAGTCGGGTTTGAGTTTCGTCTAGTTTTAACTTGTATTAGTTGCCCGGGTAGTTTAGACTCTAGTCGGGACCCAAAGATTAGCTAGACATGGCCCACAAACTCATCTCATTAGGCTAGTGCATTTAGACTAAACCCACATGGCAAGTTTAGTCATTTAGAGATTAGAAACTTGACCCTATTGACCCCAAATCCTTGCATTTGCATTTAATAGCCTAATGACAACTTATAGGACGTTTAGGACATTCTAATTAATTTCCTAACCTAGCTACAAGTGGCCGGCCAAGTAGAGATCCTCTCCACACTTTATTTACTCATCTCAAGCCTCCATCTTCTTCATTCAGAGCTCCTACCAAAAAGAGAGCTTCCTCCATTGTTTCCTCTCCCAATCTCACCTTTTCCTCCACTATTCCTCACTTTCTTTCAAGAAGAAGAAACCTACAAGAATTGTGGAGCTAGGAGCAAGGAGGAGAGTCTATTTGCTAAGGAACTTCTTGTCGGATTCGTGTCCTTTGGATTGTTCATTGGAAAACCACTCCCAATAGGTATAACTCTCTCTAAACTTGTCATTTTCAATCCAAATTTTGGTATGGAACCCATAGGAACTCACCCATGTGTAGGGATGAACCATAGGAATGGTTTAGAGGCTCTATTGAGTCCTCATTTGGGAGTTTGATAAGGTTTTGTGCCACCCTTGGAAGAAATCTGAGGGTGACACACCAAGTGTTTGTAGGAATGCCCCATAGGCTAGTTTGAGCCTTGATTTCTGTTTTGGTGTGGTATTTAGATAGATTATACATTAGTTAGGCTCTAGTTATCTTCTTAATGATATTTCCTATATATATGTATTATATATATATAAGTTTATGTTGTATATATATGTATGGAATGTTATGAGTATGTATTGTGAGTGTGAGTGTGGCCCTGTGAGGTTTAAGGTGGGAGGGAACTGCTGTCCTATACTAAGATTTGGGGCACCTGATATGGGTATTATATGTATACGTCTATATGTAGTTAGATTGTAATGCATCTTATAGGAGTATAATATATATATATATAACTCTATAATATATTTACTGTTATCATCTCATGTTTAGTATACATATAGGATGTTATAGATATAAACATATGTGAGTTGTTTAACTGTTGCAGGAAGAGAAATATGGGATTAGAGAAGGATTGGGGGTAACTTGTTATGGGGTGCTCCTTGTTGGTTGCAAGCTGCAGCAGCATAGAGGCTTGCTCTGCCAGCAAGCTGCAGCAGCAACAATTCTAATGGCAGAGCTGCAGCCATATACTACAGCAGCAGGAAACAAGGGGTTTCCTTCAGAGCAGCAGCAGCAGCTGTATGCTTGTTGCAGGAAACAAGGGCTTGGGTGCACTGCAATAGAGAACTTGGGCATGGCCAATGGCCAATGGCATATAGATGTCTTATGGGTTAGTGTGTCACAGGTTTTAGCATTTTAGGATTTATGAGTTCGAATTTCAAGTGAGTATCAAAGATATGGATACCATGATACATCTAAGAGTTAGTGTATTAGGATTTATGGTGTTAGATAATAGATTCATGGTTAGGGTGTATGGTTTATTCCACTAACCATGTATCAGATTTCTTCTGATACTTAAAACAGTTGGCTTTGACCCTTAGGATTTGTGAATGTTGGTAGAAGAGGGATTTAGGTTCAGATATAAGGAGAAAAGTGAGGGGGTACTGTAGCAGGAAGGATTAGAGTTTGATACATAAAGTTTTCCCTATTTTGCTAATGTATGTACCCCTTAGAAATATTTTGCAAGATTGTATATATATTATATGTTTTCTTGAAACCCTTGTTGGCTGCCCAAGTATTTAGGATCAAGGATTTGGTCTTGAAGTTCAAATGTATAGAAGGACTTTGAGAGAGGGAAGCTAAGGCATTTGGAATGTTAGGGTATCAGACAATACTGATACCTTGTATCAGAGAATGATAAGTACTCACATCTCTGTGTTCAGATATTAGGAGAAGGGAAATTGTATCCAACTTGATATTGGCACCAAGTGTTAGAGTATCTTAGGATATAGATATTTGACCCCACCCCGAGAGATGCTCTTAGAAATGCACATATCTGGTATGTATCCATACCACTTCTCAGAGTTTTGAACATGAGTTTTCACTTAGTGCAGATGGTTTGGAATCTCGAGCAGCAGGGAAATGGATAAGAGGAAACTTTGGAGTGTTAGTGTAGGTATTTAGTTAGTGAATGATAGTCCATGTTAGGAGGATTGGGTGTTACCTATTATAGGTACAGTGAAGGGGAGGGAGAGATTTGAGGGCTCGGATATTGGAGTAGTAGCAACAGCAGCTACTGCTGTAAGACTCGAGTCCTTGTGCAGAGGCTAAAACCATTTGGGGCTCGAGTGATGTGTATAGTATGTGTGAAAATCCTTATATAGGTATGTATCCTATCATGTATAGATATATGTATTCCCTATCATAACTTTATATGTTCTGATGCTGGGTTCAAATGGATGAGAGGGTGTACTAGATACACGCAACATCAGAGTTAAAAAGGAGGGAAGGGGATTTGGTTTAGTTTAGAAATGGAAGAAAGGATTAGAAAGGGTTTTAGAGAGGGTTCTCTGTTCAGCAACATCATAAGTAGGGGCTTAATGTGGTTAGCAGCAGATGTAGGCTGTATCAGTGAAGGATATTGGAGCTGGACAGGTAGTAGCAGTAACTTTTAGCAAGGGTATTAGGAAAGGGAGAGTGAGGATTCTAGGAGGTAGGCACATGTGCTTTGGTACACAGGAAACATGACATCAGTTAAGGGTTAGAGTGGTAGTAGGCTTTTTGAGTATCAATTCAGTTAGGAATGAGAGAAATTGGTGTATCATGAGAAGAGGTTCAGTAGAACTAGACTAAATTTGAGTTCAGTTCAACTGGACATTAAATAGGATGAAGTGTGAAACTTTGGAAGGGTTTGATAATTGGGTGAGGGTATGAAGATACCTGTTTAGGCTATGCAAGTTATGATGAAGATAAGGATAGGGATACTAGGGCATAAATGCATATTGGGTATATAGGGGATGTATCCCATTGGGGCATGGGTTAGATATTTGTTGAGTTAAGGCCTTGATATTACCTTGGGGGTAACACCAAGATAATGCTATAGGGTATCCTAACCTAGTATTAACTATTTTGATTAAAATCCTTAAGATACAAACCCAATTACTTAGATATAGACTAGCACTACCTAGAAATGACTAATTAGACTAGTTTGACCTAGATTGGATTAGAAGTTGACCAGTTGACCAAAAGTCAACTGTAGGTCAACCCTTGACCTAGTATAATCTAGATTGACTTTGTTTGACTTAGCTTGACTTAGTTTGACTGAGTTTGACCTAGATTTGCATAGCATATACTAGAAATCATGTCTAACACTGTTAAACCCTATTTAACTCATGTATATCTCATCTTTAGGTCTGTTACTTCATTCTGAGCCTCGGTACACTATTGACATTTTTTCACCAGATCTCAGTCGAGTACATTCTCTGATAATATTTCTGTTTTATGATATCGTCTATGTTTTTTGTATTTGGTGTAGATATCCTTGTTCTCTTGACACATTGTTCACACGGGTTGGTATTTGTCTGGATCCCGCCATGAGATGTTATTTCTTGTACTCCTTGGTATATCTTGTGCAAGTCTCTTGTTCCTTGTGCATTGTATAGACACGATTCCTGTGAAGGGCTCGCGACCTTTTCAGAGAATCTGTGTCATAACGTATCATGGTTGGATCTACTGTACCAGTCTGGGGTAGGAAGTATTAGTGTAGATATGTGGTCAATACCCTATTATCCAAAAATTGATTATGACTGTTAATTATATATCCCACGTATGATTAACCAGGCCATAAACATTGTGCAAGTTTCCAAGCCGGCCACATGTCAAAGCTAGTATTCACTCACATAAATAGTATGATTCTTGACTCTTGTACATGATATGATCAGTTTTCTTGCCATTGCTCTGGCTATAGTTTACAGTTTTAACCTTCCAATGTTACTTTTATGTACTTGCCATTTTACATGTATATTCTCTCTATTTACTGCTACATATTCTTTATCGTCTATCTAGAACTGTTGTTGGAGAATTGTGCTCGTTCCATTCTAACTGGATATGTTGATAAAATTTAACAGATGATGGCAAGGAAGAGTGTCCTACCTACTATGGTCCTCATGACGTAGTGGGCGTAGACCGAAAGACCCTTGTCCAGCAGGGGTTAGTTCCAGCCGATGAGGCATTAGTGGTAGCTAAGCTAGATTAGTTTAGTTCTGGACTTAATCTCCAGATTACATTTTGGCTTGTTATTATTTTAGTATTTGTATTTGAGATTGTTGACTCTGAGACTTTGGACTTGTATTATTCTGTGTTGAATTTTTTGGATAATATTTTCATATCTTGTTGTCTTTATCTTTCAGTATCATCTATCCTTTTTAGAATTTGTGATTGAGTATATTATATTGCCATTGCTTGTCCTCCGTTCGGAGTCGACCATTCTCGACATGTTTTGATATTATAACTGTTGTTAGATAGTAGACCTAGACACCGTTCTACCCTATTTTTGCGACGTAAGCTGGGACGCTGTCACACACTTATGCCCTCACTCCGGGTGCGGATCATGACAATATTGTAGAAGCATAAAAATATCAAACACTATGCGCCCAAGTCAGGAAGTAGGTATGCGCCCAAGTCACGAAATTCTATGCGCCCAAATCAGAGAGTGGCAGACACCCATAATGTAAATCCTATGCGCCCATATGTAAAATCCCTATGCGCCCACATGGCTCCTCCAGAAGGGGGCGCATAGCCCTGTTCCTATACTATGCGCCCAAGTCAGGACAGCTCCACGACTCGGTCAACATCCATGATCAGTCGTGCACCGAAGCATGCGGCCACGTCAGTCTCCACGAGCAGTCGTGCACCGAAGCATACGACCATGTCAACCCCACGATCATCCAGTCTTTATGCGCCCACAACTTATGCGCCAAAAGGAAGACTATGCGCCCACATAAAAATCAGTGTATTTTCCACCTGTGCGCATAACAGTCGTTTCAGTGCAAAACGACTATAAATAGAGGACATATACCTCTTCAAAAACATAGAACAGAGCGCATTTCAGCGCCAAATTGCTGCCCTTCTTGTCAGTGAGCCAAGAGTTAGCAATTTTCTTAGGTTTTCTTCCACTTTTGTAAATCGGAGTGTCAACGGAGTAAAGGAGCAATTGTCGTTCGATTTTTATCGTCCCATTTTCCAGAATTTTTTTTTGTACTCGGGGATTCTCAGCGCAGGATCTCTCATATGTACTCGATTTGTAGTGCTTTGCACTAATAAGAAAAGACGATGATTCTTCTCTTTTTTGTAAGTATCTAAAAAAATGGTGACTCTGCTAGGGACTACCTTTTCCTCTGACGAGAAGGTGGTGACGCAATCCGATACCGATAAAGTGGGGAGCACTTAGAAGATGTTGGTCGTAAAATTCGATCAACAGGCGTTCGAAGAGATACTCTCGAGGGATGGCTCTACTCCCTCAAAATCAGTGAAGCGAAACAAGTCTCGCAAGACTTGGCTTCCGAAGGCTTGCTTTGTGTATCCTGCCAGTGCCGTAGAAAATGTGCAACCGAAGGGGAACTCCATCACGTGGGCACATAACCATTCCACAGGAGCTCCTAATGCGAAAAAGGCGCATACTGTTCAGGGCTCTACTAGTCCAGCGACTTCGCTCTTATGCAATCAACACCAGAGTGTTCAACGTCCGAGACTTGGCAAAGAAACACACTACGATGCCAAGAATCGAGGTGTTCGACACTCTGGGCAAACTCAACGAGCCTCGCAAACGAAAAAGGCAAAACAGGAAGAAAGCAGTACTGTTTTACAAAGCATGCGCCCAGAGCTATGCGTCCAAGGCAGTATGTGGGCGCATAACTCTGGCCAGAGGACTTTTGTCTTCAATAGGCAATACGCCTAGGGCCATGCTCCCAGGGCTATGCGCCCAGGGCTATGAGCTCCGGCTCTGATGACCCATTCTATGTGCCTATATCCAGGAAGACCAGGCATGCTGCCAGGACTTCAAGAAAGTATGCGCCCAAAGGCATGCCCCAGGGTCTATGCGGCCACAGCAAAAAGATAGGCCCCAACGCGTATAGCACGGGGCTGTCTTCAAGGTCGTCATGGAACTTAGGTGTGGGGGTTGTCCCTGCACATGAACTAAGTCTGGATGTGCCAACTTCCCTTACAAACCCATATGCAAAGCTCGGCAATGCATGTGACATGGGTTTTAAGGCAGAACTCCCTTCCGCCGATTTACGTGACATAATAAATCATAAGCGTAAAGCGAGGGAGGATACTGCAACTCATGAGGTGCATCCGTGCACTAGTATTATCATCAACTGTCGCTGCTCCAAAGTAACGAAGGTTCCTCCAAGGCAGTCCGTGTTTCGACGACTGCAGCGCTCTGATGATGAAAACCCGTTATGTATTTCATCCAACAGGGCTTCATGGGGTCCTCCTTACGGGAGCCCCAACCAAAGAAGGTGGACCACTAACCCAACCTTTTCTTTTAGTTCTGCAAACAGGAGAAGAAGAAGTCTGCCAACAAACAGCCAGCGAGCTGTTTCACTTGAAGGAGTCTATATGGGTACTCGATCAAGGACGGGATCGCTGATAGACGGTGAGGACTTTCAAGCTAGGGATGGTGTTCCCTCAGAATCTCAAGCTGGGGGTAGTATTCCCTCTGAATCTGAAGCAGACGACCTTCACACCCGGGGTAGCCTCCCAGATAACGGTGATCTCTTCGAGTTCGACGGTGACTATCTACCTCCCCTGCATGAAGACGAAGGTCTTTTCAACTCAGAGACAGACAGTATCAGCACTAGTTGTACTGTCTCCTCTATTCATCCTCGTATGCTATCTGCGTCCATAGCGGATGCAGAGAGACCTGAAGAAGCCAGTGATCAGACCAACAAGCGGCTGAAGAGTCTTAAAATAGCATTTTCCAAGATCACTGATATGCTTACCAATATCATGGCAGTCCAAACTGCTGGAGTTGTTCATCCACCTCAACCAATGTCTCAGCACACGCTAATTCGGCTCATAGTAACAACCCTCCTTTATCACAAGGGAAGTACCATTCCGTTGTACCTTCTCAAAATCCCGTGAATGCTGGGGGTGGTCCTTCGTCCACGGCACTTGACAACCATATGGCAGTCGTTTCTCGACATCTGCTCAGCCAGCAGGATGCAATTGATTCTCTTGTTGCCCGTCTCGATGCCATCTCACACAAAGATGAGCTTTAGAAGTTGGAAATATCTTAACCTTATCCTCCTGAATGGGAGAATGCCACTTGCCCTCCTAACTACAAGTCATTGACGCTAAATTTGTTTGACGGGATGACTTTTCCTTGCCAATACATGACATACTTCAACACGCAGACTCTGCACTTACCAAGAGACGATGCGTTCTCGTCAAAGCTATTTATCAGCACCTTACAGGGGGTAGCTTTTGAATGGTTCTGTAGTCTGTCTAACGGTTGCATTAACTCCTTTAAAGACTTGGAGGGTTATTCCTCAACAGGTGTTATGAGAGTGGCATGCATGTTAGTATGTCCACCCTCACCGAGACCAAGCAGAGGAGGAGTGAGTCTGTTATTGCTTTCTTCGAACGCTTCAGATGACTAGCATTGAAGATGCCCTTCGGTATACTTGACTCAGAGCTTATGGATACTTGTCGGCATAACTTCCTTCCTACAGTGAAGTTCTGTCTGGGTATACATAAGTATGATATATGGTCCGCTTTCATTAGTGCTGCTGATGTTGCTGAAAATGATGTTCCTAATCTGGAACTACTGGGGTTGAAGACACCCAAATCTGAAGATATAGACAAGCACCCCTAAACTATCCCTATCCGTGGGGGTAAAGGGAAAGAAGTCTTGAAGGTCAACACTTCCAAGGGAGCTTCCAATTCTCAGGACACTCCTGACCAATCCAATGAGACTTTTTCCTTTGACGAAGATGATGTTATTACCATTTTTCACCCGTTGATGAAGGGTAATAAACGGGTATTGCCTCTACTACGACGTCCTGCGGAGGTAAACCAACTCAATGACCCCAAGTACTGTCTTTATCACCAGTACGTGCACCATTCCACCAAGGATTGTATTATCCTGAAGAAGAAGATACAACAGCTTATCGACAGCCAAGTTATCAACCTCGAAGCTGAAGACAAGGTCGTGTCTTCTAACATGATCTCTCTTCAATTTGGTGACTTTCCTTCCACAGAAGTTCCAGACGGCGTAATCCTAATCCCCAAGGCAATAATGGAAGTCGTCAACCTACCGCCAGCTCGCGACTCAACATCAATGTTGGTGCCACTCGCGACAGAACGGGGTAAGATCATGTGGGTCCATCCAGACCTTGTGTAGGAAATGATGCAAGGGGTAGTACCTTCCAAAGCAAAGAGGGGCAAGAAATGCAAGTCATGCCACATGGTGTCTTCTTCCCTTTAAAAAGTTCTATCTGGCGAGACGCAATCCGGGAAGACTTATCTGCGGACTTATAACCCCGCACAAGAAGACGTAGTGCCTTTCCAAGCTCCTGCTGCTCCCATAAGTTCAGAAGCTGGTACGTCTAAGTCCTCAACTACCGACAAAGCTAAATAGAAGGAGACACGATTTGACAAGTCTCTGAAGGCACCAACTCCCGAAGGCATGGATCGGCCTTACAACTTTGACATACTGGCACAACTGGCCAATACACCTGCCAGATTATCATTGTTCGACCTACTGCGGCTCTCCAAAGAGACGCGTAAAGCTTTAAGCGAGGCATTATTACATGCCGGCTCTTATCTCGCTGAAGTGAAAACCCCCGATAAAGAAGCAGTCTCCTGTCCTCACTGCCATAGTACTATGGAAGTGGTTTCCAATACCATCTTTTCATAGAAGGACATGCTGCTAAAAAGTAATCGTCATGATAGACCTCTGTACTATACAGGGTACACCGGAGCGATTAAGGTGGATCGGATGCATATCGATCCGGGTTCCTCCCTCAGTATCATCCCTAGAAGTTTACTCCAAATTCTACGGATCCCTCTGCACAAGCTGTCTGCAACCAATACAACTATCATGACTTTCAATGCCGGGAGAAGTCATCCTTTGGGCAAGATCCGTCTAAAGTGCCAGATTAGTGATCATCGAACAGAAGTTGCTTGCTATGTTATTGATGCCAATGTGTCCTACAACGACTTGTTGGGACATCCGTGGATATACGAGAACATGATCGTTCCTTCTACCCTTCACCATTACTTTATGTATGTCAACAGTGATGGCATCGTGAAGACGGAGTGTCACGACCCGCACCCTGATTAGGGGTACGAGCACGTGGGTACGTCCAGCCTTCGCCGCAGAATCGGCAGTAGAACGCTGTATATGACGTCTGTAATACTACAACTAAACAGTATAAAGGTATCTGTCATCTCCGCACGGAGGAATATAATATGGCATAACTCAATCATAATATAAAACTAAGGTAGATAGCACGTAATGGAAATATGATAGAAGTAAAAATAGGAAATAAGTTCAAGATCCAACACAAGCCCAGAGACATAACAATATCACAGAGTCACACAATATAATATAGAATACTACAGTCAGAAAATACTACCTGGATCACAGTCCAGGCAAACCTAACTAAGCTATACTACTCTGGGTGTGTAAAGTATAGTGGCTCAACTATCAGGCCACAGTCCTGGACTACTCCATCTATCTCAACCCCATAGTAGGTCGGGCAGTCTGCCTCATAATCATCTGTAATATATCAACGGTATCCTGTCAGAAAAATGAGCAAGTACAAACACTAGCAGCAGTTCCATATGAATTGATAAATTCTATAAGAGACAATTATAATAAAATACAAGACAAAGATATACGATGACTTGGGAGCTATTTGGAAGTCGAGTTACAACCCTTAAACCAAACAAAGATCGAGGTTGCAACCCTTCTCCCGAACAGAACTTAGCCTCCAAACAAGGTATAGCATAAGAGCGTGTAGAACATGTGAGTAATGAATATCATAACATGGTGAGAAAAGTACTGAATATAGAACTGAACATGATATATGATGAGATAAAATAAATATAAAATGTGCCTTAAATTATTAGAGCGTTATGTGATCGACTTTGTGAAAGTTACAGGACAGGCTATCCACTTTGCCCGACAATCACAAGAAAATCTCTGAAAAGGGTTATGCCGGCCAACCTGGATGAGAGTGGCACAAGCACAAGAATATAGTAACATGGTGGCTTTGATCACATAGCCCCTAATAATTCTCCATCTCCGAATAGTATAATGGATCTGGACATGACACATCATGACACGGGATTCCATAAGAGGGTAGCAAGTCCCTTAGGAATCGGTGTCTATACAAGTACAGGGAACAAGACAGGAAATGTACCAATATACCAAGAAAATCTAGGAACAATATCTCATGTCATGATCCAACATATACTAGTCCGTGAACTATCGTGTCTGGAAATCAAGTAAGACACTACAACTGAATCGGATATAGAAGATATCAAGACAATAAAAACTATCAATGAATGTACTCGCCAGTGGTCCTGAGATGATAAGGTGAACAGATGCTCAGAGTAATCACAGACCTAAAGATGAGATACTATAAGTCAAAACAGGATTTAATATTGAAAGGGAAACTAATTTAAGTCATGATATGCAAGTCTAAGTCAAACTAGCTTAAACTGGGTCATACTAGGTCAAACTGGGTCATACTAGGTCATACTAGATCATACTAGGTCATACTAGGTCATACTAGATCATACTAGGTCATACTAGGTCACAAAAAGTCAATCCAAGTCAAATTAGGTCAAACTGGGTCAAAGGTTGACTTACAGTTAACTTTTGGTCAACTGGTCAACTCTAGGTCAACCCTAGGTCAAATTAGACTAATGTTGACCAACTGTTGACTTTCAGTCAACTGGTCAACTCTGGTTTGGTTTCGGGTCAATTCTAGTCACTTTTAGGCTAAGTTTGACTTTCGGTTGACTTTCGTTGACTTTTGGTCAAAACGGTCAACCGAGGTCAAAACTAGTCTAAGAGCACTAATCCAAACCATTACCAACCAAGGGAACCAATTTCTAACCATATCTTAATATCTTAAACTCATACCCTATAGTTAGCTAATTACCTTAACCTCTACCCTACTAACATATTACCTAAATACCAATATACTAACATAGAACTTAACATCACTTAAACTCACACTAACAAGGGGTTAAGGGACTGTGGTGAAATGGTCATAGATTGAATGGTTGAATGGTGGAGGACTAAACATGAAATGGAGATGGATGATGAATGAAATGGGATTGGTAGTGTATATGAATGAATGGTTGAATGTATGAAGAATGGATGATATGAATGAATAGATAAAGGAGTGGCAGAAATGAATGAATGAAAGGATAACAGATGTATGGATAAATGATTGAATGACTGAATGTGTATGGATCAATGAATGTGGAGGGAATGAATGCATATATGAATGTGTGGAAGAATGAATGGATGGTCGAATTGGTGGAATGAAGGGTTGAATGAATGGTTGAATAATGGATGGATGGATAGATAATGTATGGTGGCTGATTTGTGTACGGGGGAATACTGATATGGATGAATGGGTGGATATGTGGATAAATGAATGATGGGATGAATGAATGGCTGATTAAATGGAGGGATGGATTAATATACTGCTGACAGGGAGGCTGAATGTATGAGTGAATGGAGGGAATGGATGGATAGATGAATGTATGAAGGGGTGCAACAGGGGTGGCTGTTCCCCCCCTCACACTGCTGCAAAGCAGCAGTTCCCAACTGCTACTGCTGCAGTTCCTAACTGCTGCTGTCCTCAGGACAACAGCTCTCTCTTCCTCTCAAGCAGTGCTACAACTGCTGCTACTCCCAAAACAGCAGCTTACTCCCCCTTCCTTCCTGCACTCTCATCTCCCCTCACACTCTCTCTATCACTCACTTCTCACTCTCTATCCACACAACACCTACACACACACATATATATATATATATTTTTTTTTCTTCTCTTTTTTTATTTTATTTTATATATATATATATATATATATATATATATGTATATATATATATATGTATATATATATATATATATATATATATATATATATATATATATATATATATATATATATATATATATATATATACAAAAAAAAAAATATATATATACTTCCACACACACACACACCGTAACAATATATAGACACACAATACATATATATATATATATATATATATATATATATATAAAAAATATATATATATATATATATATATATATATATATATATATATATATATATTTAATATATATATAATATATATATATATATATATATATATATATATATATATATATATTTTTTTTTTTTTTTTTTTTTATATATATATATATATAGAGAGAGAGAGAGAGAGAGAGAGAGACATACATATATATATATTTTATATATATATATATATATATATATATATATATATATAGAGAGAGAGAGAGAGAGAGAGAGAGAGAGAGACATACATATATATATATATATATAGAGACACATATACACAACTTAAATATATAACCATGAAAAAATATATATATAATATGATACATTAAGATACAATATGATACATTGAAGAACTTTTATTGATACTCAAGAACACAACTCCATCACCCAAAAACTAAGATTAAATCATAAATAAATCATTCACTCAAAATCTCATACACTTGGTGTGTCCAAAATTGGGGGTTTCCCACTTGGGCACAAAACTCAACATGGACACATCCTAATGACCTCCAGATGGATCCAAAATGGACACAACCATGGAGATCATTCCTATGGATTCAAAATGGTCCTAAATGCATGTAGGAGTGAAATAGAGGAGAGATTATACCTTCCGGAAGATCAAATCCAAGAAAACTCCTTCCGATACGACACCGACACGAAGAGACCTCCAAAAGGACACGAACAAGATCCAAAACTTCCCAAATCTAGCTAGCTCCTCCTCTTGATTGAAATAGAGAAGAAAAGAATAGGATTGATGAAGAAATGGATTGATTTTTGAGGTGGAATCAATGGAGGATCCTCTCTAATTTTGGGAAAGAACAAGAGAGAAAATTTGGAGATAATAACAAATGAGAAGCTCATCCCTATCCCTCTATGTGGCCGGCCAAGAAAAGCATAGGTGGCCCTATTTGCTAATGTCTAGAATACCCCCCACTTGTCTCTTATTGATTTAATTAAAATAGGTTTTAGTTTGAGGCTAATTTGGTCTAGTTTTAAGTCTCTAATTAAACCAAACTTAGTCATGAAATTTAGTCCAACCTACTAACTTAATTTATTATCATGTGGGCCTTGTCTAACTAATGAGTGGGTCCCACTAGAGTCAAAGCTACCCCGGGTCCCCGATACAAGTCGGATTGAGTTAAAATTCGAACCCGACTCAAATAACCCCAAAATAATATCATAAATAATAAAATAATTCCAAAATTATTCTAAAGTGGAAAACGACCAAAATACCCCTGTTCTTAAAAACTGGGGGTGACAAATCTATCCACTTTAAAAAAATTTCGTCCTCGAAATTAAAACAAAGCAATCACAGAAAACACATGCAGAAAACAATCCCATTCAAATACTTTTCAAAAAAAAAATCAGCAAGAAAAAAATCTCTTTGAGGCACATCAAACACTTGTAAATAAAAACTGATACGTGTCCGATACGGACACAAAACCAACACAAAATTACTCCTATCAAAAGTTAAAATTAACAATCACCAATGCAATAAATATAAAAATAATTTAAAGAGGTCAAATGACCAAAATACTCTTAGGCCAGAAATGACATTAAAAACATCCTAATCACATGGTTAGGCTCTAGGTCAAGCAGTCTCTAGGGTTCCACTAGTAACACATCAAAATCACAAGTCATGGCTTTAACAGTTTTAAAATGATAAAAAAATCTCCAAAATCATATCATAATTTAAATGTCAATAAATAAATGATTAAAATTACAAAAGTATTTGTTGTGGATTGGATGATGGAAAAACCAACAAGCAGCAAGCGTAGGCTGTGTTGCCGTAGCGCGCCCGGATGACTTGTACAAAGTCAGCAACCATTTTGGGGCGCAAGCGTAGGCAACACAGTACTTACGGGATGGGACGTACAGTAAAATGGTTTTCTGAAAAGGTTGGAAGATCTGGCCAAAGAAGGTGATTGCCCTGTGAATTCTTTCCCATGGTTCGATCCTTCCCAGTAAAACGCGACGTGTTCAAAATTACCCTCAATTTAAAATCATGCAGTTCGAGAATGATATGCGTCTGTCCAAAATCATGATACTCAGAATCTTTGTCATGCTAGTGAGCAAGGCTACGATAATCACAGAGTCCTCGACTTAGGTACATACCACTAGAATTATGGTACTTAAAATTTTCGTATTGTCGCAAGCTTGGCCGCAAAAACCGTAAATTCCCACACCCGAGAAATACGTCCATAATTCGACTATATGTCCTCACTATGCCTGCTAACATGACCATAGAAGACTCTAAATCCCACAATCGAGGCGACCTAGCCATACGAACTTATCTCAAAAGAAAATCAAAATCATATCACAAGAATACAAACAAAAATTGATCAATTAACAAGGAACAGATTGAATCGAAT